>JASUUH010000114.1:0-472680 GCA_030449925.1 Citropsis articulata | reverse complement strand
TCCAAATGTGGATTATCCATTTATCCTACTATAAAAGTACCCTAGGGTTTTTATGAAATTTTATAAGATTATATGACCTCAAATAATAGTAAAAATGTCTAGAATTACATACATTAGTACAGTTGATGGATATCCACATAAATGATTTATCATATTTCATAACATTAACAAACTATTGGTATGCCGAATAGGATAAGATAGGATGAGATATGATAGAATAGAATGAGATAAGATAAGATAGAATGAGATTATATTATATTTAATATTGTATTGTATTTTAGTATAGTTAAGGAATAGATTGCATCCTAAAACTTATAGTTATTTTTAAAATTAATTAAAATAAATGAAGATTTATTTAATCATAGTATAATTAAATTATTACAAATAAAAACTTGATATAAATTAAAAATATTTTAAAATTTATTTATAATAATTTATACTATAAGATTACAATTTCTGATTTCTTATTATTATTAACGAAAAAATTTTGTATTATTTATTACATCAATCAACATCCGTTATTAATTAAACAATAAAATCTAAATCTAAATAAATTTTATGTACATGTATTAAATATATTTTGAATATTTATATAATAATTGTTTATAAGTTTAGAAAAAAAATTAACTAATATTTTAAATATTGTTTTTATTATAATATTTAAATATTATTTAAAAATATTTTAAATATTTTAACTAGATAAGCTAAAATAGTATTATAATATAATGTAAAAAAATGAATTATAATATTAAAAATATTAATTAATAATTTTTTTAAATATTGATTGTGTGTTGTTAAAAACTAATGATGATATTTATTATAATTTATAATTTACATTATTACGAGCAATATTTTTTTATTACATGTGAACACAATTTTAATATTTATGAATTATTATGTTTAATTGAGTTAACAATATATTATTATAATATATTATTTATTAATTTAAAATAAATAAATTTTTATCTAATCATAGTTTAATTTGAATTATTATAAACGAGGACTCATTTAATATAAAATAAAATGAATAATTTGGGATAAAATTTTACTTTGAAACGTAATCTCAGCAGTCTCCCATCCCAAGGACACATTTTTGTTACTATTTAAGATAATATGGTGGGCCCATGATTACTCATCCTAACTTAACATTTTAGTACTAAACATGAAATTAGTCTTATTTGTGCTAAATTATCCTATACCATGAAATTTAACTGCAACAAAACTTTTTTCTTTTTTTTAGATGACAGTATGTCTTTCATTAAAAGATTAATAATAGCTTAAAATAAAACGTCACATAGATGTAGATACAAGATTAAATCAAGTTTAAGTCCAACTATAGAATATACTGAAGACTCGAGCCGAGATTAGGATAACGCCTAAAAATAATACATAACTTCAAACGCTATAAATTTCTAACAATCGAAAGGAGGTTAAATGATTTCTTACGTTATGATTTAATGAAGTACCAGAGAGAACCCACCTCACCTACTGTAAATGAAACCGTTTTCCAACCGAAAGAAGAAAATTTATAGTAGCTGGTAGTACAACATAATTCAATATAATTCTAACCACAGAACACGAACAGATAGTAATAATAATAATAATAATAATAAAAATTCACAAAAACCCAAAAAAAAAAACCACCCTTGCGATTCACCAAAAAGTCTCAATATGCAGGAATCCCAGCCCCAGGCCTTCAAAATCTCGGCCCAAGTCATTGGACCACTATTAAAGCTCACAACAGCTTTAATGCAGGCATACCCTTCCAGTCTGAATACTGACGCAATCCTGGTCCGGACACTGAGCCAATATCCTCTATGCAGACCACCAACACCATCATAGAAGCAGTAATGCAATATAAAATCACGCCAAAAAAAAATACAACTAACACAGCACAACATAACAAGAAGCACGATAAAAAAAGTTGATACAATAATAAAACAAAATAAAATAGAAAACAAGAGAAGAGAAAAGAAAAGACGAATAATTATCTTTTCATAATAACAAGAAATAACAAAAAGCAAAAGATAAAAAATAAAAAAACTGCAACCAAACTTGCCATAAAGGTTTACATAAAGTTTTATGGGACTCTATAACCTGGGCTAACAGCCCAAGCCAGCCCTCCACTAGCTTCGCATTCGGCCTTTGCCTATGTTCTAACCTCAGATAAGACTAAGAAGCTAAGCATGTGGAAAGTAATATTACGTAGACCAGTAGGCTATTATCAATGACGCTAATCAATCCCATCTTAACATTTATCCTAATATGCGAATTTAATTCGGGTCCTTCTATAATGCCGAAATTTTAATTACGGTATTAATGTCATAATGGACATGTACCGTTAGATTTGAATGAAAAATTTCCACCATTAATCCTAAATAAATAGGTAACTTGTTACCTAAGTAGCATGTATTTAAGTTATAGGTTACATTTACTAATCTTATATGTGATTTACAAGATTAATATCTTATTTGCCACTTAATGTTGATTTACAAGTTTTATACAACAGTTATAAGTTTTTATTTTGTTTGCAATTTTAAAGATCAATTTACAACTCCTATATTAATTTACTCATTTTTCCATCAATTTATTAGTCTTATGTGTGGTTTACACACTTTTTGTTTCATTTTACATTTAACGTCAATTTATAAATTTTACGTTATTTTACTAAGTTTTTATTTTATTTACACTTTTTTCTTCTAATTTACAACTCCATTATTAATTTACCCATTTTTCGGGTAAAAATCTATTTAGTCTTTATATTCTAAGATTAGTGTCCATTTGGTCCCTATATTTTTAAAAATAGCTCGAAACATCTTTACCGTTAAAGTATTGATACTCTTATCGTTATTTTTTATTTCTTTTAGCTTACTTTTATAATATTACCCTTCTATAATAATATTTTTTGTTTGGACATTAATAAAGAAAATAATTAAATTACCAAGTTAAACCCTAAAAAAAATATATATTTAATTTTTTTGCAAGCACCATTTGTACACTTGATAGTTTACATACAATTTTTGACAATTAAAAATTAATATAAAAATTTTTATTTTTATTTTTAGGGTTAAATTAGTAATTTAATTATTTTCTTTTTATTAATGTCCAAACAAAAAAATTATTATAGAAGGGTAATATTTTAGAAGTAGGCAAAAAAAAAAAAAAAGTAACGGTAGGGGTATCAATACTTTAAGGGCAGGGATGTTTTGAGGCATTTTTAAAAATATAGGGACTAAATGGATATTAATCTTAAACTACAGGGACTAAATGAGTTTTTACTCTCCTTTTTCCATCAATTTGTTAGTATTATGTGTGGGAAAAAAAGGACAAACACACCACCAACATTTAGATAAATGGACAAAATCCTCCTAATATTTCAACAAAAAAAAATATTTACACCCCCATTTATTATAATTTTAATATGTAATTATCATTATACCTTTCTAGCATAAAAATAAATTGTTAAATTATCTAATTTGTCCATATATTGTTAATAAAATTATAAATATACCATCATTACTCCATTCCTTTATTTAAATTTTTATCAATAACCAATTTAAAAAAAAAAATCTACACACCTAAAAAAAATTGTAGACAAATTACAATTCTAAAAATGAAATTGGTTATTAATACCATAATAAATAACATAAAAAATTGATTTTCACTCCCCTTTTTCCATCAATTTACTAGTGTTATGTGTAGGAAAAAAGGACAAACACATCCCCAATGTTTAGATAAAAAGACAAAAATCCCTCAATATTTCAAAAAATATATTTACACCCCATTTATTATAATTTTAATATGTAATTACCATTATACCCTTCTAGCATAAAAAAATTGTTAGATTATCCAATTTGTCTATATATTGTTAATAAAATTATAAATATACCCTCATTACTCCATTCTTCTATTTAAATTTTTATCAATAACCAATTTTAAAAAAAATATCTATACACCTAAAAAAGTTGTAGACAAATTATAATTTTAAAAATAAAATTGGTTATTAATACCATAATAAATAACATAGAAAATCGGTTATAAATGTACAAGTTTAAATGATTGACATGTGGAGAATTGTTAAATATACAAGTTTAAAGTTAAAATAAAATTGGTTATTAATAACCAATTTTATTTTAAAATTATAATTGATCTACAATTATTTTTAGGTGTGTAGATGTCTTTTTTTTAAAATTGATTATTGATAAAATTTTAAATAGAGGAATGGGGCAATGAAGGTATATTTATAATTTTATTAACAATCTATGGACAAATTAGATAATCTAGTAATTTTTTTTTATGCTAGAAGAGTGTAATGGTAATAATTATAATTAATGGGGTATAAATTTCTTTTTTGAAATATTAAGTGGATTTTTATCTCTCTACCTAAACGTTAGGGGTGTATTTATCCTTCTCCCTATGTGTGGTTTACACATTTTTTGTTTCATTTTACACTTCATGTAAATTTACTAGTTTTATGTCATTTTTCTAAATTTTTGTTTTGTTTACATTTTTTTTTCTAATTTACAACTCCATCATTAATTTACCTCATTTCCCATCATTTTATTAGTATTATGTGCGGTATATACATTTTTTGTTTCATTTTACACTTAATGTAAATTTATGAGTTTATTTAATTTTGTTAAGTTTTATTTTGTTTACACTTTTTTTTTTCTAATTTACGACTCTATCATTAATTTACCATATTTTCTATTAATTTACTAGTGTTATGTGCGGTTTACATATTTTTTGTTTCATTTTACACTTAATGTAAATTTATGAGTTTTATTGTCATTTTTCTAAGTTTTTGTTTTGTTTACACTTTTTTCTTCTAACTTACAACTTCATCATTAATTTATCCTATTTTCTATCTATTTACTAGTGTTATGTGCAGTTTACACGATCTTTGTTTTATTTTATACTTAATGTAAATTTATGAGTTTTATGTCATTTTTCTAAATTTTTGTTTTGTTTACAATTTTTTTTAATTTACAACTCCATCAATTTATTAGTGTTACGCGTGATTTACACTTTTTGTATCATTTTACGCTTAATGTAAATTTACTTTTTGTTTACACTTTTTTCTTTTTATTTATAATTTCATCATTAATTTACCACATTTTCCATCAATTTACTAGTTTTATGTGTGGTTTACATATTTGTTGTTTCATTTCACATTTAATGTCAATTTACAAGTTCTATGTTATTTTTTCTAATTTTTTGTTTTGTTTACAAGTTCTTCTTATAATTTACAACTCCATCATTAACTTACCTCTTTTTCCATCAATTTACTAGTTTTATGTGTGGTTTACGTATTTTTTGTTTCATTTCATACTTAATATCAATTTACAAGTTCTATGTCAAATTTTCTAATTTTTTATTTTGTGTACAAGTTCTTCTTATAATTTACAACTCCATCATTAACTTATCTTTTTTTTTTTTTATCAATTTACTATTTTTATATATGGTTTCCACATTTTTTTTGTTTTATTTCACACTTAAAGTCAATTTACAAGTTCTATGTAATTTTTTTAATTTTTTATTTTGTTTACAAGTTCTTCTTAGAATTTACAACTCCATCATTAACTTACCTCATTTTCCATTAGTTTATTAGTGTTATGTGTGATGTACACATTTTTTATTTCATTTTACACTTAATGTCAATTTACGATTTTTATGTCATTTTTCTGAGTTTTTGTTTTCTTTACTCTTTTTTCTTTAAATTTATAACTCTATCATTAATTTATCTCATTTTTCATCAATTTATTAGTATTATGTGTGCTTTACATATTTTTTGTTTCATTTTATACTTAATGTAAATTTACGAGTTCTATGTTATTTTTCTAAATTTTTATTTTGTTTACACTTTTATTTTAATTTACATCTTCATCATTAATTTGCACCATTTTTAATTTACAAGTTCTATGTTATTTTTTCTAATTTTTTGTTTTGTTTACAAGTTCTTCTTATAATTTACAGCTTGATTATTTGCTTATCTCTTTTTCCATCAATTTACTAGTTTTATGTGTGGTTTGCACATTGTTTGTTTTATTTTACATTTAATGTAAATTTATGAGTTCTATGTCATTTTTCCAAATTTTTGTTTTGTTTACACTTTTTGCTTATAATTTACAACTCCATCATTAATTTACCCCATTTTTCATAAATTTACTACTCTTCTATGTGGTTTACAAATATCTTATTTTATTTCACACTTAATATCAATTTACAAGTTCTGTGTCATTTTACTAAGTTTTTGTTTTGTTTTCATTTTTTTCTTTTAATTTACAACTCCATCATTAATTTACCTCATTTTCCATCAATTTACTACTCTTATGTGTAGTTTACACATTATTATTTTATTTTACACTTAATGTCAATTTATAAGTCTTATGCCATTTTTGTAAGTTTTATTTTATTTTACACTTTTTTCTCCTAATTTTTCTTCTGTGGGGATTCGAATTACTTTCCTCACTCTTTTTATTATTATTTATTTGAATTTGGTTGGGTTAGACTGGTTAATTATAATTAATCCAACCTAAACTAATTATTAACTAAAAAACCAAATCTAATTAAACCACAATAATTAGATCATGATTCGTTTAGCAATCAATAATCGAAATTAGGAATGTCATAATAAGGTGGTGTTTGTTTTTTTATCTGAAATCTGATGTCATTATAATCTTGTTTGCAATATCCACATTTTCTTGTGTTAACACCTTTGTTAAATTTCATACTAGATGCACCTTATGTCTTCACAACCAGATGATCTTTTACAATTCTTACTTTCTTATCTGCGTTACATGGTATATCTCTATCTTCTTTGTCACATGTTGTCAATGCTTTTATCTCACTCTTCAGTTGAGCAAGATGACTTTTTAATTTCCAATATGCAGCGTCAGATTTTGAGTCATAAAATTTAATTTCATTGAATTCGACATTTAATGACCTATACCGGCAATTGTTAAAAACATCCTTAGATTGACTTTCCAATGGTGTTAGAGATTGTTTGTAAAATTTCACAACATGCATATATTTCATCAATGAAGTAGGTATCTCACTAACATGCATATATTTCATCACACAAAATAAGTGAGGGCATGGTATTTCAGTATATTCGAACTTCTTACAGGAGCACTCAAAACATTGTTGTTTTAGATAATAAATCACAATTTTTTTTTTGTTTTTTGCTTCTAGATGCCTAGTTAAGGTGTACATTTGAATGTCTAGAAGAGGGACATTGCTCAATAATATAAACTGGTATTCTTTGCAAATCTATTTACGAACATTGTAAAATAACTTTTGAGTGTAAACCCCAGCAGCATGCTTCTCCAAGCTTGAAAGATGAGTACTAATCATTGGAATAGAATGCTTAGTTTTAAAATTATGTCCTAAATTGTTATTCCTTGTACGTCTCAAGGCTCGATCAATTTGACGAACAAATTCATGCAACTTCAACTTTCTTCGAAGAAATCTATTTATATATGCATTCATATCATTACATCGCTGTGTTGTGCACATGCCACCAAAGAAATAACCCATAAAAATGCTTCTGCCCATCTCTCTTATTTTGAGTATATCTTCTTAACCAAATCATTATTTTAATGACCAAGCTCTTCCACCATGTTTTGCCACAATTGCTTCGAGTTTGTAATTTCCCAACATAAAATCCTTAAACCTTGTAACAAATTCAGGCATTTTATGTATATTAGACTATGCATTTTTTTGTAGATGTCAAATACACAGTTGACGTTGAGCTTCGGGAACTACCTTTCTAATTGCTTTACACATTGCTCTATCTCCATCAGTGACGATGGATAAAGGCTTTTATTATTCATAGCAAATAAGAATGTTCAAGCACCCATGTGTAGGTCTCAACTATCTCATCTGCGAGAATTGCATATCCAAAAAACTTGTTGAATAATGATTATTAACACCAAGTATAATAACCAAAGGCTTCCCATACTCATTTGTCTTGCAAGTGCTATCGAAAACCAAAACATCACCAAAGTAACTATAATTTAAACGAACAATAGAATCTGCCTAAAACAAGTTTACAAACCTATTCCCCTCATCTACAGAGTACTTACAAAAGAAGTTTGGATCCATGTTAGCTTTTCCATTCAAGTATACTAATGGTACTTCTGAGTTTGTTTCAAGTATCATGGATCGACGTTCATTATCTAAATCGTTCTATAAATCCTTTAATTCGAAGCCCAAATTGCCATAAACCTTAGCCTAATTAACAAAAAAATTCAGAATCTGACTTGTCTTTATACCAACTATTTTCATTGAACTAGCTAGAGTGTTATCAGAATCTTTAACCATTCGATGAGATCAAAGAAATTGGGTCTTAAAATCTACTGCCAGCTCATAAGAGTGTTTCGGAACAAAGCTCCTAACAACCTAAGTTTTAGACTTCTTATCTAAATTTACCCTAAATGCCGCTCGACAGTTGACTTTTGTAATAGCTTTAGGTTCGCAAATTCTGTTTATACGCTCAATATGTTGGAAAATAGCATACTAATATGCTAATTTGCGGACACATTTTGAGTGGGTCCCACTTGTCGAAAGTGGAAAAACTTGAGAGATATGGATTCTACTCCGTGAATACTTCAAATATATGTATTTATTTATTCAAAATGGTGTATGGGTGGATGAGAAATTACCTCTCAAAATGCACCCTTTAAGTTGGAAATTTGAAAGGAAATGAGGCTTATCCCACATGAGAAAAATAAGCCAAGGGAATTGTGTTTATATATAGACACTTATCCATGCATGAGTAAGAATATTAAGGATAAAGGCTCTCTACACGCGTCGTGAGGAGGTGTGAATCCTAACCGATTTGGTTGAATTAGGCGCTGCGTCTGCGTCAGACGAATGTCAGCCCAAAATCAACTAGATTTGCATGGCCACGTTTCTTATTTCCTTTTGAATTTTTTTTTTTGTAATAGTTTGTAATAATTTGTGAATTAAATTGAATTGAATTTTAAATTCAATTAGAATTTGTAAATGCTGCACATTATTGCCGAATTCAATTTGGCTGTTATGCATTCATGAGCCAAATTGAATTGTTTTAAATATGTGGCTGTTACAAACGTTTTACAGCCTTATATTGAATTTTTGAATTCAATATTCTGCTGCTGTTACAACTCCATATGAGTATAAAAAGGTTAGCTTCCCCTTCATTTCGAACACACACAAACCAGCACACAGAGCACTTGTGTTTCTTCCTCCTTCTTACGTCTTATTCATCTTATTTTTTGAAACGAGTGATACGCTGTTCTAGTTCACCGGAGTAATCTGTCTGTGTTTGACTGATTACTCGTGCCCGTTGTATCCTGGGAAACAGTTACCAACGAACCTAAAGCACTGCAATATGTAGTAAATCTGTTTTAAGGACACCGCCTTGTGTCTCGGGTTTACGCCCTGTTCTAATATTTGCTATTTCAATATCAGCTCTTAAAATTCTGTTATTATTTAGCTGCTGTTAAATTTAGTTGTTTCCAATAACTTGTTAACTCACTAGTTTTCAGTTTTTCCTACAATCTTAAAACAGACTTACGTTGAGATGGCAACTGAAACCAATGATTCAATTCTGGTTGTTCCTCAGATCATCTTTTCACCGCACCATCTTGTGAACCATGCGGAAAGGCCTGAAAAATTTAATGGCCAGAATTTCAAACGTTGGCAGCAAAAGATGTTCTTTTACCTAACCACATTGAACCTTGCGAGGTTCTTGACGAAAGATGCTCCTAAACCCAAAGAGGGTGAAACGGATGTTCAAGTGGCTAGTGCAATTGATGCATGGCACCATTCTGATTTTTTATGTAAAAATTATGTCATGAATGGCCTTAGTGACTCCTTGTATAATGTATACATAGGAAAGAAAACAGCCAAGGAGCTATGGGAATCCTTAGACCGAAAATATAAAACTGAGGATGCGGGGACGAAAAAGTTTGTTGTTGGCCGCTTCCTAGACTACAAAATGGTGGATTCCAAAACTGTAATAAGTCAAGTACAAGAGCTTCAGATCATATTATCTGAAATCCTTGCTGAAGGGATAACACTAAGTGAAACTTTCCAAGTGGCTGCGATTATTGAAAAGTTGCCTCCTGCTTGGAAAGATTTCAAGAGTTACTTGAAGCATAAACGCAAGGAAATGAATATTGAAGGGCTGGTTGTTAAGCTCCGAATTGAGGAAGATAATAGAAATGCTGAAAAAAGAGGGGCTATTTCTATAGCTAAGGCTAATGTTGTTGAACATGGGCCTAAAAATAGGAAAAATAAAAAACTGGGTCCGAAAGGAGGTATCTCCAAGAAACAAACGAAGTTTCAAGGAAAGTGCTTCAACTGCGACAAGATGGGGCACAAGGCTTCGGATTGCAGGTTGCCTAAAAAGAAGCGAGAGGCAAATGTGTTAGAAAATATCACTCAACATGTTTCAGACATTAACCTCTCAGCAGTGGTTTCTAAAGTGAACTTGGTTGGCTCAAATCCGAGAGAATGGTGGATTGATACGGGAGCAACTAGACATGTGTGCTCAGACAAAGGGTTATTCATTTCATTTGAAGCTGTAACCAATGGAGAGAAGTTATTCATGGGGAATTCTGCAACGTCTGAGATCGAGGGTCAAGGGAAAGTGGTTCTGAAGATGACATCTGGGAAAGAGCTGACTCTGAACAATGTGCTTTATGTGCCGGAAATTCGGAAGAACTTGGTGTCTGGATCGCTGTTGAACAAACATGGTTTCCGAATGGTGTTTGAGTCAGATAGGGTAGTTTTGTCAAAGAATGGGATGTATGTGGGAAAGGGGTATGTCAATAATGGGCTGTTTAAGCTCAATGTAATGACTGTGAAACTAAAAATTAATAATGAAGCTAGTTCTTCTGCTTATTTGCTTGAGTCTTCTAATCTTTGGCATGATAGATTAGGACATGTTAATTTTAATTCATTGCGTAAATTAATTAACATGAAGCATATTCCCAATTTTCAAATTGATTTGAAACATAAGTGTGAAACTTGTGTTGAGGCAAAACTAACTAGGTCGTCTTTCCAAACAATAAAAAGAAACACTGAACCACTTGATTTAATACACAGTGATGTTTGTGATTTTAAATCCATTCAAACAAGAGGTGGTAATAAATATTTTATTACCTTTATTGACGATTGTACAAAATATTGCTATGTGTATTTGATGAAAAGTAAAGATGAAGCTTTGGAAAAGTTTATTCTTTATAAAAATGAAGTTGAGAATCAACTTAATAGGAAAATCAAGGAATTAAGGAATGACCGTGGTGGTGAGTATGTAGTTCCATTTGAGACACTATGTGAACAAAGTGGAATCATACATCAAGTCACGGCTCCATATTCACCTCAATCTAATGGGATTGCAGAACGAAAGAATCGAACTTTAAAGAAAATAACGAATGCAATGTTGATAAGTTCTGGGCTACCTCAGAATATGTGGGGAGAAGCTGTTCTATCAGCTAATTATTTGTTAAATAAGATACCCCGAAAGCAAGAAGATAAAACCCCATATGAGCTATGGAAAGGTAGAACTCCTTCTTATAAATTCTTACGAGTGTGGGGGTGTCTTGCTAAGGTAGTGGTTCCTTCAAATAAAAGAGTGAAAATAGGACAAAAAACTGTTGATTGCATTCTCATTGGTTATGCACAAAACAATAATGCTTATCGATTTCTGCGTAAGTCTAAATCTAATCAAGAATGTGTTTCCTTGCAATTCTAGAGTGGAATCAAGAGAACTAAAACAATTTCATGAAACAGTAATTAGAAATGAAGAAAATGATGAAGCTCTAGAAGAAGAAGAACAAGAAGTTGAGGTTAGACGTAGCAAAAGAGATAGAATAGAAAAGTCTTTTGGTCCAGACTTTCTGACGTTTTTGCTAGAAAATGAACCTCAAAGCTTCAAGGAAGCAGTAACTTCACCGGAAGGTATTTTCTGGAACGAAGCCATTAACAGTGAAGTTGAATCCATTTTACAAAATCACACCTGGGAGCTAGTAGATCTTCCTCCAGGATGTAAATCTTTAGGGTATAAATGGATTTTCAAAAGGAAACTGAAAGCCGATGGAACAATCGACAAGTATAAGACTAGACTTGTAATTAAAGGTTATAGACAACGAGAAGGTCTTGATTACTTTGATACTTATTCTCCTGTTACGAGAATAAATTCCATCAGGATGATAATAGCAATTGCAGCTTTGCGCAATCTTGAGATACATCAAATAGATGTAAAGACAGCTTTTCTAAATGGAGATTTAGATGAAGAAATCTACATGGAGCAACCTGAAGGTTTTATAGCTCCAGGACAAGAAAAGAAAGTTTGTAAATTGGTGAAGTCATTATATGGCTTGAAACAAGCACCAAAATAGTGGAATGAAAAATTTGATCATACGATGCTTGCTAGTGGCTTTCAGATCAACGAGTGTGATAAATGTGTTTATGTCAAAGAAACAGAAAATGGCTATGTCATTTTATGTTTATATGTTGATGACATGCTCATTGTTGGGAGTGATGATGATATAATTAAATCTACCAAGAATATGCTGAAGTCTAAGTTTGACATGAAAGACATGGGTCTTGCAGATGTCATTCTGGGAATTAAAATCTCAAAGGCTTCTAATGGACTTATTCTAAGTCAAACTCATTATGTAGATAAAATTTTTGGGAAATTTAATAAAGATGATAATACTGTATCTAAAACTCCGTTAGATACAAGTTTACATCTATCGAAAAATAGAGGAGAGGGTATTTCTCAAGTAGAATACGCCAGAGTAATAGGCAGTCTAATGTACTTAACAAATTGTACCAGACCAGATCTAGCCTATACAGTAAATAAACTTAGTAGATATACGAGTAATCCAGGAACTGATCACTGGAAAGCTATCGTAAGAGTACTCAGGTATCTTCGATACACTCGTAATTATGGTTTGCACTATACTAGGTATCCAGAAGTATTAGAAGGATATAGTGATGCTAATTGGATATCTGATGTAAAAGACTCAAAGTCCACTAGTGGCTATGTGTTTACACTAGCAGGTGCAGCTGTATCATGGAGGTCTACTAAACAGACAGTAATTGCCAGATCTACAATGGAATCTGAATTCATTGCATTAGATAAATGTGGTGAGGAAGCAGAATGGCTACGAAACTTTTTAGAAGGTATTCCAAAGTGGCCAAAGCCTGTGCCAACAATTTGTATTCATTGCGATAGTCAATCAGCTATCGGTAGGGCACAGAGCAATATGTATAATGGTAAGTCTAGACACATACGTCGTAGACATAATACCATTAGACAACTCATTTCTACTGGAGTTATTTCTGTTGACTATGTAAGGTCAAAGGATAACATTGCGGATCCACTAACCAAAGGGTTAAATAGAGAGCTAGTAGAAAAATCATCGAGGGGAATGGGTTTAAAACCCTTAGAATAATTAGTCAATAACAAAGGAAAACCCAACCTAGTTGACTGGCGATCCCAAGATCTAGGTTCAATGGGACAACCTAATTGTTAAAGACTAAAATTGGATCACTGTGGGGGTCATTCTCTTGTGAGGATTACCTCATTGACCATTCCTATGATGAAACAGTGATGCCCGTAGGAAATAAGGTTGAGCTAGACTCTTAATGATTCTTATGCGTCGAAAATTCGAGCAGAGTAATGCGGGTTACTCTTAATTAAGATATCACCTATGTGAGAGAGAAGTGGGGCCGCTTCAAAGGGAGCTGATAGGGGTTCAGCTCTTAGAAACTCTTGCAGAACCAGGCAGATGTTCAAGGCCAAAACGAACATAACCATGAGAACTCAACAGTGTTATGAGAGATATCTATGTGTAGTATGTGATCATTTACACTAATAACAGAACAGTTCAAAGACATCGCGTCTACTGGTCAGTTAGTAAATTAAATATACTATCACAAGGGAAGGTTCAAAGGATAAGACCTACCTATCCTTTGCAAGGTATCAATCCAAGAAACTCGGTCATTAAAGTCAAGTCAAAAATGGTTTTGATGTCAAAATTTAGCGGTTTTCTGTTTTACTGCCAATTTTCATTCATGTGGGGGATTGTTGGAAAATAGCATATTAATATGCTAATTTGTGGACACATTTTGAGTGGGTCCCACTTGTCGAAAGTGGAAAAACTTGAGAGATACGAATTCTACTCCGTGAATACTTCAAATATATGTATTTATATTACTCAAAATGGTGTATGGGTGAATGAGAAATTGCCTCTCAAAATGCACCCTTTAAGTTGGAAATTTGAAAGGAAATGAGGCTTATCCCACATGGGAAAAATAAAAGCTAATCGTGTTTATATATGACACTTATCCATGCATGAGTAAGAATATTAAAGATAAAGGCTCTCTCCACGCATGCGTGGGGGTTCTTGAATCCTAAACGGATTTGGTTGAACTCGTGGGCACGCATCTGCGTCTTGTGAATGTCATCCCAAAATCAACTAGATTTGTCACGTTTTTATTTCCTTTTGAATTTTTTTTGTAACAGCTTTTTGCAGAATTAAATTGAATTGAATTTTAAATTCAATTAGAATTTGTAAATGCCGCATTATTATTAATTCAATTTGGCTGTTATGCATTCATGAGCCAAATTGAATTGTTTTAAATATTGTGGCTGTTACAAACGTTTTACAGCCTTATATTGAATTCAAAAATTCAATATTCTACTGCTGTTACAACTCCATATGAGTATAAAAAGGGCAGCTTCCCCTTCATTTCGAACACACACCAACCAGCACACAAAGCACTTGTGTTTCTTCCTCCTTACGTCTTATTCATCTTATTTTCTGAAACGAGTGATACGTTGTTGTAGTTCGCCGGAGTAATCTGTCTGCTTGACTGATTACTCGTGCCCGTTGTATCCTAGGAAACAGTTACCAACGAACCTAAAGCACTGCAATAGGTGGTAAATCTGTTTTAAGGACACCGCTTTTACGCGCCTCAGTTTACCTTTGCTATTTCAATATCAGTTCTTAAAATTCTGTTATTATTTAGCTGCTGTTAAATTTAGTTGTTTCCAATAACTTGTTAACTCACTGGTTTTCAGCTTTTCCTACACAATATACTTCTTATCCCACCTTTTCTACTACAACCCCAGTGTTTCATTATGGGTGCACCATTTGTATCACGTCTCCTATCATAAATCTGAGAACTAAAACTCATTACCTTTTAGGATTTTTGATTAAAAAAAAAAAAAGCTGTAGCTTCTTCAAGTGATGTAGGGTGTTGGATGTTGACGTGAAGCAACAAATTTATTTGATGAACGAGAAGCACAGGTGCTGAGTTGTACAGTGTGTAAATAAAATTGAATAGAATTTTTTTTTAAGTCATAACTATAAGTGCTGCTCTAATAGATGACGTTGGTTACAGTAGCATGTTTAATTGTTGAATGAAAAAAACTAGTGCCCTTTCATAAGGTCAAACAACACTAGTTTTTTTTCTATAGAAAAAAGGAAAATAGCATTTAAAAATATTGCAACGATTTACAAATCATTAAAAGACAATAAAGGACTTACCTTCTTGTCGTTCGTCATCCATTGTGTTATTGTTGCTAGAAATTATTGGGCAAGGAAATAGGTTTAAAGCAAAGCAATCGAAAGCAAACGTTTAACTACTTAGTATATGAAGCTGCAAAGAATTTTAATATGGTTAATTTCAAAGCAGTCCCTATTAAGTCAAAATATAACAATAAATCCTATTTATTTTCAACGTACTCATCAAGCCTCAAAATTAGTTTGTCATCCTTAATTCCTTATGTTTAATTTTGCATGTGCAAAAGTCAAAATAATTTTGGCCAAAACTTGTATTATGAGTTTGTATTATGAATTTGGAAGGATAAAATGGAAAATAAATATCATCTTTTAAGGGTATTTACGCCTTATTTTTAGTGAATTGTTATATTATTAGAATTACTTAATACGATGTCATATTCGTAGAATTAAGTCACTTTCATGGTATAAACAGTATAATTTCCTAAAGAAAAGGTCCAACTAAACATAGATATGTTACCAATTTTTATTTAAAATCTCAATAACAATTTGATGTTTGCAATAGCAACAACAATTTGATGTCATTTCTTCTCCAGGAAAGTTATGTTAGTGGGTTAGATACTTTAGCACATACATTGTTTTTTTTTTTTCCCACCAAAATGAAGGATGCAGGGTTCTTTGAACACTGATTGGGAACAAGTTTATTTGATGAATGAGCAATACAGGCATTGAGTCATACACAGTGTAAATAAAATTGAACAAGATTTTTGTTCTTAATAAATTTACTCATTTAGCTAAATTACAAAGGTAAATTTAGTAGTTACCTAAAGTTAAATGGTTTCTCTAATGCTTAGAGGGTTTACTATAATGAGTCAGTAACTATATCAAACCATAAAATATTTGGCTTTAATTTTCCTCCACAGATTGCATTATACTTGGAACTAGTTTCTCTATTTTACTTACTCTCTTTGTTTGCATAAAAATGAATAAAGTTCTTGACAGACTGCTATAGGAACCATTTACACTAAAGATCAACAATATGGAACTGTTGTGGATATTGGCTTTTAATCCTTAGTAAAATATTTTTGTAATAATTTCCCTTGCATCAATAGCATCGCAACTGATGACTTTTCTAAGATTTGGTAATACTAACATCCTATTTTGGTTTCTGATATGATGAATTAATGATTATAAATTTATATTGATTAATAGATTTATCCATATTTTTGGAATACTATATCGTTATCTACATAATAAATTTATAGTGATAAACAACAGTTGATATTTAATAGAGTTGTACTTTTTTTAATAAGTAAAATTTTTGAAAACCTAAATCCAAAACCGACAATGAAAAGAATAAATCATTCACTATAATCATAACATAATTAAAATTAGTTAGCAAAATCTAAATCTACTAATTCGCATTTGCAGATGTGAATGTAATCGATCATCTGTTCATCAAGTCCTTAATTTCTCAGCGTGCAAGATCCTATTAATCTGAACAATAAAAATGAAATCACCCTCATTATAAACCAATCGACAAGAATGAAACAATAAGACAAACACGACTCTTACACATTATACCAGCAAGTGACATCACTAAATCTATGGCTAATTTCAAAATGCTTACTATACACGTCCAATTTATTTAGTTCCTATATGAAATAAAAGGCCAACTTTAGAAAATATTTTAGTTCATGCTTGACTTTCCTCTTGCTCAACAATATAGAAAACAAAATTTCTATTGAACAAATAAGTGAATGAAACGAGCCTGAATTGAAAATTGTCAAAATAGATGACCATTAAATTACATAAAACACAATGTTTCTTCCACCAACAACCAAGTAACTGACACAACAATAGGTAAGAACTACATTTTTAATTTGGTAGGCAATTGCAAATTGGAAATTGTTTCTAATTAATTTTATGTAAACAACAATTATAATTGCAATAACTAATAAATAACTAATACAAAACATGAAATGTAATAGGAGCAAAAAAAGCGAGTAAGAGATGGTTAAAGAGAACATACTTTTAACATGCTGTAGGCTTTTGGACTCGACTTTTTCTTCTTCAAATTCTTTTGACCATTAACTTTGTTCGGTGGAAGATTATTTTTGTGTGAACCATGAAATTATTCAGTCTTATATCTAATATTGTCTTTCATTTTATTTGTATCTCCGTTGACAAGGTGGAGCGCAATGCGATATCTTTCTATTGTTGAGTTATACTAATTACGATATGAGAAAAAAGAAAAAAAGAGAAAAAGAGAGTAATCATTCATTGTAAAAGTTTAAATCACTATGATATAAAATTAATGTCACATGCATGTTTTATAGATAATAGATCACATTGCGTTTTCATGAACTTCGTTACAAACTCCATTTGATTGTACTGGAACATTATCCGGATATGAAATTTTAAAACTAAAAAAATCCTAAAATAGATAAAATTTTCCCAAATAATCATCGAGGAAAACTTCGTTGAGTCCCTGTAACTGCTATAATAATGATAATAGTCAGCGTACATTTGTATTTATTGGTATAATACAGGTGAAATGCAAGCTTCACTTACAATTGCTCTAACAATTTTCTCTCGATGTGAATTCGAGGTATGACTAGGTAAAAAGTCCCAAATTTCAACAGTTTGCATTTTAACAATCAACATCGCTAGATGCCAATGTGTAGAGCCATCATTTATAGGAGCATAAATCTACATGACAAATGTATAATTTTTAATAATTACAATTAAATGTCTTAAACAATGTCATGAATTATTATACTTTTGCATTTAATTTCTTCCTTTTCACATATTGCAAGTTCTGACATGTATTTATCTCAAATGTTATGATTTTTAACAAAGTCTTTGATGCTTGATTTTTTTTTTTACATGTCATGTTTGGCACTATTTTTTGTTGGAAAACTCATAAAATAAATACAAAAGTAGTATATTTTCAACATATAGAGTCAACTATCAGTAAAAAAAATTCATAATATAACATTTACAACTTACCAAAATTATGATGGGCAAATACCAATTACTCATTTCTAGGCTCGTTTTTGCACGTTCTTTGTTTGCCAAGTAGTTAAAGAAACAATCTATTACCTACTAATAGAGCCATTAAATAAGAAGACTGAAACACTTAGAAAGAAAATAAATAAATTGAATGATTAAACTAAATATAAGAAAGATATGCTTACTTTGTCAATGATCTAAGTATTAAGAGGTTTGCGAGAGACGAAAAAACTAATTCCATCAACAATATGCTCACTGTATTAAGAATCCAAAAATAGAGTTAAAACTATAACAGTGTTGATGAAAAAATAATAATATATAGAAAGTGGGTTATGAGAAAGCCCAATTACTTCTTAGGCAATTCTTCTTGAAATATATATTGCAGCAACTTCATACCTTCCTTTGAAAATAAATTTAGTAAAGTAATTGAATCATAAAAAAATTTTTATTTACTTCATCTTTTAGGAAACTCATCATAAGGGGATTTTTGGTATAGACCAAGCTTTTGCTTTCAGGAGCGCATATCTTTAACATCAAATATACTAAGTTGGTTTGATGATTCCTCTTCAATGAAACAATCCTCATTTCGACCATTATCTTACAAAAATTATGTTTTATAACTTAATACTCATTTATGTACGATTATGTTTTACTTGTGAAAAAAAAAAAAATAATAGCTTATTGCTAAATACTTGTATAGTTGCATTGTAGAAAATTTACTTAAGCCTTCCCTCATTTAGGTCTGAATTTGCTTAAGCTTTCCCTCATTTAGGTTCGACTCACTCAACAAAATTCTCTCATTATACTTCTCTTCAACATTCTTCTCATATAGTAATTTCTTCTCAAGAATATCATCTCCATTTGCCCTTTCTTTGGCTTTCTTCATTAGTTCGTCAAAATTAAAAATATCATGGCTTCATTCATCATACTTTTGTTGCTTTCAGAAAGGAGAAGTAATTCCAACAACAGTGCCATTATTCTCCTTTGGCTCTCTACTTGCTTTTGGTTTAAGTTCTCTTTAAGTGTTTCCATTACTTGTTGCATTTACTGCATCAAGTTACCCATTGAATGCTTTACACCATCAAGCTCCAATGTCATACAGCCGATATTGTTTTGTTTTCTCTGCATTAGCGTGCATTGATCACAGGGGTACACCTCAACACCCGGCTAGAACTTGCACGCAAATTAACCTAATAAATAACACATACTGTGAAATACATGTCATTTCAATATGATACGTTAATATGTAATTAATCAAAAGTAGATGTCATAGCTTCTATAACCAACGTTTTTCTTAACCAAACTCAAGAAGTTAGTTATTCAATTTGTCCATGTTGTTATTGGACTCAAAGATTTATCAATAAATTTTCATGCAAATGATATAGAATCCACGTAAAAAAGCTGCAACATTAACAAAATGATCAAAATAAAGCAAAAGGAAAATAACATTTTAATTGATGAAGTCACTTACAAGAAATTATTACCTCCAAAAATAGCAGCCATTAACAAATTTTTGTTGTCGTCCCTTAAACTTTTGTATGCCCTCAACTAGCCTGTTAAAAGCCCATGTTGCCCTTTTTTTTTTTATTTATAGCACTGGTGTCTTTAAAAAAAAAAACCAAGTAATCAGGGGCCAAATTCAACCCTGATTTAGAATAAATAACTGTAGCTATAGCAAACAAAACAAAGCTTCTTTTAAAGTCATCATTCACCTCCCTTTGATTCACCAATTTTGACTCTAAAGTTTTCAGCTTAATGTATCCAGTGTCATCACAATATTCATCCTTCAATTTATCTACGACATCAATACCAAGATCCACATCAATGTCAATTCCACCATCTTTTATTCCCATAATGTACTCAAAATCTTGAGGTGACAGATTGATATTCTTACCATGCAAAAAAATGCATGAAGTAAATGGATCAAAATTTTGAACCAATCATGAACATAAATCTCGTTTCAGTCGACCACATTTTATGCGTAGAAGACTTTCAAATCCCAACTCCACAACTTTTTTTGATTTTTTGATAATTTTTGCTACTAGTTTTGCAAAACGATTTGGAGCGCATCTAGTTTCTATGGCTTTCTGAGTTTCTTTTACAAAATCATCTTCTCTGTCTTTATTTTGTGCTATATCACTACCAATCATTCTAAATTTAGCCTTGTCTTCTTCACTCAAATTTTTGAAACATTTTCCTAATTTAATTCCATCCTAAAAAATTAAAAAGATATGACAATAAGTTATTACTTGTTAAACGTCCCAAATTTAATGGAAATTAATTGTCGTACCTGCACTCATCAATTTTTTTCCTTGTTACCGTAATATCTTTATGCCTTGCTTCCTGCAGTCAATTAAATATTTTGAAAAAATATAATCAGTGTACTATCACATTATTGTGCTTGACTTTACTAAATATTCATAAATTTACCAACAATCAAACACATAATATTTAAAGTAAGAAGACTTACAAATACTCAATGAAAGACCGATTTTTCTTAAAATTTCATGTTCCTGGTTTGCATTATCATTATCCTTGAAATCGTTCTCGTTACCCTCATCTACACTTTCAGCCATTTTCTAGTTTACATGAACCTGTACATAAAGATATTAGGCACAAAAAGAAATGTCAAATATCATAAGTTTTGTATCCTATAAATTTATTTTACAAATAAATATTTCAATACAAAATCCAATTGCCCAAGCAAGAACTAGGGACACCTTTCCTAGAAAGTTCGGCTAGTATTTGTTTCTAAAATAGTAACAAACAATAACTATTTACATAATTAGTTATAATCCAAAAAAATAAAATTAACAAACTAAAAAAAATATACAGATATTTTGCTATATAACTATTAGTACATCAATCTAAAGCTCAGAAACAGTTTGCATTTCTCATCATCTCTTTATTCTTCTCCTCTACTCTTAACGGATTCTAGAAGCTCAAATGGAGTAAGTAGCAGCAGGAACAACACAAGCAACTTTTACTACCAATCCCCATCATTCCCCATTCAAAATACACTACGACCATTTTTTGACCATCTTCATATAAAAAAACAACAGCAAATTTACCCATAAACAGCAAAAAATCTAACCTAAAAATAGTAGTAAATTTATCCAAAAATAGTAAAAAATTTAACTAAAGAACCAGAAAATTTACCTAGAAATAATAGAAAATTTAACACAAAAATAGTAGCAAATGAAGCCCAAAATACCAGAAAATTTAACCCAAAAATAGCAGAAAATGTAACCTAAAAATAGCAAAAAATTTATCCAAAAATAGCAAAAAATTTATCTAAAAGTAACAAAAAATTTATCTAAAAAATCAACAAATTTACCCAGAAGTAGTAGAACATTTAACTCCAAAACAGCAGCAAATGAAGCCCAAAACACCAGAAAATTTTACCCAAAAATATAAAACATTTAACCCAAAACAGCAATAAATTTATCCAGAAACACCAGAAAATTTAACTTAGAAATAGTAGAAAATCTAACTAAAAACAGCAGTAAATTTACCTAAAAATAGAAAATTTAACCAAAACAACAACAGTAAAGGAAGCCCAAAACGCTAGAAAATTTACATGAAAACAGCAGAAAATTAACCCCAAAAACAACAGTAAATTTATTTGAAAGCAGCAAAAAATTTAAAAAAAAAAAACAGCAGTAAATTAACCAAAAAATCAAAAAATTTAACCTAAAAATAGCAGCAAATAAAGTCCAAAACACCAAAAAAAATTACATAAAAACAGCAAAAAATTTAACCCAAAAATAACAGTAAATTTATCTAAAAATAGTAAAAAATTTAGCATAAAAATAGTAGCAAATTTATCTTAAAAAATCCAAAATTTAACCCAAAAACAACAGCAAATAAAGCCCAAAACACTAGAAAATTTTACTTAAAAACAGCAAAAAATTTAACCCAAAAATAGCAGTAAATTTATAGATAAACTGTCAAAAATTAAACTAAAAAACAGTAGCAGCAAATTTATCCCGGAACAGCAAAAAATTTAACAAAAACAACAATAAATTTATACATAAACTGCAGAAAATTAAACTGAAAAATAGCAGCAGTAAATTTACCCAGAAACAGCAAAAAATTTAACCTAAAAACAACAACAATTCAGTCCATATACATTAGAAATTTGCATTGACTTCTTTCAAACATTTAAATAATATAAAGATACAAAGCAATTTAATAATAATAAAACAACTGTGGCCAAGTTCTAAGACTTTCAAACCCAAATTAAAGGATTTCTACTAGGTAACAATAAGAACATTATGAGCAATTAGCATATCTCATATAGCATTGTATATCGCTCACCCACACTCGGAGCTTTTCCTAAACTATGTAATCACTCATTTTATTGTATAAGACAGCATTAGTCTCCCCACGTAGCACCGCAATTAAATACACTTCAATTACAAATGAAAGTCATCAAACCTAAAGTATGCAGAAAAAATATACATGCCAAAATCAATATTATGAAAAAACTTATTCCAATTTTTCTTACTTGATCGCTGAGTCTTGCTGATAGGCAACTTTTTTTAACCCCCAAAATTCTATTTCTTAGTCCAAGTTGCTCAGCCTGCATTAAATACAAACCTGCATAGAGTTATGAAAATATCAGGTCATAAAATAATTCAACAGATTATATCCACAAAAGTAGTAGCAATGCTTCCTTAAAACAGAACTCTGACAAAAACTGCAAAGTAATGATAGTGTTTGGGTTGCATTCATTTTCATACCTCATATTGGAATAATAGAAAACATACAAACTTGTTGTTTCTGTCAGGCATTTCAACAAATAATTTGAAGACTCTGCTTAGAAAATTTCCATCAAAACATCAGCATTAACTACCATTGTATAAGATCCAAGCACAATTTTAACACATTGGCAAATCACTCAAAAATAAATAAATTAAAATAGAACCACGAACAAATAAATTTTTCTAAGTGGGTTTGTAAAAAAGGAAACTATGGCTGCATTGACAATTACAATGATACTCAATAGGCAGAACGGAATTAAGGCTAACTTTATAGATTTAGAGCTGGATGGGTATGTTCAAAACAATTGTTTATTTTGAACAGTTATTTGATCTTCTCTATTCATCGCCAATGTTTCATCATGGGTGTAATATCTGTATAATTCTCATTTGTCTCTCACTTTAAAATAGTAAAAAGATTAAACTAAAGTCTATTGCATGCTATATATACATACATATTCACCGTGTATTGGTAAAATAAATTGTTTTTAAAAAAACTCATACTGAAATTAACAACAAAACCCATTATTGCGGTAGAGGAGAATTAGTAAAGAATGACGAACCTAGCCGAGTTCTCCTCTCAACTCCCGACGCCGAGTCATTATCGTCAGATAGAAACCACTTCACGAACACGAACCCAGCCCCTTCACCAACACGAACCGTTGTAGAGCTTCTTCTTTCTCGCTTCTTTTTGGCTTCAAGCAATTTTCAAAGCGAAGATTGCAGCAAAAGTGGAACGATTAAGGAAAACAAAATTCGGGTTAGCCATCAAACCCGATCGCTTCAAAATACAAGATCCTTCGTGCTGCGATTTCTTAGATTCGATTTCGAGACCTTCAAATTATGACTAGACTTTAATTCTATTTGGACTTTCGTAGATTTTAGTTTCAAAAGTAAAACATATGATTTTGAAATTTTAACCAATTAATTTTTTTAAAATAAATGTTTAACAGGTTGTAAACCGGTTTATGAAAACTTTTTTAAATATTTTTATTATATTATAATTATTACGTGTCACTGATCTAATCCAACGGCACATAATAACTACGGCATTAATTCTGTAATTTTTATTACGGATTTACGATATTATAGAAATTTTCAATTTTAAAACTAAGGGTAATATGATGTAACATTTATTATGCGATCAATGGCTTTACACAATTTTAAAATAATTTATTAAATTTTTTTCTTCGTTCATCTCATAAATATCACATCATTTGGGATATGTTTTTGACTGATTATTAGTAATAAATTTATAACCACTTTAAATTTTGTGATAAGTAACACATTGTCTTCATTTTCTTGTTTATTATGTTCCAATAATATGTATACAAGGAAATTTTGTGATAAATAACATATTATTTTCATTTTCCTATTTGTTATGTTCTAATACAGAATCTTAGTTATATGAAAGTTAGGGAGTGATCACCTGTTAGTAGTACAACGAGAAATTAAAATACAACAAATTTTCACTCGATTTGTATTCTTTTTAATTTTTTTTATAATATTATATTTTCTTCTCTATACGCCCTAATTCCTTTTTTTTTTTTAACACTAAGTTAACCTAATTCTTAATAAATAATATTAGCAACAAAAAATAAATAATATAGCCTCATATAACTATTATATGTATACTATGTTCATGTATTTAAAACTAATTAATAAAGTTGCTAGCTAAATGTGAAAAAGATCAAAATACACCCATGGACACACAAATGAGCCTGCAGTTGGGCCAACTGACCCTCCCCTTCTTGGCCCAATATAAAGAGTGTAGCTATAAATAGCACGGTTGATTTAGTAGAAAAGACATCCAAAGTCACGTTCTCTGCTCGCTGCTCTCCTTCTTGGAAGCGAACTGAAAGAAACAATGGAACGAGAAGAAGAAGCAAGGATGCACAAAGCTGAGTTCAACCCATCATAGATAGAGTACGTAAGCTACGGCGAGCATCACCTGCCGTTGATCATGAACCTCGTCGATCAAGAACTTAGCGAACCCTACTCAATCTTCACTTACCGTTACTTCGTCTATCTCTGGCCCCACCTTTCTTTCTTGGTACAGCCCTTTTTCTTTAACGTCGAATTTATTTAATTTACTTTTCTAATTTTAAGTAATGGGTTGGCTTCAATTTGTAATTTGATAGGCATTTCACAATGGTAAATGCGTGGGGACAGTTGTTTGTAAAATGGGTGAGCATCGAAGTACGTTTAGAGGTTACATTGCAATGTTGGTAGTTATTAAACCTTATCGTGGAAGAGGCATTGGTAATTTTTTTTTTGCTTATTGCAAGTTCAGTAGAAATGGGCATTAATTTCTTTCTATATTGAAACGTTATATAAGTCTATATTTAAACTGTGCATGTGTTAAGATCTCTTACTTGATGAAATTTAATTTTATTTCCAGATATTTATTAGTACTTATGATGTTGTTACTTGCTATCTTCGATGATATTGCTTTGAAAATTTGAATTGAGTGGAATTTGAAATATGTGTTTGTAAGGGCCTGTTAGTTACCATTTTGTAAATATAAGAATGTTTCTGCTAGTATGATTCCAAAACTTTTTTGTTTTTTAAATCCACATTTTTATTATTAGAATAAACATCGTTGAACTCCTGATATTGCTTAGTGAACTAAACTTGAAACTGGTGCATTCACCATGTTTATTTCCAAAGTATGATGAAAATGTCTCCAGACATTTCAACTTTTGAAGAGTTATATTATGCTCTTATCTCAAAACTGTTTTCAAGATGTAGAACTTCTGGACTTTGTAGTTTTTTGGTTCGGAAAAATTTTAAGCTGTTTTGTGAAATGATGCTAATCACCCAGATTCATCTTAGGCGTTAATTAAAATTTAAGGGGACTAGTTGATCATCTTTATGCATTCCACAAGTTTATTACTAATAAAGACTTATGCTTTCTTTGAGTCACAGCAACTGAGCTTGTTACTAGATCGATTAAGGTGATGATGGAATCTGGCTGTGAAGAGGTACATTAGCTTTCTGATTTTGTTCTTATGAATTATGTATGGAGTCAATACATAATTAAATTGTTACTGATAAAGTGACAGACTCCAGGAGACAATGTTAATATTAAGTTATGAGACAATTAGCTTTTGTTCCTAGCAACCAAAAACTATCATGTGTTTTACACCACGAAACATAAAGGTGCAAGAAAAGTCTGAAGTAATGGAATGTATATTTTGAAGAATGTAGCTGATTCAGTTCCATCTTGTTTTATTAAGAAATGCCTGCATATTGATTTATTGATATTTTCCTTGAATTTGGTCTGAATTTATATATAAAAATTTTCTTCTCATGTGTGCATTTTATTAGACAAACAAATTGGTTAATAGGAGTTGTATGTTGTCTGGGCACATATTTGTACCAACACTCGGCCATGCTTAAAGATAACTATTTTACTGCATAGTATTAAGTGTTCACAGCTTATGTTTTGAATTAACCATTAATCTTCATGGTTTTCACTTATGCTGACTGATATTTTGCTGGCTAGGTGGGTTTGTGCCAGTTATTGGTTTTTATTGAGGTCATATTTTAGTGGAAGTTATGGGGAGAGTGGAATATTCGGGGGAAAAGTTCTCAAATTATGTCTTAGAAATTAGAACTTTACCATTTTTTCATTAGTAGAAAACATGAAAAATATAGTGGTAAATTTAAGGGACCTCTTTTGGTATGTTCTAATCGTGAGTGGGTACCGGCTGGTTTGTATTTTCATCAACAACTTCCATTGTCAGTTAGGTTTTTGCAAATTGTATAGGCTGTTTCTTACGCTTTCAGAAATTCAGGGTGATTTCGGATGAATTTTGAAACCACTTGAGTTTTTGCTTATCCAACTTGATCTAGCTACATAAACGTTCTTTACTGAGCTTCATGTTGTCAACTGGTCTGTGATGTTCATTTTTTATGCATGTTGGAGCATTGCTCTAGATTGAGTGAGTCATTCACTAATCATCTCACTAATATTTTCTGAAGGTGACATTGGAAGCAGAAGTCACAAACAAAGGAGCTCTTGCACTTTATGGCCGTCTTGGGTTTATTAGAGCAAAACGGCTCTTCCGGTACTATTTGAATGGCGTTGATGCTTTCCGTCTGAAGCTGTTATTCCCCTGCCCAGAGATACATCCTTCCCTGTCTATGATGGCAGACAGAGTCGAGAGCCATGGGCATCATGATCACACAGCACCGGAAGAATGTCCAGAACATCATTACATCTCGTAAAATCTAGATCTTCAATCAATGCTTCATTCAACCTCTGCATATTCAATTTATGAACTGTAATGTAGATCTGAGTTCTGCTAATTGAGATGTGTATAGTCTTTCTGCAGATAGAACCTTTGGAAGCAGGTTTCATTATATTTTGCAAGTTGACATCAGTGTGTTCTTTTTTGTAGTTCCAGTATGCTTTTTACAGTTTAGATACAAGTCGGTTTAGGTACACTTTTAATTTTGAATAGAATCATTCTAATTTTGAATTTAACTTTCCAAGCGAATGCCTTCTTTTCATTTTTCACCTGCCCAGTCTCAGATGCATTATATATGTAATGCATTTGAGTCAATTGTTTATTACCCTCTTTTTCACTCACTTTGTTTCCTCTCTTTCTTTTCTATTCCTCTCCTTTCCTATTGTTTCTGCCAACCAAATACGGACTAAGGGTGCGCTTGATATTATTTTTGATCTGCTGTTTCTTGTTGTACAAAAGTATAAAATAATAAAATATGTTTGCTAGCAGTTTGCACTGGTGAGTTTTCAATTTTTTATGGAACTATATGTTCATATTTTTCATAGTTACCAAAAGGCAAGTGGAGAGCGTACTTTTGGCGTTTTGCGCTTTTGTTCTCCATCTTTTCATTGCTTTTGGGTCCCATGAGCGTTTTCATGCAAATATTCACGGCATGCAAGTTTGTAGGGACACAGTTAGCCAAGAACGGCGTTATTTTCTTAATAAGGGTTCTTTGATTTTTACTTTATTAATTTAAGTTGAATCAATTAAGTCATTAAATATACTTGTTTTTTTAACTTAAAAGTGTTTATTTTTTAATTTAATAACTTAAAATAATTTAACTTAATTAATTACGTTAATTAAAAATATTTGTTTTTATGACTTAGTAGAATTTTATAGATAAATTTAATTTAATAAAATAAATTAATTTTTTTGACTTTTTCTTAAAATAGAGAAATATGAATGAGCGAACTAATTTTGAATGTAAAAAACATTTCTACTTTATTATTTATTTTTTATGTTTATCTTAAAATCCACCCATGTACATTTTACCCACTAATAAACTTATCTTTATATTTTTTTAAGTTGTCATAGAATCTCTCTTCACTTTACTTCTCTTATCAAATTCTTTAATCTTCCATTATTGGTAATCAAAAGTATTATTTTCAAGGATGGCAATTGTACCCATAAATTCACAAATTTGTCCAAAACTCGCCGCTGTAGGTAATTTTGTCTATTGCGGGCGAGTTTAGTATTATAAACTAAACCCCACACATGAATGCGGAGGAATTTTATATTAATCTTATATCCGGTGGATACCCGTATGGATATCCACCAAACTCGTAATGTTGTTTTCAAATATTTTTAATTTAATTTTAATTTAAAAAATATATAAAAAATATTGTAATTATTCAAATTACCAAATAGTCAAAGGTCAAAAGTTGTGTACGTGTGTACGTGGCCCATCTCCAATTCTAAAGTCATGACCAAAAAAAAATACTAAAGTCATTTCTCCTTTAACTTAGCCGCACACCCATCTGATCATGGATCATCTTTCATCTTTGTCTTCATTCAATCATTCTTTTCTTCTTCTTAGTAGGTAGTTCTCACATTATATACCTATTATAATTTTGTATAGACTATTTTTCTTTAACTTAATACATGAATATTTTATTATTATAATTTTTTTCTTTGAATTAGTATTTGAAAATATTAATCTTAATTATTATTGCATGCATCATGTTGAATAGGTTCTTGTGGTGGTGAATGAAATAAATATCTTGTCTTGGAGTTTATTTTAAATGATAATATGAAATATAATTGTTATTTTTAGATACTAGTTTGTGTTTTTTAAATGAATTTGTGTAATTTATACTTAAATTTGAAAATTTGTGTTGGATTGATGTTGAAATTTTAATTTTTCATTTACATTGTTTAAATATAAAATTGAGTATGTTATATGAAATTTGAGGTTATTATTATAAATTTATATATTAAATATTTGTGATTTTAAGTGCGGAAACCTGTAAAAAATCTGCCGGGTACCATTACGGATTTGGTAATTGTCAAAACCCACTGCGGGTTGCGTGTGGGTTTGGCAATTTAAATTTTGTGCGGGTTTGGGTTTGGTAATGATAACAATTAAGATCTTTTTATGTAATTATATAATTTATTTTTATTAAAAAAGAAATTTATATATTATAATTAAAAAATCATTATGTATCACTTAAACGTGATTTGCTTATATATGTTAAAATATTAGATTTGTACTTATGTACATATGTGTGTATGAATGTGTGTGTGTATATATACACACATACATACATACATATACATGTATATATTATTTGACATTCAAATTTAGGAAGGCTACAAATGTAAAGGTACATATTTTTAGGTTTTTAAAGTTGAAAAAAAAAACTTAATACTTATTTTCAAATATTTAAATAAAAAAATATTATTCAAATTTAGACATTTAGATCTATTTAGATTTCAAACCAATTCAATGTGTTCATATTTCAGATAAAAATATAAATGTCATTAAATCATTAAGTTGTTAAGTTTTTAAGCCTTTTTTTTTTTAACTTTTCACTTAATCTAAAAAGTTTAAATGATATCATTAAAAGATATTCTCCAAATATTCCTATCTAATTAATTAATTTTCATCCTTACTAAAATAAAATTTAATGATTAGCATTACTGCCCATCTCGTAACTTTTGATAATATATTAGTAGACTATCATTATTTTTATTTTTTTATTTTCTTCAAATTAGGATTATTCATCTTTATAGTTTTTATGAATACTTTTCATATAAAAACATCATACTAATTTAGAATATAGAGGGTTGTATTCAATTGAATATAATTTACACTATGATAATATATTATCTTATTTAAGTTTTTTGAGATATTTATTATTTATTTAACATTTATAATTTATAAGGGCGCCAATACAAAAATACTAGATTTCAAAATTTTAAGTTTAAAAACAAATAATTTAATGTTTGTTTTTAACAATTAAAAAAATCATTCATATTCAAACATAAAATACTATTCAGAATGCAGATTTATTCAGATTTCAGACAAAAAAATAGATGCCACCTATATTTTTCTATTCTAATTTTTTTTTTCTATTTTGTTTCTAATATGCTTTTCTTTTAGCAACTTTTTAAGTAATCCATCCATTAGATTTTGATCATTAATATTTTCTTTTTGTTTTTTAAACCCTCTCAAATAAAAAAGGACATTTGAATTGAAATTTTAAATTAAAAAATCACTTGATTTTATTATTTTTACCAAAAATTCTTAATACATATAATAATCATAATATTTTTAAAGGAATATATAATTAATAATTTAATCAAAATATAATTTCTATAAAAAGTCTTAGCAAAGATACATCTTCTCAAATAAACTATTAAATGCATTTTCGCTATTTTTAATTTTCACCCTTCATCATAAAGCAAGTTGCCACCAAAGGTATTTTCAAACTAAAAAAATGTCACATCAAAAAACGTCATTTTCTTTCATAAAATTAGTATAAAAAATAACATTGACAAAACAATACCAAAGACACTTTAATTGTCAGGACACGGCTATGATACAGGGACTTTGAGTCCCTGTATCATGGAAGGGGTCAATTTGTTGATCCCCTTGTTGTTTGGCTGCCATCTGGCAGCCAAACAACTTTTATAATTGGCAAACTGGTTGCTGCCATTAATATATATATTTAATTGAAATAAATTTAAATTAAATAATTAATTGAATAAATAATATTTTAAAAATAATAATAATAATAAGTAAAAATAGATAATTAAAGAAAAATAGAAAAATAATTTTTTATTATAAATATTTTGAAAACAAAATAAAATGAGTGTTATCAAAAAGACAAAAGTTTAATTCATTTTTTATGAAATTTGTCTCATATTTTACATTTTAAGTTTCATGTTTATTGTTTAATGTTTCATATAATTAATTTCTAAATACCCCGATATTTTTCTTTTTTGCCCCCGTTTCATGTTTACGTTCATGTTTCATGTTGTAAGTTCAAAGTTTCATGTTTTACGTTTAATATTCACCGTATGTATCATATTTTATGTTCATTGTTGCATATTTTAAGTAATGTGTTTCATGTCTATTGTTATATGTTTCATGTACTAATTTTTCAAAAACCCCAAAATTTTTCTTTTTTGGCCCCGTTTTATGTTTACGTTCATGTTTCATGTTGTAAGTTCAAAATTTCATGTTTTACGTTTAATATTCACTGTTACAGAGGTATCATATTTTATGTTCATTGTTGTATATTTTAAGTAATGTATTTCATGTCTATTGTTATATGTTTCATGTACTAATTTTTCAAAAATCCCAAAATTTTTCTTTTTTGCCCCCGTTTCATGTTTACATTCATGTTTCATGTTGTAAGTTCAAAGTTTCATGTTTTACGTTTCATATTCACTATTACGGAGGGACTCATATTTTACGTTCGTTGTTGCATGTTTGATCCATATTTTACGTTCATGTTTCATCATCAGATTCGCCTCCTCGAATAATTTCCAAGTACGACAAGGGGCCCTTTATTCTGCTGGATGATGGACTTTGTTTCGCTTTGTTGCAATTTTGTTGGCTGCAGATTTTTAGGCTTGACTTCAGTAAATATAGGTTGATATTTGCAAGGCATCTTTTTATACGACTTATGTAATTTTTTTTTCTTTTTCCATTTACATTGCTGGGTTTCCTTGTAGTTGTTGAGCAAGTGACAGAACACATTCAATTTTATACAACAATTATAAGGATTGACCATGAGCCAGGATACTGGAAAATTGTTGTGTTATTACCCCCTCAATGGTAAAATGATTGCAATTGATATGGTGATCACAATTGATGACTTTTGAATGAAACCATATGTTTTAATTATTTATTTATCCTGTTATATATTTTAATAAAGCTTAGTTTATTTCACTTGCATGGATGTTTATTTCACAAGACACTTATTTGAAAAATGTCAAAAAAATAAATGTTATATTGCTAAAAAATAAATACATTGTTAATAAGTTGTGCTGAGTTTTTACTTTAAAACTACTTACCTTTCTTTTATTTTTTATTTGCCGTAAATTAATGCAATATATCAATCCACATATTTTTTGGAGATGATACTTGTAATAAGGTTGGATGATGCACTTGGTGTGATGTATTAGATTTTGATGGATTTTTAGGATGATATGTTGAAAATATTATGTTTGGCATATGAATAGTTAATTTGATTATTTTCATTAAATTGTGTTTTCTATAATTTTTTATTGGAATTAATAGAATAAAAAATAGTTTCAAGGTTATTTATAGTGGAGATTTTGGCTATAAAAAGCACCGACATAATATAAGAGCTCTTCTGAATTTATTTGCGAGGCCACTTATTGCAACCATTAGTATTTTACTCATTTTTTGTATTTTCTTTTATCAAACTTAATAGTTAAGTCATATATTGCTTTCGCACACTCATTTCTTCATTTTAATAGTTCACAAATTTCGCTCAAATGTGAAAATTTTCAATTTCCACTACAACTTAGCTGAAAGCCATTCATTATGTTTAGTACTTTTTCAAGCCTTAATCAACAAATTGAAGACATATATTGCTTAACTAGAATTTCAATAATAAAACAAATTGAAACAATCAAGATTATTGATATAATAATTAACAATTGAAAACCGAATATTTTTATATTAATCATACTTTTCTTTAATAAAAAGCGAGTGTTATAGTTTAGAGATAAAAATTAATAATAACACACTAAGAGGTTTTGATAGTACTCCAACCAAACGAAAGATCTAGAATACTAAAAAGCAAATTCAGCCTAGAATATTACTATTTTGTTGGTTACCTTTATTCATAATACAAATATTTCAAAAGTGATTAAATTTATAAAAAATATCGTGAGAAATGAGGAAGAAGAAGAGGACTGTTCACTTATCGCAAAATAACGAATCAGTTATTACAATTTATCAACCGGACAAGCGTCCGATAAAGTATGACAACCATATTTTGTGTAACGGCGAGCTGTTATATGGGCTATCGGCTAACCGGCAGAGTCCAGTAAGTATGACAACCATATTCTTCCAAACGGCGAGCCGTTATACAGATCTCGGTGAACCGATAGCGTCCAGAGAGCTTGTCTAGTACTTTCATGCAAACGGCGAGCTGTTAACTAAAATGTCGGTAACCCGACAGCTTCAAGTAAGCATGACTTACAAACGGCGAACCGTTATCTTAGTTGTCGGCGAACCGACAGTGTCCAGAATGCTTAAGTAGTATTCTACTTGTAAAACGGTTAGCCGTTAAGTGAAATAACTGCAATCTGTTTTCTACCACTTATGATTTTGCACATATTGTGAAGTGTTTTCACCTTCATTTGTATTTGTATTTGAGGATTTGTTCAATTTGCCTTTGACATTGCTGAAATTTTTACTCGATAGAAGTGGGTAGGGAACATTAAAAATAGCTTCAATTAAAGACATGTTTTTCGATTAGCGAAAAGCTTCAAGTAGATACATTTAAATACATGTGTTCGAATTAGTGAAAAGAACTATCACAAGGCCATGTATCAGAGTGCATGGTGGGATAAATAAGAAATGTAAAGGTATTCCTTCCCACCAATGGTGGCATTGGGGAATAAAAACAGAAGTGATATGTGGATTCAGAGCACGGTTGAGAACTACTCCCACATTTATTTTGAGTTTCAATTTCATACGAGGCATCACTGTTGAACCATGAATATTGTTCACTCGAGCAAGCGAACATAGATGTTACCCAACTATCGTTTTTGACATCATTGGCTTCGCAACTCCTGCAGATAATCAATCGTGATTAAAACTTTATTTAATTGCCATATATGGATCAAACATGCAACAACGAACGTAAAATATGAGTCCCTCCGTAATAGTGAATATGAAACATAAAACATGAAACATAGAACAACAATCATGAAATTTGAACATAAACATAAAACGGGGGCAAAAAAGAAAAATTTTGGGGTTTTTGAAAAATTAGTACATGAAACATATAACAATAGACATGAAACACATTACTTAAAATATGCAACAATGAACATAAAATATGATACCTCTGTAACAGTGAATATTAAACGTAAAACATGAAACTTTGAACTTACAACATGAAACATGAACGTAAACATGAAACGGGGGCAAAAAAGAAAAATTTTGGGGTTTTTGAAAAATTAGTACATGAAACATATAACAATAGACATGAAACACATTACTTAAAATATGCAACAATGAACATAAAATACGACATACAGAATGAATATTAAACGTAAAACATGAAACTTTGAACTTACAACATTAAACATGAACGTAAACATAAAACGGGGCAAAAACGAAAACTATCGGGGTATTTAGAAATTAATTATATGAAACATTAAACATTAAATATGAAACTTAAAATGTAAAATATGAGACAAATTTCATAAAAAATGAATTAAACTTTTGTCTTTTGGTAACACTTGATTTTATTTTATTTTTTCAAAATATTTATAATAAAAAATTATTTTCATTTTTACTTTAATTATCTATTTTTACTTATTATTATTGTTATTTTTAAAATATTATTTATTCAATCAATTATTTAATTTAAATTTATTTAAATTAAATATATATATTAAGTTGCTGCCAATTATAAAAGTTGTTTGGCTGCCAGATGGCAGCCAAACAACAAGGGGGTCAACAAATTGACCCCCTCTATGATACAGGGACTCAAAGTCCCTGTATCATAGCCGTGTCCTAATTGTCATTATGGTGACGAGATCCTATCTCAAAGCTCCACTAATATTAGGATAGAACTGTTTAAACCTATTAATTTCCTTTCACATTTTTTTGATTAAAACAATTTTCAAATGACAACTTCTTATTTTTTATTCACTAATTCTCAAAAATTATAAAATTACCTTTATTAATGATTTTCTCTCTCTATTGTAACAATAGTTAAAACATAAATTGGCTTCTCTTTCTATCAATTTTTCTCTGTCTACTCTTTCTTACTTAATCAACTCTATCTTTCTCTTAACTCAACTGTAATATTATCAGTTTTTACCTTTTTTTTATCATTTAAAGTTTGTGCTTATCTGAGATTTGACCAAAAAAAATCTAATAGATTCATAATGATATGATAAGTATTGATTATTTTGTTTAATTACAATAAAGTTGAATTTGTAATATTTGAACAATTTCGCTTGCTAAATGCAAATATGCAATACAATGAGGGATCAATGAATTTCAACTAGTCCACACAAAATCGGGAATCATTATTAGAGACTGGAGTTTTGATTCCCAATGGGAGGTTGGAAATATAACCCATTCTCGAGATTGACCAAATTACCACTACTACATTTTCAAAATGCCATTTGTACAATACAAAAATATAAATTAAAAAAAATTGCAAATCCCTAACTCTAGCCGATGAACCAGCACCTTTCTATTACCTCAAACGGCTAAACTGATTAGGAAGAAGCTAATTAATCAAGAAAGAAGAAATTATTATTATTATTGTTGTTGCTGGTGTTGCTGCCGCCAACGATTATAGTAATTGTTATAGTAATTGTTGATGAAGATGATGATGATGTCGATAATTAATGATGATATTTTAGTAATTTAAAATAATTAATTTAATTCTAATATAAATAAAACAAATTACTGATAAGACATTCTATTATAATATTGTTTCATACTCTTTAAGTAAATAATTTATTATATGTCTATTAATAGCTCATGCTAAATAAGGGATAACATTAGGAAAAAGTAAAAAGTTAGCACCATTATAACTTTACTTAATTTTCATTCATTATTAGCACATGTCATTGCTTTACTCAAATTTCATGCCTAAAATCGGATATTTTTGACACAATAAATTTGAATTTTATAATAATAATTATAACATGTGATCTCTAAATTATATTTGTTATAACTCACAACCAACGAAAATAACGTAAAAATGGATAATATATAAATACGGCGCGTGCCCTCGTTAATATTTTATTTTTATCTTATTTTTTGTATTTGTGAGTTACATTTAATGTAGTTTTGGAAGACCCATTATGACATTAATAATATTCTTTTAAAAGGATAAAAATGATAATAATAGGATGAAAAAAGATCACTCAGTTTTAATGATAGTCATTAGTCGGATCGTTGGGTTATTTATAATTTATGTTTTCTCGTAATCTTCCCCTTATTCGGTTATCAAATTTTGACTTTCAGTCTCTATTATTCATTATTGTCGTCTAAATAACATCTACGTCCCTGAGACTTTACAATTATTCTCAAAATATAACATAATCCGTTCATCAGAAATAGGTCCCCTAACCTTTTAATTACTGAAATATCCTTCAAGTTCAAGTTAACATTGTGATGATGTCGTCATAATCAGATCGACACAACAGATCTAATCTACGGATCCACTTAGATTGATTGAATCGCGATCTAAGAGATCCAACTACTTATTAGAATCAAGACGAGCTATATAAAGAACATAAACCAAGTTCTGACGACGATCTTTTTTATCACCACTCACAACAAATCCACTTTTGAGTCCACGAAAATAGAAGTCTCATTTGAGGAAACGTTAGAATGTATGGATTTAAACGTAATTTTACCCGTAATTTAAATCGCCGTATTACCAAATAATTTTTGTTTACAATGTAGGGATTTAGATGTAATTTCACCCGTAATTTAAATCGCCGTATTACCAAATAATTTTTGTTTAACCAAAAATTCTCGAATCCGGAGCCCTTCTTGAGACGAACAATTTTCGGAGGGAGACCGAAAATGCAAAGAGCGGGCAAACGCCACAACAGACAAAACTAAAAAATTTGCAAACATATCGCGATTTAAATCCACGCGCCCTCTGCCCCCTCCTAAAAAATAAAAAATGAAAAAAATTTCCATTTTTGGGCAGCTCTCCTCTCTCACTCTTTGAGATTCTCCATCTCATTCTTTCGCCATTTTCACTCTCCATAATAGAGAAGGAAGCCCTAGTTAAAAATCACCTGTACACCAATAAATCTGGGCGGCGAAGATGGTGGTGGTGAAAGCGCAGAGGAGAGTGAGCGCGAGGATTCAAGAGAAGCAAAGAGAGGAGAAGCAACGGGATGAGAAGCTGCGTTTGGTGAAACGAAGAGTTGATCTTCTCACTGATGAAATTATTGGTAATAATGGAGCTGCTGTTGATGATGGTGACGTTGATGATGAAGAAAAGAGTACTATTAATGCGTTCAGTAAAAGTAATAAAAGAGGAAGGAAGGTGAAAGATGCGGAGAATGTCAAAGAGGAGGAGGAAGTTGAAGAGCAAAAGTTAGAGAAAGGGAAAGTTTCTGTTGAAACGACGTCGTCTGGAGCTGTGTTGGTGGATGGCAATGTTGTAAATTTTGCTGAGAAGAGTGATCATGCTAAAGTTAAGGAGACTCTGAGGTTGTTTAACAAGTATTATCTTCAAGGAGTCCAGGTGTGTTGTTTTATTTTTAGCAAATAGGTATAACAACACATTTATTGAATTGTTTGAATTTTTTTGAATGTTTTTGATTTTTTTTTAAATTTTATCTTATAGTACAGAGTACAAACTAAGTAATATTTATTTTTCAACTTTATCAAACTTTTAATAACTTTGAAAACGCTCAAAAATGATTTTTATGACGATTCCAAAAACAATTGAGCAACATCTTTTTTTTTTTTTTTTATTTATTCATCATCATTTTTTTTTTAATAGTCTTTCTAAATGTAGTATTAGGCAAATCTCTTTCCTGGTTAGTTGGCTTAACTTTTGAAATCTCTTGTGTTTGCTTAAAGGTCTGAGGTCTGAATCCTGCTTGGAGTTGCCATAACACAATACTTTAAAACCCAAACTCTGGGTTTAAACACATCCCTCTTGTACCAATTAGCTCTCACTATGTGCTACATTCCATTTTTGGATTCCAATATGAGTGATAATTGTTTGTGGCCAGTATGTTGAATAATAATATTTTGGGCTACCAGACATTTTGTTAGCACTTGCGCTTAATGTTATATTCTCTTTTTGTAACTTTTTGGTTCCAATCCGGATGCTTATTGTTTGTGGTTTGTAGGAAGAGGAACAAAGGTGTTGCAGGATAGTGGAAGTTGATTTGAAAGCATCAAAGAAGTCAAATAAGTCAAAATCTAAGGTTAGCATTGGCTTCAAACTTTTTCATTTCTTGCAGATGTTACAAGATTTTCTTTTATCTGTTTACTCTTGTTCTTTTAATGGTTTAAAATTAGAAAGTCAATATGAAGATTCCATCGAAGTGAATCAATAGAACTAGTGAAGTCAAGCTATTAAAGGAATCGGCAAGAGAGAGATACATTGCTGAAAAATCAACCAACTAAATAAGAAAATACATTTTTTGTTAGGGTAAATAAAGGGAAACATAATCTTGCAAAAATGAGTTGATTTTAAAACTTGTGAATATGCCAAAATGTTCCTTCAATCTTGAAGTTCCTCGCATAATGAATCTTCAAATATACTCTTATTTATTTCCATTCGAATAATTTGAAATGAAGTGGCATTAGAGAGACAAATTCTTTATATAAACTATTTTATACCAAATGATTTGATTGTATTGTATGATTGCAACCAGGAATACATTATTTATTATTGTTAATCACATTGATGTTTTTGTTTTCATTCAACCAATGCTCTTAAACCACATCAATTTCCAAAAAACAATAGTTTTTTTCTTTAGTACTACTAAACAATGTCAACTATGTTTAATACCAGTTTCTATACAGTAGTTTGTATCCCTACTACTATTCAAAAGATGATGTCCAATTATGGGAACTTTCTTTCCTTGACCAAAAGTACAAAATTTCTTAATAATCCAAGACATGGAAATCAGAATAACCATTTCAACATAGCTGCCAAGGTGGAAGCATTCCATAATATTTGAGCTAATGGCCAGAGAAGAAGAAGATGGTTTATGCTTTAAGTTTCATTTGCAAATAACATGTAGTTGAGGATAATAACATATCATAGGTCTTCTTCCAGAAGCCATTGAGTCTTTCGAATCTTTGATAGTGTTCAAGCACTTATAGTGGATACATTACTTCAAATTACACAATGCCAAAAGATACGTCTTCCATAGCCATTTTCCTAATATAGCCAAATTTGCCTTCTATAAATAACCCACTTCTATTTCACATTTAGAATGAGTCACCATATTGCATGACACTAGGTGATCTGAATTGCATAAGAATATTCTCATATGCTTCTCCATTCCAATCTCTTAGCAGCCTTAGTCCTAATCCCGCAAAGAGTTCTGAGTATTTGTAACAATACATGACAAAAAGCCCTTCTCCAGATACTGTCTTCACGTTCTCATTCATTGGATCCTAAAATATATGGCGCTCTTGGATTTCCACTGTTAAACCTTAAGATTTCATAGGTTTCCTTCTCTCCCCACAATCAATGCAGGAGCATAATTGGTATCAAATAACAGAATTTTGAAGAAACTTTGATTTGGATCAGGTACAAGTCAGAATTTTGATGTGATAACCAATGTTTCATATAAATTTCTGTCTTGAAATTCTAGTTTGATGGCTTGAAACTTGTGGTGGGCTTAGAAATCAGATGACTTTTATTGTGGGTAAAGTTTTTAGACTAGTTAGTTGTAGTATGTATGACTTATCATGTCGATCTAAGCATTTCAGTCTCTTCCAATTTACCAATTATTATTTGCTTCTTTCCAACTGGAATTAAGTTATTCCTCCTGAAATTGAGTGTGTGATTAAGCAGAGTTGAATTTCTTGCCTATTTTATGCAATTTGAAGTCGATATCTGAGTTGTGGTGTTGTTTATCAAAGTTTTAATTATACGTTTATTGAAAGTTAATTTGCATATAAATACAGAAAGCTGGATATAAATTTGCGAGTCTTGGTCCATAGGCTTTTGGATATTCGATAGTGACGACTGATGACAAAATTTCTGCAGAAAGGAGATGTGCCTGAAGATGAAGCTAAAAACAAGGCCAAGCGACCTGATTTAAAGGCAGTATCCAAGGCAAGTCTATATTTGATGGGCTAAAGGCTTTTTTAGGCCATCTCCAATGGGTAACACCATTTTGGTGTAACACCAACACTAAAAATGTATCTTTTTTACACCAAATTACTATTTCATCTCCAACCCATTTACACCAAATCTTACACCAAAAAGAATATTCTTCTTTTTATTCTTTTAATCCTCAAGAATTAATTCAATTAACACAATAAATATTACTATTAATATAGATAATTAAGTAATAAGTAATTTTATATCGATTAACAAAAAAAATATAGAAAATTATTAAATTTGCATTTAATTAACTAAATTAGTACATTATGAAAATTAAACATTACATTAATATAGAAAAATACAATAACAATAATAATACTCTAGTTATTCGAATTACTAAATTCATAATAATATTGGCCAATATTTTGATGATATTGGAGGATCTAATAATGATCTCCAAGATTATTAAATAATTGTTCTAATTTATGCTAGTAGTAGTAGCTTTTTTAATTTGTGTTAATTTAATTTTGTATTTTTAATTTTATAATATGTAATCTAGTAATTAATGTTATTGGCATTTTATTATTATTATTATTAATTTTTGTGTTGAATATTTTTTATTTAAATTATTAGTATAAAAAATAAAAATAAAAATAAAAATAAAAATAATAACAAAATAATAATAATAACTTAAAATATTATATAAAATAGGACATATATGTAAATAAGAAAAAGTAATAAGGATATTTAGGACTTTTTTCTCCTAGCACCAAATGAATAGTGTTGCACCATATTTGGTGCAATACTATTCATAACACCATTTTGGTGTCCCATTGAAGATGTATTTTAACACCAAAAATGGTGTAAAAGGCGATTTGGTGTAATTTTTGGTGTTCCATTGGAGATGCCCTTAGAGTCTTAGCTGCACACATCCTAGCAGTATTGTCACTGCTCTCAATCAAAAGTGCCATTTTATGATTCCTGGTCTCTTGTTTGTAATTTTGTTTTGTTATGTTCAACCTTTCGGCATGTTTAGATGAATGTATTTTTCTGCAGCGGTTTAAATTTATTTGTTAATTGCCTTTGATGATATATTTGTAAAATGACCAAGAAACTTGAAACTGGCCCTTAAGGCCTTAATACAGATTTTGACATTGGAGGATTTTGACCTAAATAGATTTGCTCAAGTTTTGGATTTGAAGTCCTACTTTAATTTCAGTATTAAGACCATTTTAATTTTATCTGGCAAATCTGTCCTTAGCTTGAAAGCTGCAACTTTACCTGCATATTTGCGTTGTTACAAGAGCCTCAAGGTGCAGATAAAAATGTTATAACCTTTAGCTTCCTTAATTAGTTACATACTGTTGACGTCCCTAATTTTTGCTGTCTATGGATTATGTATGATGGTACATAAGATTTACAAAATGTCTTGATGGCAGTTATACTTTTGTCAACACTTGCATCTTGTCCTGTTGCGGTATTTGTAGAAGCATATACTACGTTAACAACAAATAATGATGGTTGAGACTATTGTTTATTGTTGCAATATTCTTACATAAATTAGTATTTTGTCCGCTATCCTTTAAAAAATTATTGTTCATTGGCAGATGATGAAAAATAATGAGGTATTGTACTCCACAAAAAGAATTGGTGATATTCCAGGTTGGTTTCTTCACTAAATTTTGCCAACATGACACTGTGTTACACTGTTATTGAGTTTTATTGGCTATCATATATACCTATTTAACTCTTTTTACAAGCTTGACCTTAGCTAATAAGGTCTTGGACTTGCTCTCGATGATAGGTGTTAATGTTGGTCATCAGTTTTATTCACGGGCTGAAATGGTTGCTGTTGGCTTTCATAGTCACTGGCTGAATGGAATTGATTATATGGGGATGTCCTACAAAGGGGTAACACTTTTTCCTCTCAGATTCGGGATATCTGAAAAGGAGTATAATTGGATATTAATGTACATTCCTTTTATGTGTAGTTTGTTTCCAATTTGTATTGAATTATATTTCAGAAGAAGGGTGTTTGTTAAGTGTCTTTTAACCCTACTCTATTTTATTTTATTTGCAGGTCATTGGATATACTTTTACCTTTATTTGGACTGTGAAACTATGCGTGATTAACTGTACATTATTATTTACTGCTCAATTTCAATTAGACTTGTATGAATATTGAGAATTTAAGGATGGGATTAAGGGCTTAATGTGAAAATTCCTTTGAAGTAGATGTGTGCGTTTATAAATGGCCTTTTGATGTATAAGTTGGTGGTTCCTCTTTTCTTACTACCGAAGTACTCTTGAGGATTTATGTAGTACAATCCAAATATTTTACTTTTTTGGTAAGGGGGCTGGGATAAAGTTTCAGGAAGTCATAGGCATTTGTGTATATCCTATCTTTAATTTGTTTCCATGGATTTAAGTTACTGGTTAACCATGACATGTCTGTTAATACTATGGAAGGTTGATGAACATATTTTTGGCTCATGGTTTTAAGACTATTAGCATGAATAATTCGGCTTTGAAGTCCAGACTCTTAATCATAGACAAAGTTGTACTGATCTAACCTCTTCATCATAGTGTAATTTGAATCTTAAATTGTATAGGAATCTTATTTGGAGAGAAATTTTATCTAAGGAGTATATGATGTTTATGAAATCTTGAAAGGGTTTTTTCTATGTGATAACGGGACTCCTTTTTGACCAGTTTGATAAGAGCAAAAGTTTATTGTAAGAATAAGATCATAGAAAGATGAACTTTGATGAAACCTTAAATGTTATTGTTGTGCTCCTTACCTGAAAGTTAAACTGTTTAGGCTTGTAGGTCAAGTGGTTTAAGTGATTGCTTAAAGAAGATTACTGGGATAAATTGTTTCTTTCAGTGATGCATAGTGTGCGAGAGAGATGTTTAGAGTTTAGAGCATTGGTCAGGGACCCTATCTTGCAGTGCCTCATTAGCACACATCTTTGACTCAACAACTTTAAGGCTTTTAATCTCAGTTTGATGTGGCCGTACTTCTTATTGTATCTTTATCAAAAGAGTTCTTGACTTTAGTCGAAGAAGAGAACCACTATCCCGTGGGGCTCATGTGCAAGAAAGATCATTGATACCCTTTTTTTTTTAAATTTAATTTTATTTGGAGGGAAATCAAGGATACCTGGAAACTTTTTGAGGAGATTCTTTGGTTTTCTAGTAATCATCTTTTCCCCACCCGACGCTGCCCCCTTTCCCCCAATTTTATTATCCCTTTGGAATGTGTTCTTGATTGGGGGTTCTATTTTTTGTTATTATCTACCAAGGGTAAAGTCAATCCTTTTGAGTTTTTTCTATGCTGCATTATTAGACTACATGATACTGTTCTTTTTCTCCTTGTCATTACACTGAATCACTTCTTTTTATGTGATTCACCTCACTCAATTTCAGGATTACAAAAATTATACATTCCCACTTGCAGTAGCCATAGTCTTGTCTGGCATGTATGAAGATGATTTAGATAATGCTGAGGATGTTGTGTATACTGGTCAAGGAGGACATAATTTAACTGGTGATAAGCGTCAAATTCGAGATCAAAAGTTGGAACGTGGTAATTTGGCACTGAAGGTTTGTACTTATATTTTTCCTCTATATCAATATTTTATGTGTTTCATCTTCCCTGGATATCTTTTCGTCACTAGGGACTAAAAATTGTGTCATAGCATTTATTGCTAATATATATATGCTAAACTGATTTTCTGCCCTAGATTCCCTACAATAATATGGCAACAATGTGAGCACGGTGAAGGTAACTGAAATCCCTTTCCACCCATGTGAGCTTGGCGAAGCCCTAAAGCTCGTGTACCACTCACAAGAGATTTTACCAATAAACTAGCACCCTCACAACCATGCTACATCCTTTATCCATTTTTGCAGTAATGATATCATATGACAACGATTTCTCTCGTACTCCTTTTACATAGGAATATCGATTTTGGCTTGTTTAAAGTTTATTTATTTATTTATTTTTTTTGGAAAGGAAGCAGAGAAACTTTTCTAGAATAATATAAGATGCAAAAAAGGATTACAAAAGTGAACCATAGATCTGCAATCATAGATCCACGATCTAAAAAGCCTTTTCTTTTAGGTTATAATGCATTGGCTATTTTTTTTATCATGGAAAAGGCTTTTTCTTTATAAAGTGAACTATATTTGATATAGTTTCTAGAGACTAATTGATCCCGATTTTATGAATAACTATTTTAGATCGTTATTCTTTATTGCTCTGAATGAATTCAGTTATTACTTGCTGTAACTGGTTTGTCCTTTGAAGGAAACTTAAGGCAATGTTTTGATGTACTTTTCTTTTGTTCTTAAGGGGGGCCTTTTTGTTTTATTAATTCCAATGCTCGCTCATTTTGTGGAGATCTATTAAAAGAAAAATCAATGTTTTGCTAATTACTTTTTGAGCATTGTAAACTAAAAGTCTTTTAAGTTCTTAGCACATCTGATCATATTATGAAAACAATTTTGAAAGCAACGGTAGCAAAATGATTCTCTTTCAAGTATTTATCAAATTATTTTTCCAAAATGGCTCCTAATGTCTATGGGCTCTTGAGTTTATCTGCGTTTTTGGGTGTCATGTTGAGTGTAAGATATTGCAAAATTTGTTCTACATATATATGACCCTAATTAGTCAATTAAGAGGTAAAACACAACTATGACCATTACAACCTGTTTATCAAACGGGTGACAGACATGACACAATTAGACACGTTTAAGAAACTGGTCATTTTTGTATATTGACACAAATTAACTTGATAGATCGTCACCCATTTTACACTATCTGTTTTGTATCTTTAAAGAAATGTAATCTATTTCAATTTTTTTTTTCTAAAATTTAAAGCAATAGTGCCTAATAATAACAATTGGTCAAATCTTATGCACATTAACAATGTATGTTGTAGTGTAGGTACTGTGGTATGGTACCTGAATTATCTTTAATTTTGTCTGCTTTTGATTGCAGAACTGTGTGGACCAAGATTTGCCGGTCAGAGTAATTCGTGGTCATGACTGTTCTAATAGTTACACAGGCAAAGTGTACACATATGATGGCTTATACAAGGTGTTTTCTCAAATTAAACTTTAATGTTGTTCTGTGTATTTGCCAATGACATTTGTATTTCTGCATTTTTTGGCATTCAATAATGTTTACTGAGGAATTGGTGAATTCTAAGATTATAAGAGATGCTAATAATCAAACTGTAGCATATTTCTTTACTGGTGGTTAATGGTTTTATTTTGAAGTTCACCAAAACTGTGCTCGATAGTCCAATCAATTGCTATACACATTTGAATGGTTAAAAAATTATCTTTTGTTAAGAATCTTGCTACCCTTCTCTTCATGTTTGATGGAGTTGGCCAATCAAGATGAATCAGAGTTGAAAATTATTTAGTTTGGCCAAATCAGTGTTGCTTTCACTTCCTTATTTATCTTTCCATGTTGTTACTAGGCTTTTATTAGTGAATTAGATTGTAATATTATCGTTTTGCGCATGCTGTGAATATTGTTTTTGGGCTAGAGTTGAGTTCTTTCATTTAGCACTTCAGCTTAAGTTTTTTGGGATATTAATGGTGTTTTGAAATGGTATTAGAGTTTGTCTAACCTACAGGTCCTAAAATGTTCACAATTCTTTTGTTTGTGTTTGGATCAGAGACAAGGCTATGAACTAAATTCAGCGTTGTATTCTGGGCATACTGGTGTTTTAAATACTATTGTTGATTAGAGTTTTCATATTGTTGCTGGGCTTTCTGATCTGCTTAAGTTTTTGATATTACTGGTCTTTCAACATGGTAGTTTGGGAAGGTTTTGATGGTTGACATAGCAATAGCAGATGAAGCAATGGTCCCGAAAGAAGGCCACACAGCATGCCACTTAACCATGTGTGTGATTGCTCATCCATAATGAGCTTGATCTATGTTCGAAGAAGCTGAATAGGGGATAGCCAGCTCTTGAACTCAAATCCTTCATGGAAAATGACTTAATAGTATTCCATAGAAAATCGCTGCTGGGGCCCATAATAACCCTTTTAATGTGACTTTGGATGACTGCCTGCATCCTGTTATGTTGTATTTAATTTTTGTATTGTAATATGATTAGTTTAATATATAATCTTTTGTTTCTTGGCAGAAACCAACTCAAAAAAAAAAAAAACCAGATTTTTCACAATGTGAACTTTTAATTATACAGTGTATACAATATTTTAGACCTATTTAATGTAGTCCACTGGGCTTTTTCTGTTTGCAGGTTGTTAAATACTGGGCAGAAAAGGGCCTTTCTGGATTTACTGTCTTTAAATACCGGCTGAGGCGGCTTGAAGGGCAACCAATACTGACAACTAACCAGGTTTTTATCTATTCCTATATGTTTCTGGTTGCAATTTTCATACTTCTGGATTTTGTTTTATATTTTGTTGGATTTTGCATTTCGTTTTGTGGTGCTAAATTTTCTTTGATACCTATATTTGATGATTTGCTTTGCATGAAGGACTAGTGACCATCCTGATATTGATATTCAGATGTTTTTTCTCTGTAATCACAGGTTCGCTTCATTAATGGGCGTGTACCTCAGTCTCTGTCTGAAATTCGCGGGTATCAAAAGAATTGTTGTTTATTTAGAATAGTGTTTATGATATCACATATTTGAAGTTTAATTTTATCCCATTCTTTTATTGGCATAGGTTGGTCTGTGAGGACATTTCGGGGGGTCAAGAGGCTTTTCCAATTCCTGCTACCAATTTGGTTGATGATCCACCTGTTGCACCCACAGGTAAGCTGTTGCTGCAATTTAATTATTACTTTTATATCAAAAGAATGCAGAGTTGACTGAGACACTTGGCATTGTTTACTTGGTTACTCATGTTTTATTTCAATTTTTTGAGTGACTTTTAAATGTTCCATAACAAAGTAGAACACAGTTAAGTGCAGAGGCATCTCTATTTTATATATCAAGGAGGTGTTATTTGAAAAGAGAAACAGAATAAAAAGATGTTGAGATATATAAATTTATGTCGCATACCCTTTTTAGAGTTTATAGTGAAATTAATGTCCTATCGGATACTGAAAAAGGATTGTGTTTCAGCATTCTGGCATTCCTTGTCACCCATGTCCACTCTGTATGTAAATTCCAGGTTCTCCAACCAAATTTTATATTTGTGATAAGAATTATATTTGATTTAAAAAGTGATAGGATTACTGTTTCCATTTAGCATGTCATGATAAGAAGTGCTTAACTACGTTCTTTGTAGGCATTTTGTTATTAGGTCAAATTTGTTTGGTTTTTCATCCCAATGATGTGGACAGAGTACTTCATTGGTTCTGTGCTTGTTTTCTTAATGCAAGCAAGTAGGTGTTTGTCTTTGGATTGGCTTTAAGTTTTGAATAACTGTATTGATCATGTTAACATGCCCAAAATGAGCTGTTTGTTTATCTTTGGATTTGGTGAGATGCGCATGGCTAAATTCTCTTTCACTTGATTGGAGAAAGATCCATTCTTGTTGGCTTGTTGTTTAAATCCACCTATGAAAGAGGACTGCTAATCTCCTTTTAGTTTTTAATTTTCCCGTTTATGTCGAGTTTTAGCATTCATCATGTGATTTAATCATCTTTCATTTATTCAATTGTATTTCTCCTTTTCGTACTAATTTTAGTAAATGTCATTGCTTCATATGGGTGCCTTTATTTATTAATTTTTGTTTTGTGGATTAGAATGAGGAAAAATATTGGGAAAGTATTTGTCATTCATAGAAGTTGCAAATCTTTACATTATATATTAGTCTGACTAGGCTACATGAGGAAGTTATGGGAAATGAAGAAAAATAAATTATACAAGGAAAGAATAAATATATGTACACAAAATTAGGCTATAATCTCTGACTTTCAACACTCCCCCTCAAGCTGGTTCGAAGATATCTATCATTCCCAGCTTGGAATTCAGTGATTGAAAGACTTGTTTTGATAATCCCTTGGTGAGAATATCAGTTACTTGCTTTTAGTAGTAACATATGCAATGCATATCAGCCCTCTCTCCAGCTTCTCTTTGATAAAGTACCTGACAATCTCAATATGTTTTGTCCTATCATGTTGGACTGGAGTATGAGCAATGCTAATGGCAGTTTTATTATCACAGTACAGTCTCATTGATCCAGTTTTCCACACCTTTAACTCCATTAGAAAATTCTCAGCCACATAACGTCGCAAATCCCCAATGCCATTGTCTAAACTCAGCTTCAACACTTGATCTTGCAACCACTCATTGTTTCTTGTTTCTTTTGAGTAACTAGATTTCCCCCAACAAATGTATAATAACCCGATGTTGGCTTTCAATCAACAAAGGATCCAGCCCAATCGGCATCTGTATATGCGTCAACCCGTAGGTGATTATTCATAGAGAATAAAATGCCTTTTCCTAAAGATATCTTCAAATATTTCAGTATCGTAAACACAGCTTCTATGCGCTCTAAATTAAGAAAATGTATAAATTGACTCATAACGCCTATTGTAAATGTAATGTCTGGACGAGTGTGACACAAATAGATTAGCTTTCCAACCAACCTTTGGTACTGTTCCTTACTAACCAAACTACTTTTAGTGCTTGCCCGAAGTCTATGATGGATTCTATAAGAACATTGCTAGGTTTGCATCCTAACATTCTAGTTTCTTTCATGAGATCCAAAATATATTTCCTTTGTGACAAAAATGTCCCTTTGCGAGATCTAGCCACTTCAATTCTGAGCACATCTAGTTGTTGTAATGGCTATTCTAAATTTGCAGCAAGTGACAATATGACCCGAATAGAGTTCATTTTTGCAACAGGGGCGAATGTCTCTTGGTAATCAATTCCATATGTCTGAGTATATCCCTTAGCCACCAGCCTAGCCTTGAATCTCTCAATTGATCCATCAGCCTTATGCTTAACTGTAAATACCCATTTACAACCTATAGTTTTCTTTCCAGAAGGCAAGTCTGCAAAACCCCAAGTTCTATTTCTATCAGTGCTCTCAGTTCTTCATAAATCGATTCTCTCCACTTTGGATTTGCAAGAGCATCCTGTACTGTTCCAGGAGTAGTTACAGATGACAAATTAGTAGCAAAAGCTTTAAATGATGGTGACAATCTGTGATAAGAGATAAACTTAGAAATAGGATGTTTGGTACAAGTTCTAACACCTTTTCTATGAGCAATAGGCAAATCTAAATCCAAATCAAAAGATGGAAGAGAATTTAAATGTAATTTAGACCCAGATTGAACAGTACCTGTGTCCTCCAATAACTCTATATTCGGTTCAGAATTTTGGCAGTCAAGAGATGTACAAACTGTTTTATTTCATTGAGAATACACCTTTAGCTTTTGAGCATCCTCTTGATTTTGTTCGGTGGATGGTTGAATTTGTGAAGACACTTACTGTTCATCACTTGGGTTAGGCTGTTTCTGTGGGGAAGAGCAATGTTGTTCCTCTTGCTGATTGTAATTGGGAGGTGGCAGATTTTGTGAAGAGCAAACTATCAAAGGAGGAGTTGAATTTGTGATATTATCTCTAAAATATGACTCACCTGAGTGTGTGGCTTTTGGAAAAAATTTAAAAAACTGATCTTTGACATCATACTCCTTCCCCTAAAGAGAGGTTTTGGAGAACTAAGGCTTAGTTTCAAAAAAGGTCACATCCATAGTTACAAAATATTTCCTAGTTGGAGGATGAAAACAATTGTACTCTTTTTGTATAGGAGAATAACTCAAAAACAAACGCTTGAGAGACCTAAGATCAAGCCTACTTTTATGATGAATGATGATTCTTATCGTGAACAAAAGCAACACACCCAAAAACTTTAGGAGGAAGAAAACTAAAGGACCGAGACATGGAATAAAGTTGCTGAAGAAGTTTGATTGGAGTTTTAAACTTCAAAGTACTAGTAGGTAATATATTTCTGAGATAATAGGCAATTGAAACTGTTTCACCCCCCAAATTATTTGGCACGCCCATGTTAGGCATTAAAGATCGAGCAACTTCAAGTAAATGTCTATTTTTTATTTCTGTAACTCCATTTTATTGGGGAGTATCAACACAAGAGGATTGATAAATAATTTCATTTAGTCAAATAATTTCCCAACATAGAAGAAAAAATTCTTTGCCATTGTTAGTTCGAAACACTTGAACTTTTGCTTGAAATTGGGTTTGAACCACTTTATGGAAGATTTGGCAAGTTTTAGAAACTTTAGATTTTACTTTTAATAAATACACTGAACAAATCAAGTATGATCATCAATAAAACTGACCAACCACTGAACTCAGAAATTATTGGCAAAAAGGAGAGGGCACCTTACATAAGTATGTATAAGAGAGAAGGGTTGTGAAACTTTATAAGTTTGGGCAGGAAAATGAGTACAATGATGCTTGGACAATTCACACGCTTAACATTTTAAATTAGTGTCACTCTTATTCTTAAATAATGTCGGGACAACAACTTTGAATATGAAAAATTTGGATGTCCTAATCTGAGATGCATCAATCTTATTTCATTCTCACTAAGCACTTGAGAAACAATTTTGTCAACTAAGGATAGATTACTTGAAGCTTTAGGCTCCTCTTCGAAATAATAAAGTCCATCAACCTCCTTAGCATTGCCAATCTTCTTCCCTATATACAGGTCCTGAAACTCACAATTGGAAGGAGAAAATTTAGCCATACAGTTCAGGTTTTTTGTAAGTTTACTGACAGACAATAGATTACAAGACAAATTAGGCACGTGCAACACTGATTTTAAGATCATTGTTTTAGAAACTGAAATTGAACCTTTTCCTGAAGAAAGAGACCCATTAGACAATAGATCATTGTTTTCATCTTTTGTTTACCAAAAAGAGGTGTGTAAGTAGAGAATAAGTTGGACAAACCAGTCATATGATCGGTTGCCCTTGAATCAATGATCCAAGGGTAAGAAGTATTTGAAGAGATACTGAAAGCATTTAGAAAATTACCTGTTTGGGCTAGATTAGAAGAAGGTGTTTGACTCATGAACCTGACAAGTTGCTCAAGTTGCTTCTTAGTGAATAGATTTGATCCTTGATTCCCTAAGTTTGCATTGGTGTTATTAGTCACAGCTTGAAAGCCCTTTGAATTTTGTCCGGAAGACTTATTACCCTTCCTTGAGTTTTGTGGCCTTCCATGAAGCTTCCAACAAAACTCTTTGGTATGTCTCGGCTTATGGCAATAATCACACCAAAGTTTATCCTTGTCATCTTTCTTTTTGCTCATATTCTTTTGTTCACTTACCAATGCTGAATCAATAGCACAAGTAATCAGGGAAGAATTATCAGTATTAGAGTTGCTCATCATTACCTTTCTTCTACTTATGCATAGACTTCCCTAATTGTGGGAAGAGGTTCTTTGCTTAGTACTTGTCCTCTAACTTCATCCAAATCTGGATTCAAACCAGCCAAAAATTCAAACACCCTCTCTTTCTGTAACCTCTTAAATCGTTTCCAATCATCTCTACAATTCCATTCTCCATCATAGTACAAATCTAATTCTTGCCATAAGCTATTCATGATATTGTAATATGCAGTAGCAGTGTCATTTTCTTGTTTGGTTTCATGAATATGCCACTTAAGTCCTACAACTGTGCAGTATTTCCAAGATCTGAATATCTCTCTGTGACTGCATCCCATAAATCTTGTGCTGATGGTAAGAAAAGAAATGCCTGACTATTGTGAGGATCCATTGAATTAATAAGCCATGACATTACTATAGAGTTTTGTTTATGTCAGATTTTATATGAAGGGTCGTCAGCCTCTGGTATGTCTATTGACCCATCAAGATAGCCCATTTTACCTTTTCCCTTCACATACAACTTCACAGACTGTGACCACCACTGAAAGTTTTGACCATTCAATTTGTGAGTTGTAATCTGCAATGACGGATTGTCAACAGAACTGTTGGCTTGAACATGTTTAATGTTGACACCGGAGCTGGATTCGCTTACATCTGACATTTTAAATCAGAATTTTAAAGTCACAGAACAAGATAAACCCTGAAGATATTGGCAGCTGAAAATTTGTGGATAAAAAAACCTGCCCAAAAACCCTAATGTGGGCTTTGATACCATGAGAAAAAATATTGGGAAATCATTCATAGAATTTGCAATCTTTACATTATATACTAGTCTGACTAGGCTATATAAGGAAGCTATAGGAAATTAAGAAAAATAAACTATACAAGGAAAGAAAAAATATACGTACACAAAATTAGGCTATAATCTCTGACTTTCAATGAGCAAGATATTATATATATATTAGAATTGTCTTTTCTTTTCGGTGCTAAGTTGTCAAGAATTGCAGGTTTCACATATTGCAAGCCAATGCAAGTTGCAAAAGGTGTAAAGCTTCCGACTACTGCCATTGGATGTGATTGCAGAGGAAATTGCTTAAATTCCCATGGTTGTTCTTGCGCCAAGCTAAATAGTTCTGACTCTAAGGATTATGACTTTCCATATGTGCATCGTGATGGTGGCAGGTAAAATTTCCTGTGCATGATGGTTTATTCATTTGCCTTCCTATCTGATACTATTTTTGTTTTTGTACCAACAGATTAGTTGAGGCCAAGGCTGTTGTATTCGAATGTGGTCCAAAATGTGGGTGTGGTCCTGATTGCATCAACCGAACATCTCAGAGAGGATTGAAGTATCGGCTTGAGGTTTGCCTCTATGACTTTGTATTTTGTTATTCCTTGTGTAGAATGTTTTCCTTCATTGCATGTTTAGGCATGCTAAATTAGTGAATGTAACAGGTCTATCGTACTCCAAAGAAAGGGTGGGCTGTTAGATCTTGGGATTTTATTCCTGCTGGGGCACCTGTCTGTGAATATATTGGAGTACTCAGGAGGACAGAAGATCTTGATAATGCGTGTGATAATGAGAATAATTTTATCTTTGACATTGATTGCTTGCAAACAATGAGGGGGCTTGGCGGAAGAGAGGTACTGTTGGAGTTCTTTAGTGCATATTTCTTTTTTTTTCATTTTTGTGTAATTCAATCACTTTCATAGTCCAGTGGTTTGGTAATCAAGTCTGTCAGTTTTAAACTTAGAAGTACAGACAGTATTAATGACTACTTTTCTGATGGTTGTACACTCCCTGACTGGCAATGCAATACAATTTTTTTCCCTGTAACCCAGTTTTATGGTTTCTGCAATACTAATTTCAGGTGGGCATAATATTGTGAAATTAATTCATTATTTTGTCTATAACTCATTGCAGGACTTAGGGCAACCATCAGCATGCATGTTTATCTTCCATTTATAACATTTTTGTCCTCTCAATATTCTACACTTATTCCCTCATTATTTTTTGAGTTCACTGTCAGAATAAAATCATTAGATGATGTCAGTTAAGAATGGATAGGGACCCTGCGAGATCTGGGCTTTCTCAAGCTTTTTCCATGTGCTTATCATTGTTCTTGTATGGCCAAGATTTGTTCTTTTATTGTTGTTTATTTTCTTTGTATTTGCTCGGATAAGATCTTACATCATGTATGAACAGAGGCTAAATTGGAAATGAATTGCTGAAAACTAATAATTTTGTTGATTTCTATTTATGAATGCATTTATTCTTTATAATTGCTATGTTCATTAACTGTTTCATCTACTCAGTTGTTATTTCATCTTCATAGGTTTGTTTCTTCTTTGATGCTACAAGGGATAATTATTCATTTGAATTCTCATATTACAGAGGCGATTGCGTGATGTATCCATCTCGACTATTTATAATTCAGACCGACCTGATGATCAGAAAGTTGAAAATACACCAGATTACTGCATTGATGCTGGTGCCGTTGGAAATGTTGCAAGGTTCATCAATCATAGTTGTGAGCCAAATCTATTTGTGCAATGTGTTTTGAGCTCGCATCATGATTTGAAACTTGCGCGAGTGGTGCTATTCGCAGCAGACAACATACCTCCATTGCAGGTTATTCAATGTTCCTCGTTCTCTCTTCTTATCTCGGTCATTATAAACAAATTTTCTTTAGACTTTTGTTCATACTCACTTAGAACACTTAAACTTTGAGGTAAAGGCCTATAGATAGTATTTAAACTTTAATAACATACCTCAGCCAGCAATTGAATTTAAAGCTCTTAACTTATCATTCTTTTTTTTTGGCAATGTATCAGCTTGAACTTTCTTTCAATCTAGTCTTACCATTTAAGGCTAGAATTTGAACTTAACATTGTTCTTGCTGATCTATAGGAGCTTACTTATGACTATGGGTATGAACTAGATAGTGTCCACGGTCCGGATGGGAAGGTAAAACCGATGGCGTGCTACTGTGGGGCAGAAGGCTGTAGGGGTCGGTTATTCTAGATTAGTGGTAAATTCAGGGTATTGTCCAATCTCAGCCATTTTGGTTATATATAGTATTAACTTTTTTTTTTTTTTTTTGGTATTTTTGCCTTCGGCTATTATCAAGAATAGTGATCTTGCAAGTATTGATGCACCAATTGTTGCTGTCAATGGTGCTTAATTGTAGTGTTGTTTTGGTTAACTGTATATTGATGATGCTATAGCTCAAGAGAAACAATGAAAAGAAAATTGGTTTAATTGTAAAACCAACATTTTGGTGAAAATGTATGAAATGTGAATTACCTTGGAATTTACATGGTTGAAACTACTATTGTTCTCAAATCTCCATAGATCAATATATGCACAATATTTCTTGTATTTTTTTTTTTTGGTTTTATTTTCACTTGATGCACCATATACTGTATCATTATGTGTACTGCAGTATCGAGCTGCTATTTTGTATTTTGGCCCGAAGGGTACTGTTTGAGAACATTTCCAAATTGCATGTTCCATTGTGGAATTTAACGAGTGCGAAACAATGTTGGTCTCCATTTTTCTTAATTTGTAACCTAGGGGTGGGCAATTGTCGGTTCGGTTCCGGTCCCGAACCGAATCGAATCGAAACCGATCGGTTCTTAAGAATATGAATCGAATCCAAACCGAATTTAAAAACCGAACCGAACCGAATCGAAATATTTCGGTTCGGTTTGGTTAAAAAATTTATTAAATATTTATTAAATTTGTTAAATTCGGTTCGGTTCGGTTCGATTTGGTTCTTAAATATTTAGGGTTAGGAATTTAAGAGAGAAATTTATTTTTTAGTTAATATATTATAATAAAATCAAATCGAACCGATTGGTTTTTTGGTTCGGTTCGGTTTTAAACCGAACTGAATAAAAACCAATCGGTTCACTAATTTTAGAACCATTCGGTTTTTGCTCATCGAACTGAACTGAATTTTTTCGGTTTGGTTCGGTTTGGTTCGGCAAAAACCGAACCGTTTGCCCACCCCTAATTTGTATAAAAAAATGTATTAGAGGAAGAAAATCAGCTTGCTAACATAAGAAATACAAGCAGAAAGTGATATTGTTTTTTTTTTTTGTTTATTTATTTTTCTAATATTATATTTACATATCATGTCCAACTCCGAAATCTGGTGAGTGTAGTATAATTTATTTATTTTAACCCAGCACACCGGGTTTGTAGTGGTGAGAACCATTTCTTTAAAGTCAAGCGTGATTATGAGGCGATGGTTGATCTCCATCTCAGCGCCTCGATTAAATATAATTGTGTGGAGAGTGTTTGGAACTTTTTTCTCCCTTACATTAGATATATCCTTTGTATATCTAATTGTAAATATCAGTGTAATGATCTATTGTCATAGCAATAACAGTTGTAAATATCTGTGTAATACATCAGGTCAAAAAACCAACTCCGAGCACAACTAAAATTTAAAAGTTCTCTCCGGTCTTCACTTATGTCATGTGAGCATTCAAGAGACACACCTCTTGTATGTTAAATGAATGCAAAATTTTGATAATTTATATGTAAGAATTTATTAGTGACTACTGATACGCTTACTCATTAATTATATTCTGAAATATTTGTAATAATCAGATTTTAATTAAATATATAAATTTCATTCATTAAAATTGATTTTATAAATGTCAGATGAGATGTTTTTGATATCAATTAGAAATCATCGCGAATTATTAACATTTTTTGATACGTCGTCAAATTGGCCGAAACCCATTCTGAATTTAATAGAATCTCTCTTATGAGATTGTCGAAGAAAACGTAAGTTGCTAAGCAGCCTCCATCTCAGGTGAGGGTAATACGATCTCTTTTGAAAGGCAGAACAAGATCTACAACAGATATTGGGCTTGTAGCCCGTAAGGTTATGTGTCTTGTACCATCACAGTGAGATGAACAATTGAATCCCCAGAAATGCAGCAAAATCTGATCAATTCCCTGATAAAAATAATTTGGGAATTTAGATCAATCTACAAAGGAGGTAAATTCATCCCAACACAAACTGACAAAAATGTACAAATTCTGATACACATTCAGTAAATCATGATAAGTTACAATTGTACGCCAATACGAATGTCGGAGATTTGTCACATACTCAGGCTAGACTACTCCATATCTGTCCTGTCTCTCATCCGATACTGGCGTCCTGGTCTCTGTGATCCACCAATTTTATTAGCTCCAGTTTCTGGTTCATCTTCGTCCATGGCACATGCCTCATCTTCTGCAGCCTCAGCAGCAATAGCGATTGGCATGCCTCTCCTCTGTAAATAGTCCTTGCTGGTGCTATCCTGATTTTGCTTTGACTTCATATCATTCTCTGCCATTGTAGCATCACCAGTTTTTCTTCTTGGTCTGAAGGTAACTGTTTTCGTAAGATCAGATGAATCATCCTCTGGCTCTGGTTCTGCAGTTTTTGATTTCTTTATCATATTAAGGAAGTCCGAATAGGCTTGCCTATTAGACTTATCATCCATGTCATCTGAATCGAAAGTATAACGGGTATATTTTGAAGGATTCCTCATGTAATCTGGGATTCCAGAGGGATAACCTGCAGGTAAAGGAAATGCTACATTTGAAACCATAGCTTCATCCTCTTCAGCTTTTCCACCAAATTCATCTTTATATTCAGGGTTGTCTTTACAAGCAGAATCAAATCGCACACGTTTTTGTGGCCTTGACTCTGAAGAATCTCCCCTCTTCAGAATTGGTTTCAAAGTAACATCCTCAGATGTGTTAACGTAAGCATTCACATCCGAAGGTGTGTCTTTCTCAGAGACCCGTAAAGAGTCAATTTTCTTAGCAGCTTCTGCGTCTTCTTTGAGACGAATTTTAGCAGCAACATGATTGGCACGTGGATCCCTAGTGGCTTCTGATATTGAGTTAGGTAGCCCATTGAACAAATCAGCATCTGTCTCATAATCATTTATATCCTTCATATATAAGCGATCTGTCGGCTTTTCCTTGCCAATAGCCACTTTGTCATATTGATCTTCCTCTTCCTGCACAAGATCATCTCCAGTTACATAACAGAAACCACAGACTCATGCTAAAAAAACCTTCATATATATTTTTTCTTTTTCTTTTTCTAAACAAACCTGTACAATGTAGAACTGCATAAATAATTATATTTCTGTTCATTCATTGCATAATGTAAACAAGAAATATTAAAAAAAAATTCCTTTCTTTTGACTCTGAAGCTATATGTGTGTGTCATATCAATCAAGAAAGATGAATGTATAATATGCGTATGTCATATCAATCACGTAAGATGAATGTAGTGATTGCTTTGATATTTAAAACTGTGGTAGCACAAAAACAAACTTACAGCATTGATTGCACCCTCATTTGAGAAAGAGACAAACTTGACTAAAATCAGAAGTTTGAAATAATTAGATTGTTTATCCTAAATGATTCTACACTACAAGAATATCTAAAAAACAGAAATTATTCTTCATCTCACTCGGATGTTTTAAAGATGAGTTAACCTAAAATCAAGAATCAAAGCCAAACCAGTTCACTATGCCTATTCCTCAAGCAATCACAGCATTCACAATATTAACTTTCCAACCTCTAGTGCTTTAAAATCATCATTTTAAAATGTAGATTATAATTACCTCGTTATCAAGCGTACAATCCGCACCAATATTAGACTTAATCTCCCACTCTTCATCATTATAATCTTCTTCTCCAGCAGACGGTGCAGACCGACTCGAGGAACCTAGCGAGTCACGTGCCTCCGTTTCTTCCTCATCTAAACCATCGTCCAAGTCTAAAATATCCTTCTCCAGCTCCTCGCCGCGCCAGCTGTCCGGCTTCTTGTCTCGATGGTTCCCGAAGTACGCGTTCGGCCCGGCTTCCGTCTCCAGCTCGTCTTTCTCCCTGTTCCACTCTTTCCTCTCGATTTCGTCGTCTGTGAGAGACCAGAGAGAGTTTAGGTTTTCAGATGTTGACGTTGAAAGAGAGCCGAAGACTCTGTCAACTCGCAATTTGAAACTGTCTTCCATTGTTGTCGCCCGTTATTTGAATTTGGGAATTTTAGGGTTTTGTGGTTGTTAAACATTTGGCATGCTCTTCGGGTTTTTGTCAACAGTCGATTGGAATAGAGAATTAGAGAGAGTCTTGCTACCGAACATGTCATGTTGGGCTTTCAAGGAGGTTAAGGATAAGATATTGGGCTAGCAGCTGGGTATTATTTTATTTCTTTATTTATACTAGGGAAGCCCCTCTCTTTACCTCTTCAAACCGCAACAGTAATTTCATTTTGGATGGGACTATTTAAACCCATCAAATTACTCATTAAACCCATTTTTGAAAATAATTTTTAATAATTAAAAGACCCTTAAATCAAATTACAGTTATAGACATTAAAATATAATAAAAAAATAAAATTTTTACTTTTTCAACCCATCTTCATACTCAACATAATTTTATTAAACCTCAATCATATTTTAATTAAACGGTAATCAATAAAGAAGTGTGATTCTTCTGTTAATCCATATATTTCTATGTTTGTTCACTCTTTAAAGGTTTCTTTCTCATGGTATTGCTCTATAACATAAAAAATTTATGAGCAATCATTTCTCAATTTAAATTTAAATTTATGAGCAATCATTGTAATATGTACAGTCCTTAACTAAAAAATCAAGCCTGCTGACATAACTTGATGATAGCAAGCCTGAACAATAGAGAAGCATCCATTTTAACTCCTTATGCCTTGTTGGTTGAGTATTCTTTATTTCAAAACTTCTAAATTGGTACATGAAAATTATATTATTGAAAACCACCAACAGATGCACTATAAAATCATATTCTTGCGTAACTTTCTTCGGAAAAAACTTTTTCAAAAAAAATTTCTTTGAAAAAAAAATTTCAATAAACATTCATCATAATGGTTTAATGAGTAAAATTACTATTATTAAAAAAATTAGGTTTGGTAAGGATATATTAGGTATTTAAGTGAGATTATTGAGTAAAATTTAAAAATTTAAAAATTTGAGTTGGGTTTATTTAGTAAATTAGTTTAGTGAATAATTTAATGACTTCAAATAATCTCACTTTTTTATTTTAATTATATTCCACATTAACAAAAATTACTAAAGTAAAAAGTACATATAGATACTTCAAACTGCCATGAATTTTGTTATTGGTAATAGAATATTTTTTGAACAAATAATAGAATGTTTGTATGTAAAAGGAAGTTGGAGAAAAAAAAATTAAAAATTAAAAATAATAATAATACTTAAGACTATAAAGTGGTGTTTGAGTAGCCACAACCTTTTTTTTTTTAATCCTTTTTTTATTGGATAAAGTCTAGACTCTAGAGTGATGTCCTTAGGCCTTAGCACGATGACATAAAATAATTATCCAAACTCTTATTTGCTTGTTTCTGTTTGGAAGAAAGCTCTTTTCATCCCTAGGGTTTAATGTAATAGCCTATTTCATCTCTACTTCTCAAATAATAGTCTAAAATATCCTTCTGTTAATTCACCATTAGTGTAAAGTCATTAACTAGTAATTCATTGAGGGTAAAATAAGATTTTTTATTAAAGTGATATAAACTATATTAAAATAAAATTTTTACACAATTAAAAAACACTACAAAGTATGCAAAATACATTAACTTTTTCTTAAATGAAATCAAGGATGATATAGTTTGATATAACAATTGAATAATTACCACAAGGAATAAATTGTAATTAGCACAATATCTTTAAATCATTGGAAGAAAAACTCAAAAATACCACTAATTTTTATGTGCTTGCATATGCTGAATATCTTCTTTATCTTCAACTCAATTCAAGTCATTTTATAGTGTAATTACAGTGTATACTTATATGAATAAGAAAATTGTGATATTTTTGGTACTTAGATCTAGGGTTTATAGGGTTTTCATGCTACCAAGTAGAAAGAAATGAAAAAAAAATTGAAATAGAAGTTTTTCATTTTTTCCGATATTTCTTATTTAATGAAATTAGATAAAATTATTTTTACTTATATGTCAAATTTATTTATTTTTTTAATTTTCTCTTTGATAGAAAATCCTTTTTACCCTTAATGAATTACTAACAAACGGTATTCAACTAACAGTGAGTTAACGGAAGGATATTTTGGGCTATTATTTAAAAAGTAAGGATGAAATGAACTATTGTGTGAAATTATAGGGATGTAAAGGGCTTTTCCCATTTCTGTTTTTATTAATTTTTTTTAATAACAAGAATTAATTTAAGTTTAGGGAAGATCTTGACTTAAGGATAATCATTTATATTAAATAATAAATATAGTCTAATAATTAAATAAAAAGTATATAATAAATTATTACAACAGTACCTTATCCTTATAATCAGTCGTCATCACTTTCGTTTTCATCATCAGTCGCTGTCGCTCAGTCTCAGTGTACACGCCTCTTTAGTCTTCACATACACAATTGCAGGCAGCAGCTCCCTTTCCTCACAAGCGAGATCACACAAACTATTATTATTATTATTATTATTTAAAAAAAAAAAACCATTCAACATCCATTTGTTTGCACTTATGTCAACTTGTGAAACACCAACTCCCTTATCACTGTTAATAATTCCACTTCCAATCTGAACGCAAGTAAAACTCAGCTAGAGATAGAGCTCAGTCTCTTCTCTTCTCTTCTGCTGTAAGAACTAACAACCATGTCCATCACTGCGATCGCGCTAACAATCACCACCATTTTGGCGGGAGTCATCAACGGAAAGTCAGAGTACATAGCTTACAATACAACGGCTGGAATCGTCTCCGACAAAATCAATGTTCATTTGGTTCCTCACTCCCACGATGACGTTGGTTGGTTGAAGACCGTTGACCAGTACTACGTTGGCGCTAACAATTCGATTCGAGTATGCCTCAGTGTTTTAATTTCTTTTTCTTTTTCCTTTTTTAACTTTTTAACTGTTAGTTGATCTTGAGCCTGTATAATATAACTAAATAAATAAATAAATAAATACAGGGAGCATGTGTACAGAACGTGTTGGATTCTGTTATTTCAGGATTGTTCGAGGACAAGAATCGCAAGTTCATCTATGTTGAAATGGTATCCATTTTTAATTTTTCAGACACAGAAATTTAATTTTTGCTTTGACTGATTTTGATTTTGATTTTTTAAGGCTTTTTTTCAAAGATGGTGGAGGCAGCAAAGTAGGGCAATGAAAGTTAAAGTCAAGGGACTCGTTGATTCGGGTCAACTTGAATTTATGTATGTTTGACTAATAAGAGTAACTTGCAGGCTTGGATTGGAATTCTTGATTTTATGGCTAATTTTGATTTTGATTTTTTATATATTTAAGCAATGGGGGTATGTGCATGCATGATGAGGCATCTCCACATTACATTGACATGATTGATCAGACAACTCTTGGGCATTGGTTTATCAAAGATAGTTTTGGAAAGCTTCCTCGAGTTGGTTGGCAGATTGACCCTTTCGGACATTCTGCTGTTCAAGCCTACTTGCTAGGTGCAGAGGTAGTATATCTTTCAGAAATACAACAGTTTACTTTTGGTTTTTCTTTTCATTCTTCTTTACATTTTTAGTAACTCTTTTTGTGTTGTATCAACATGACTGTCTTGAAAATCTTCTATAATGCTAGTTAGGTTGTCAATGATAGATATTTCAAGAGGGATAATGATTTGCTCCTACTTATGTGTTCGTTTTTTTGTTTGTAGTTAGGATTTGACTCTTTGTATTTTGCCCGAATCGATTACCAAGATCGAGCTAAGAGACTTAAGGAGAAGAATCTTGAGGTTGTATGGCAGGGTTCCAAGTCTCTTGGTTCATCATCTCAGGTTGGGTCCATAACCTGTTTTACTTTTGCCTTTCTTTCCTTTTGGTCTTGAGTGCTGATGATTTTTGGATATAGATATACCCCTTATGATATCTCAAAGAATACTTCTGAGTGTTGACTTCTGGCTTTGTTAAATTGGTGTTCAGATTTTCACTGGTATATTTCCTAGGCACTATGACCCTCCTGATGGTTTCACATTTGAAATTAATGATGTATCCCCTCCCATTCAGGTGAATTTCTGTAAACGATCCAAACGATAATCTTTATTTTCTCCTCTATCATTCATGTTCACATGATTTTTTTTTTTTTACTTTTTCTGGTTGAAGGATGATGTTCTCCTTTTTGACTATAATGTTGAAGAGCGAGTTAATGACTTTGTAGCCGCTGCTTTAGCTCAGGTAAGATCTAGGAATGAATATCTATTCTTTTTTAACTGTAGATGCTAGTTTTAAATCTGTTGTGGATTAGGTAACTGCTCAACCCAAAAGCTTAAGCATATGGGTGACGGTCCAGCAACGGTTTATAAGCTCTAGAAAGCTCAATCAAATGCAAAGAAAATATATTGAACATAATCACTAGCAAACTTATAACAACAAACACAAGCATGACTTATTCTAATTTAACTATTGAAATATGGAAATTTTGAGCCAAAGACCCATAGTTCAACCTAGCCATGCTGCCATTATAAGTTCGCTCAATCCAAAAAGCTTAAGCTTATGCCCCGTGGAAGTATTTAAGTTCTAATTCTGTGATTAAACTTAATGGTTGAGAATGATCTTGTTTATTTCTATTTAAATGTGTAGGCCAAGGTAACCAGGACAAATCATATAATGTGGTTGATGGGGACAGATTTTCGCTACCAGTATGCAAATTCATGGTTCAGACAAATGGACAAGTTCATTCATTATGTTAATAAGGTACTCAACTTTTAGAATTCTTATTGGCAACAAATGCATTAAGAAGACAAATCTAGAGATTTATTATTATTATTTTTTTCTGTGGCTTCTTGTTTGTAGTTCATTTGCTCTTTATCTCCACTGTTTTAGAGCTCCAATCTCATTTTGAGTTACTAAATCTTTTACTGTTGGGAAACTCTCTCAGGATGGGCGTGTGAATGCTCTGTATTCAACTCCATCCATATACACTGATGCAAAAAATGCTGCAAATGAGGATTGGCCCCTCAAAACTGAAGATTTCTTCCCGTAAGTCTGATATTGTAATTTTGATACTTGGTTTTAGAGAGGATTTTGTCATTTTTTCCAAACCTTGGTTATAGAATGAAATTCTATTTTTCAGGTATGCAGATCATCCAAACGCATATTGGACAGGCTACTTTACTAGTAGGCCAGCCCTTAAGGGCTATGTCAGAATGATGAGTGGTTACTATCTTGTAAGATATTGGTCGCTTCCTTGTCTTAACTAAGTGTTTCTTCTTGTGGGCTCACATGTTATGACATTTTGTCTTTGATAGGACTTAGAGCTAAATTAGGGTTGATTTTTATTGATTAAATCAAAAGAAAGAACAATCATGACCTACAATTTGAGAGGTAGGTTATTCTCTCCCAAAACTCCTAATTATTCATAACACTAGACAAAACTCAACATAAATATTAAATGACTCCTTAATCTCTTATTTATACCTGAGCTCTAATTAACGAATAAATAAAATTACTAAACTGCCTGTGCCCCTAAAATTATTAAACTTGCCCTGCCCCTAAAATTACTAAACTGTCCCTGCCCCTTTATATTTTTGCCTAACATAAGTTTTATTGGTGTAGCATTACTCTCCTTCCAAAAAGACACCTTGTCCTCAAGGTGAAATCCAAGAGACTGCTGCCTTTTCTTCCTCCTCATCACACATAGTCAGAACTTGTAGTTTATCCTTACATTGATGCCCGGGTTAAAAATTTCTCATTGCATTGAAAACACAACTCCTTCGCCCTCTTATCCTGAATCTTTTTCTCCGTGAGGCGTTTGAAAGTCATCCCCGGTCGTTGCCTACTAACCCGATCCCTTTGGGAATCTCTTTGCAACCCCATCATTTGCATTTTCTGGCATCCCATTGGTGTGCTTTGGAACTCTCGCTCAAACCCCAAAGACTGGGTTTACTGTCCTACCAATGGTGTGCTGTTTCGGTATGAAAAACCGACTAAGCTGCTCCTAGTAACCCGTTTTGTTGTGTTCTTATCCTCAATCATCTGGGCCAACTCCATTGACTCCCCTAACCCTCTCGGCCTTGGCGAGCGTAGCGAGGCTCGGATTTTTGGCTCAGTCCCTTCATAAAATTTCCTTACAATACTGCCTCTGGGATTTCCCCTAGACGCCTTTATAGTGACTCAAACTTCTCTCTATACTCTGTGACCATTCTTTCCTGGGTCAGAGCAAAAAATTGTTCATGCAAATCTCTCTCTTGAGTGGTCCGAAACCTTTCCAATAGCTAGTCCTAAATTCACCCCACGACCTCAATGGTTGTCATTGTTCTCACCATTGAAACCACGCGAGGGCCTTTCCCTCCAAACATAATACCGCCGCCATCAGTTTTTCCCTTTCTGAGAGTCCATTGATGGTGAAATAGCGCTCTACCCTATACACCCATCCATAGGCATCCCTGCCTTTAAAAATAGGCATTTTAGTTTCCTTATCCTAGAATTTGCCCCAAATTGAGTCTGCCCTGCCCAATTTCGCGCCATTGGAGGTCTCCAACCTCTTGAATCTACTCCAATTTCTGCAAATCCTAAAAGACCCAGCCCAAAATTCTCCTTGCCCAACCTTATATTGGGCTGAAATCCCTTGCCCAGCCGCATTCCGGTCATAACTACTCCCTCTCACCGGAAACCCCTCTTCCCGGCCATCCAACCCCTAATCCAACTTGTTTAGACCCAAAACTGCTTTGCCCGGGCCTAAATGCGGCCAGGCCTGAGCTGGTTAGGCCTAAAACGACCCTGCCAGGCTATGTATCACCCCCAAACGTCACTTGAGTCACCAAGCCCGACCATTCTTGACTCCTACGTGCCTTATTTCAGTGCCGAAACGCTGATTCCTAACCCTAAGCCGCCTCGTCCAATCGCGTAACCCTAAGATCCACCATCCCTAGCCGTGACCCAGCTTCCTTCTCCTTGCCCGACGTCGGGAAAGGCTCCCCCAGGCCACAAATCCCCTGGGTTGACCTCCCTGCCTCCAAATTCGCCGTGACCTGTTGCCCCTGGCTGTGCTAGACTGGTTGTTTTCTGCCCTCCGCCCTCTGCATCGCCACTAACCACGGGTTCCGTACCACCGGATTCTTCTCTCGCCACACCACCGTGGCCCATCAATGTTGCCGGTGGTGGGTTAAGGTGGAGTTCCATCGATTTCAGCAACATGGCTTCAAGAGATGAAATTTGTGGTTGAACGATGTTAAATCGCTCGTCAATGGTGGCCTTGAGCGATCCAACCTCCGCTTCCAATTTCTTTTCAAGCGCGTCTACTTTCTTTTCTGCCATTGTCCTAGGATTCTTGGTTTGATACCACTTTGATTAAACTTAGGGCTAAAATAGGGCTGATTTTTATTAATTGAATCAAAAGAAAGAACAATCCTGACCTACAATTCGAGAGGTAGGTCAATCTCTCCCAAAACTCCTAATTATTCCTCACACAAGATAAAACTCAACATAAGCACTAAATGACTCCTTAGTCTCTTTTTTATACCTGAGCCCTAATTAACGAATAAATAAAATTACGAAACTGCCCCCGCCCCTTAAATTACTGAACTGTCCCTGCCCCTTTATATTTGCGCCTAACACAAGTTTTATTGGTCTAACAGACTTTCTTTGCTCTGAAATTAGGCAGCAAGGCAATTAGAATTCCTTAAAGGAAAAAGCAGTTCAGGTCCAAACACAAATGCCTTGGCTGATGCTCTGGCAATTGCTCAGCATCATGATGCAGTTAGCGGTACAGAACGGCAGCATGTTGCTGCCGATTATGCTTTGAGAATTTCTATCGGATTTACCGAGGTGAATATCACTTTTGACATCTCAGACAAATTATTTTAGATACCAGCATCGGTTGTATCAATGTGAAAATCTAATCTTTTCTTCTGCAGGCTGAGAAATTGGTTGCCTCTTCACTTGCCTTTTTGACAGCCTCAAGATCAAGTGTTGGACAGGAGAAAGCAGTTGCAAACTTTCAGCAGGTAATATTGCTGTGGAGTTTAAATTGCTTTTGATCTTATCACTTCTCACTGTGTAAGGCTGTTTGATATTCATTCTCTTGTAAGGAAGTATGTAACATGATGTAACTCTTAGTTTACTGATGTTATCATTTGCGGTTGCATCTAATATTCCATATGTGTACCTGCTACAGCATTGCTCTTATTCCTTCTTTACGGTATCTAGCATGAGATTGCTTCACAAAGTTAATTGGTTTTCCATATAATGAGTGTTCAGATGCACATATATTAGTATATAGCTCATTTAAAGATTATCAAGGAGTGCATATGGAGATTTAAGTATTAAATTGTGCTATGCAAGTGGACATGGGCATTGGACCATGTTTGATGATTGGATAGGATGATACATGTTCTTGTACTTCCCTACAAATTCTCATATACGTGTTCCTGAAGCATGTTCATGTCTGGTAGGCAACCTATTTGTTTTATTTATTTATTTATTTTTTTTGAGAAAAACTTTTGCAAATGGATTATCTTGCTGAATACTGTAATGTGGAATTCTTGGCAGTGTCCGCTTCTTAATATTAGTTACTGTCCTCCATCAGAAGCAATCTCGTTTGATGGGAAAAGCCTGGTATTGATATTAGTGGGTTTCATTGGTTAATTTCTCCTGTGCTAAGTTGATTCTTCAAATCTGTTTATCATCTCGTTCCCGCTTTTTTACTGTAGGTCGTTGTCATCTACAATCCTTTGGGATGGAAGAGAGAGGAAGTAGTGCGAATTCCGGTGAGTGCTTCATTATTGTTGTCCTACTGTTTGTGCTGATCGACCTAAAATGTGATTGGAATTGTTAGTAATGCAGAAATAGGAAACGCGAATTGCGTTGTTGGGATATATGCTTATCAATAGAAAATTACGACTGTTAGCTATATGACAGTTTCTGTGAGGATGTAATTGACAGATTGGTTGATAATTTAGAACTCTTTTTCACGAAGTCTGATCTAACTCAAAGATACCATATATTTGCAAAGACAGCTGTTGTTATTATAGCTAGATATTCTCTTTTTGTTCGTTAATTGATGGATATTGCTTTTTTTTTTTTTTTTGGTCTCTTGTTTTCTTTTATGAAAGAGAAATTGTGTATCGTTTTGTAGCTCGCTTTTCGTTGTTTGAAGATCTCTTGAGGATTACATGCGGCTTCTTAAAATTGCTACAGGTCTCCTCTGAAAAGGTTATTGTTAAGGATTCTGGTGGGAGAACAGTTGAATCTCAGCTCTTACCTCTGTCCAATGCCACACTGGGAATAAGAAATCGCTCTGTTAAAGCATATTTGGGTAAAACCCCAAGTGAAACACTTAAATATTGGCTTGCATTTTCAGCATCAGTACCACCTCTTGGTTTCAGCACATACACTGTCTCAATTGCAAAACCAACAGGTTAGACATGTCTTTGGTGTATTACTACCTTCCAGTGAAGATGAACATATGGGAAAGTCTTCAAGTTACTGACCACTGTCTATCAATATTATTTTTGTTTCACTTTCTAAACTAAAGGTTCTAGCTCAACCATTTCAATGGTCTACACATCAGAAGACAGCACAAGTAATAGCATTGAAGTTGGCCAAGGAAATCTAAGGCTTCTATATTCTGCAGATGAAGGAAAACTTACTCATTATGTAAATAACCGAAATAAGGTAAAAGTATTTGACGCAAACTAGGGTTGAAAAATATCAGAATTGTTTTTTCTTATCTTGAATAGTTACATGGCTGAGTATATATAGAGATTACACAGAGAGAGGAATGGGAAAGAATATCTAATACAATCCCTGAAAATCAGGGATTATTACAACTAACTTTCCTAATTTATTTACAGCCTAAAATACCTCTCGACACTCCCCCTCAAGCTGAGGAATGAATATCTTCCATTCCCAGCTTGGATACAATCTCATGAAAATTAGAACAATTTAATCCTTTTGTTAAAACATCCGCCAGCTGACCTCCCGAAGGAACATAGGACATACATATGAGTCCTTCTTCCAACTTTTCTTTGATGAAGTGTCTATCGATCTCAATATGTTTCGTCCTATCATGTTGAATAGGATTGTGAGCAATATTGATTGTTGATTTGTTGTCGCAATAGAGCTTCATAGGTTCCTCCCACTTGACTCTCAAATCATCTAGAATAATTTTCAGCCAAAGTAGTTCACACATCCCTTGAGCAATAGCCCGAAATTCAGCTTCCGCAGATGATCTAGCTACCACATTTTGCTTTTTGCTCCTCCATGTTACCGGATTACCCCCAAGGAATGTACAATAGCCAGTTGTTGATCTTCTATCCACTATAGAACCTGCATAATCTGCATCCGTATAGGCTTCTAACGTCAAAACAGAGTTCCTTCTGAACAAGATCCCCTTACCGGGACTACCTTTCAAGTAGTGCAGTATTCTATGTGCAGCTTGAAGATGAGGTTCTCTCGGATCATGCATAAATTGGCTGATCACACTCACTGAGTAAGCTATATCAGGCCGAGTGTGTGTGAGATATATGAGTCTCCCAACTAGTCTTTGATACATTCCCTTATCCACTGCTGGTTCCTCGCTTGCTTCACTTAATTTTTGGTTTGGATCCATAGGTGTGGCAGTTGGTTTACAACCAGCCTTTCCCGTCTCCATCAAAAGATCAGTTACATACTTCCGTTGGGATACAAAGATCCCTTGTCTAGAATACGCCACCTCAATCCCAAGAAAATACTTCAATCTTCCAAGTTCCTTTATCTCAAATTCCTGAATCAATCTCCTTTTCAATTCATCTTTCTCCTTCTCATCATTCCCTGTCACGATGATATCATCAACATACACAAGTAAAGCTGTCACTCCCCCTGAGGCCGAATGCTTAAAGAATGAAGTGTGATCACCTTGACTTTGCCTATAACCCGAATCTTTCATTACCTTAGCAAATCTACCAAACCATGCTCTAGGGGACTGTTTTAACCCATATAAAGCCTTTTTAAGCTTACAGACTTTATCGCTAGTTTTATTCCCCTCAAATCCTGGCGGAATGCACATATATATCTCCTCATCCAAGTCTCCATGAAGAAAGGCATTTTTCACATCATATTGCAGCAATGACCAGTTAAAATGGGCTGCTAAGGACACTAAAATCCTTACAGTATTCATTTTTGCCACCGGAGCAAATGTCTCCTGATAATCCACCCCATAAGTTTGAGTGTACCCTTTCGCAACTAACCTTGCTTTATATCTCTCAAGAGATCCATCAGCCTTATATACTTCAAGGTAAATACCCATTTGCAATCAACTATGTTCTTCCACTATCTCCCATGTTTGATTCTTTTCCAGAGCCTCTAATTCCTCTCTCATAGCATTCCTCCACTCTTCCTTCAATAACGCCTCAGAAAGTGTGTTTGGTATGGAGATTGTGTTTAGGCTGGCTATAAATCTCTGGTGGGATGGTGATAGGCGTTTAGGTGAGACATAATGGGAAAGAGAATATAGTGGCCTCTTGGTGCATTCTCGGGATTTTTTCCTGATGGCAATGGGCAAATGAGAGTCATCTGATGTCGCTACAACTGTCTCAGTGTCTAGGGTTGGATCTGTACTCACCATGCCCTCATTCTCAGGACTCGGGTTGGCCTCTTGGACTTGTGTCAGTTTAGGAGCTTTCGCCCTTCTTGTATACACCTGAAGATCAGTAACTTGCTTGGATGCAGACTCTTTTGGATTCTCTGAACTGACAAACTCTCGGGGTTGACAAGTAGACTCAGTTTATGTGCTGGACGGTTCTTGGGGCTCTCTGGTAGGACCTTGTGACGTGATTGGAGAGATTGAAGGGGAATGAGATGTAGACGGAAGATCAAGTGGTTCAAAAAACTCAAAGGACTCAGACAAAGGACCATCTTGAAGATTAGTTATCTCCCCCTGAAGATGGGACTTAGGGAAATAGGATTTGTTTTCAAAAAAGGTAACATCAGCTGAGATATAGAATTTACTTGACGGAGGATGATAGCACTTGTAACCTTTTTGTGTAGCTGAATAACCAATGAAAATGCACTTGATGGCACGGGGATCTAACTTCCCTCTGTGTGGACAATGGACATGGACAAAAGCTATGCACCCAAATATCCTAGGTATGAGGCCATTTGAGATTCTAAAATGAGGGTAGTAGGTATTAAGAACTTCCATAGAACTCTTGTTGTCAAGTACCTGCGAGGGTAATCTATTTATCATGTGTGTGGCTGTCAAGACGGCTTCCCCCCAGTAGGATTTAGGCGTGTTACCATGGAACAATAAGGCTCTAGTGACATTTAAACAATGCCCATTTTTCCTCTTAGCTATCCCGTTTTGTTGGGGAGTATCCACACAAGAAGAAGTGTGAATAATCCCTTCTTTTTGAAAATAGGGTGATAAAACCTGGTTAAAGTAATCCTTAGCATTGTCTGACCTAAAGGTTTTTATTTTTACCCCAAATTGGTTTTGGATCATGGAATGGAAGTTGGGAATGATACTACTGACATCAGATTTTTGTTTAAGTAAAAACAGCCAGGTTACGCGTGTGCAATCATCAATTAATGAGACAAACCAGCGAGCCCCTGAAACATTAGGAATAGTAGATGGACCCCAAATATCACTATGGATCAATTGAAAAGGAAAAACACTTCTTTTATTACTGATAGGGAAAGGTACACGAGTATGTTTTGCTAGCTCACAAACATCACAATGGAACTCAGAGATATCAAATCCTACGAACAATTGTGGAAACATAATTTGTAAGACTCTAAAAGACGGGTGACCAAGACGATAATGGTAAAGCCAAATGGCATCTTTATTGGAAGAACTGAGAAGAGACACATGCAAGTTACTGGCAGTTTTCTTTGAAATTTCTAGGTGGTAGAGACCATTTCTTTCCTTAGCAAGTCCAATCTTCCTCCCCGAGGCCTGATCCTGAAGAACACAATGAGACAAGAAAAATACTGCACAACACTTGAGGTCAGTTGTAAGTTTCTGAATAGAAATAAGATTAGCAGATAACTTCGGCACATGCAGGACATTTTTAAGAACCACGGAGGTTAATATAAACATCTCCTAAACCTGCCACTGTAGCCAATTCTCCATTTGCAACAATAATCTTCCTATTACTCGGGCAAGGAGTATATGTTCGAAAAAAATGTGAGGAATGTGTCATGTGATCTGTGGCTCCAGAATCTAATATCCAAGAATCATTAAAGTACTTGTCAGAAGCATGTAATCCATAAGAAGTCACTGGTTTACCTGAGAGGACTAAGGAACTAGCTCCAGATGGTTTCTCAAGAGAGTTCAATAAACTTCGTAATTTTTCAATCTCATCCCTTTTGAACCCCATCTCATCCCCTTGAGTCCCTTGCTGTCCGGTCCATCTTCAGCCTTTGATTGCTCCGTGAGATGAGCTTGGGGCCTCTGTTGTCTTCCACGTGTTCCCCACTCACTGCTTGGAGGTTTGCCATTCAACTTCCAGCAAGTTTCCTTCGTATGCCTGGGCTTCTTGCAGTAGGTGCACCACAAGGTATCTCTGTTTTCTCTCCGCTGGTTCTCCCTTCCTGAATTCCTCAGCTGATCATCCTTATTCTTCTCTTGATATTCCAATTTAGTCACCAAGGCAGATCCTTCCATGCTACCTGTTTTTTCCAGCATCACATTCCTTCGGCTCTACTCTCCCCGAATAATTGAAATAGCTTCTTCCAGCGAAGGAACCTCCTCCTTGCTGAGAATTTGCACTCGGACTTGATCAAATTCTGGATTCAAGCCGGCCAAGAAGTCGCACACTCTGTCACCTTCAATAAATTTCTTGAGAATTGCTGCATCCTCCAGACATTTCATCTCAAACACCCGGTAGTGATCCAATTCCTGCCACATGATCTGCAGAATATTGGCGTATTCCCTGACAGTCATGTCACCTTGGTTCATCCCATTTGTCTTAATTTTTATCTCATACACCTGGGCTGTATCACGTGCCTTTGAATAGGTATGTTGAATGTAATCCCATATCCCCTTTGCACTAGTCAGAAACATGCAGGTGTCACTAATGGCTGGTTCCATTGAATCCCACAGCCATGACATGATCATTGAATCTTCCTCATCCCATGTCACAAATCCGGGTTCTGTCTTTGCTGGTCCAGTCCCAAGCAGATGGCTGATTTTTCCCTTTCCTTTGAGATACGTGCGGACGACTTGTGACCACTTGAGATAGTTTCTCCCGTTGAGTCGATAAGAGGCTCTAATATTCTGCAAGTCTCCGGATTTCTGGGCAGTAGAGACATCCTCAATAGTTGAAGAACTGCTGGTGGCCTTGGGTTTGGATTCGGGCATGATTGAATGAAGAGGAAAGAAAAAAACACATGGAAGAAAAGCAGCAATTAAGGCTGCTCAGGCAGATTTCGAAAAAAATAGGATGATGAACGGCAGCAATGAAGGCTGCTTGACAGCGTGAAATCCCAGAAAAAAAACGCCCTAGGGCTCTGATACCATGACGCAAACTAGGGTTGAAAAATATCAGAATTGTTTTTTCTTATCTTGAATAATTACATGGCTGAGTATATATAGAGATTACACAGAGAGAGGAATGGGAAAGAATATCTAATACAATCCCTGAAAATCAGGGATTGTTACAACTAACTTTCCTAATTTATTTACAGCCTAAAATACCTCTCAACAGTATTCTTGATGCTTCAGTTTTTTGAGGAACTGTTTTATACACTTTTTTGATAGTAAACCAAAAAATAAAATAAAATAAAATAAAATTGAAACTCAATGCTTATTCACTCATGCAAATCTCTCATTCCATTTATGTTGTTTGGTATGATGAGTATGATCATTTTTCTGTTGCTTGGGTTTTCTTTCGACCTAGTAAAGCTAGGCCGTAATGCCTTTTTTTGGGTTCTCTCTCTCTTTCTCTCTCTCTCTCTGGGATAACTTTTCTGTAATTTTATAATTTCTACATTGATGATTTTGTAACAATAACACTTATTGTCTTATGTAATCAATGATGAAGGTGACAGCATCTGCTGAACAATCGTATAGCTATTATTCTGGAAATGATGGAACTGATAAAGATTCTCAGGTAGTCAAATCTCTAAATGGAAAAGCTTGATACATTGTTTTAACCTTTTTTTGCCCTGTGCTGTTTTCATATTGTCATTAGATTTAAGAGTCGTTTATGGTTGAAAGAAAAATATTGCGAGAGTGGCTAGTGTTCTAACAACTCTGGGTATTTGTTGAAGGCATCTGGTGCATATGTTTTCCGTCCGAATGATACATTTTCCATAAATTTGGAGAGCCAGGTATTGTTGTAATTTATTTGATAAAATTTTTGCTCTGATACTTTAAACCTGTCACTGTGTCTTTGTTACTTGCCAAAAATTGAGTGATTGAGCAGAAATGGAAACTTATGTTTAGGTTCAATTAACCATTGTGCGGGGTCCTTTGTTGGATGAAGTGCATCAGCAGCTCAGTCCTTGGATATCTCAGGTAAAAAAGACTTCATATTTTGATTCAACAACTTCTGACATAGAACCTTCTTACTTATCTTTCAATGTTATATATGGTGCGACGAATGCTTCTTGCAAAAGAAGAAAGAAAATGGAAATTGGCATTATATGGTGATCATTTAAGCTTTTGCAATGACATTGGGGACTAGGACTTGAAAAATAAGTTCTTGAATGGGTCTGAATCAAAAGCTTGGTAATGGCATTGAGCTCCATGAAAAACAAGCTGCACGTATTGCATTCCAAATATGAGGGTGGACGCCAAAGACTTGTGTCTACATTTATTGTTGAAAGTTTGTGGATTGGTCTGATATTCATGTGAGCAGCTGTTGTTGGGAATTTGACATCAGTTCATGTTTAAGTTCCTCTCTTTTACATCTCGTGTCGTAGACTTGGTGAAAGTATTGGTTCTTGCCCCTTTGATCCTGTGCCAATCATGGTTATGTACTTTGTCATTTTGCCTCGTAATTGTGTAGGTGATGTGAAAAAGCTCAAGTGCTCTCTTTTGGTACTGTATTGAGACAATGAGATAACAGAGTTGTATTGAATCTTGATGGAGATATAGATGCTCTGTTTCACATAAAATTTTGCATTTGAGCAAAAATATGAACGAACATGGATTTGGAATTTTTTTTACCTTCCAAATGCTCTTGTTTCTCATACTTTCAGTAATAAATGCTGCCTTGTACACAGATTACAAGGGTATACAAGGGAAAGGAGCATGCTGAACTTGAGTTCACTGTGAGTTAATCCCTCTTTTCCTTAAAAACCTGACAGTCTTTTATCTTCTGTTGATTAAATAGTTGAGAAGTTCTTTATGGATTTATTTATTTATTTTTTAAATTTATGATCATGATTGTAGATTGGACCCATACCTATAGATGATGGGATTGGTAAAGAAATCACAACTCAGATTACAACAAGCTTGAAGACCAACAAAACATTCTACACAGATTCTAATGGGCGTGACTTCATTAAAAGGGTATGTTGCCATTCTATAGTGTATTTCGGTTAGGGCATGTTTGTAACTCTCTCTACTAATTCTAAAAGCACGAAAATTAAACTGTTAGGTGAACAACCGCTTTTATGGGCAGCTAATGCCAACCACGCACCACTCATTCACTTAGATTACTGTGAACTGTTGGTGTCCATTGTCATCACTTGAAACACTATCACTGGTTGTCAGATAGCTCTTGTGGAATATAATCACTTTTGATCACAAAACATGCAAGTGTTTTTGACAACTAGTGACACTATTCCACAAGATTAATAGTTACAACACTGTACTTCCAAACATACCTTTAATCATAATTCAGGTTGTATTATACTCCTGATTGTTGATGTTGATTTTTGGTCAGCTAGAAAATTAAATAAATGGGAAAATAAAAAGACAAAACAAAGAGAATTTATCTAGTTTAGCACTTGGCCTACTTCCACGAGAATAGAGAGTAACTTTCACTATTCAATGAGAATCAGAACAATTTTTTTTTTTTTGGTTGGGCTATTTGTTTGTATATTTTCTTATGCCTCTGTGTATCAAGGATTACCTATTTATAACACAAATTTTTGGTATCTTAAGTTGTGGGTAGCTCCTTGATTTGATCGGTTTTTTTCACCTAGTTATGAAATCAATATCTATCTTTTTCTCAAAGTGGATTTTTGAAGATTCTATATTTTTCTTCCATTATAATAATAGCTAGCATATATGCTTCATGTTTCAAATCACTTTGCTCCAGCATGCTTCTCGCGTGTATGCTTCCTGCTTCACTTTACTTTGCTCCAACATATTTCTTACATACATGCTTTCTTTTCCGCTTTACCGTGCTCCGCATGCTTCCCATGCATGGTTCTTGCTCCACTTTATTTGCTCTAGCATGCTTTTTTTTTCCCCCCTTGACAATAGCTGCCTCCTAGGATTTTGAAGCTTTGACTTTCAAAACAAAAAAAGAGCTAACTCCTCACTTATCATTTGAAGGTTTTTCTTCTATACAAAAATCATCTCTCTTCTTTTTCAAATTTAAGTCACTTGAATCCTGAGTGAGTATTTGCTTTTTTAATTATTCCTTTGACATCATTAGTTAACGTATCAGCAATATCTTCAGATTCTGAGAGTTTCTAACTTCGTTCTTTATGAATACCCCATAGAAGATGATGATTATCAGACTAAAAATAATCAATCGCCTGTTGTAAATTTTGCTTCTACTTCCTTTTTTTTTTTTTTTTACTTTTATTGACTGGAGCATTGATGAAGAAGGTAATTGCATGAATGAAATGTCACTTGAATTTCTTCGAATCTTCTATGGCATATTTTGTTCCATTTTCTAGAAAAGGTCAGAGAAAATAAAAAATGTAGTCATCACCATACATCCAGACCTTTTTACACATGGTGTTAAATTTTCTTTTTATCGTCACCTTAGGTACATGCTTAGTACTTTTAAGTGTGCTCTTGCTTAATTGAACTCATTTGTCTGACGCGCCATGATAAGCATATACGTTCTTTAGAGGCAAAGAAACTTTTTTGGCACCACATTCCAATAATTTCAATTGTTTTACCAATTTGTGAGCATTTCTAACCCTAACAGACAAGAGTTGGTATTATGTGCGTTCTTAGCCAAAATTGACTTCTTTGATTATTTAAAAAAAATCTTTCAATAGGTCTTGGAAATAGTTATGGTTTTTAACTAATGGAGATTGAGAATTTGGGAGTTCTCATGATATAAACCTTAAGTGTCAGGTTCAAACTCATTTTTGTTACTCAGGTAATTGTCTAGGATGATGTTTTAATACGTTATTCTACGGTTACATTGTCTCCCTTCTTTGTTTTCTGTAATGATGTGGAGCAGTCCTCATCCTCTTTCTATTATACTTGATGTTGAAAAAAATTCGTTGTTGAATTTCCTTAATATTTCAGCAAAATACAGATCTTGGGATTATCTCTCTTGATTGGATTTCTTATCAACATTCGGTTTCATCTCTCCTGTTCATCTTTTAGCTCTTCCTAAAGGTGAGCTTTTTCTTTCTATCAATACTTTTAATAAAATGGTAATGTCATGTAATAATACACATATCATTTTTTCTTTTTAGTTATGTCTTCTGGGAATGATGGTGTCCATAAAAAAAAGAAGATTGATAAGTATCCTCTTGCCAAAATTAGTAAAAAGATAAAGGATAAGTCTACTTTTTCATGCAATGAGCTCTTCTGAAGATGCTATTATTACGTATCAATTTCAGCAAGAATCCTTACTTCCACCCACTATTAATATGGCTGCATATCCACTGTCAGCAGACTCTTGGTTTGCTTTCGCCACTACTTATGTTCTGGCTTATGCATCTTTTCCACCAGATCCCTATTGAGGGACTTTGCCTTTGTTTGAAGATTTATCAAGCTTTACTTGGGAGGATCCTTTCCAGACATATCTTAACTCTTTCAACCAACTCTAGTCTCGGTATATTTCTTCTAACAATGGGACCCAACTGATGTCATGCTAGCTAATATTTGTTAGGTATATTTTGCTGCCTTATGCTTAATGTTCCGATGAGGTTGGTTCCTAGCTTCTATTTATTCAACTGCAACTTAGTTGAGCTATCAAAGCATCCACAAGGAAAATTAAAAGTTTAATGTTGGAAAGAAACACTCTGTTTGAGTTAGGACAGGCCTCTGAAAGGCATATTGCCGAGCTAAAGGAGAGTTTGAATGAAAAAAAAATTGGTGTGGCCGAGCTAAAAGCATATTACGATTATCTAAAAGCTCAATCCCAATCTCAAATTCAGGATTCATCTAACTCTCTCGATCAAGTAAATCTTCAAATTTTAACTGCAAAAGCTATGGCTATAGACAAGGTCCCTTGACTGGGATATGACAAAAAAGATGCAGAAGGCAGAACATTAGTAGTGGCAGAAGCAGAATGAGAGGTTGTTGATGGTGGATATGCAGCCGCATTAATGATGAGTGGAAATAAGGATACTTGCTGAAATTGATAGGTAATAATAGCCATTTGAGAAGATGGCTCCTTCCATGAAAAAGTGGACTTATCCTTTAGTTCTTTGCTGATCTAGAAAAAAGGATGGTTATCAATTTTCTTCTTTTTACGCGCACCATTATTACAAGAAGATATAACTAAAAGAGAACAAATAATATATATGTTGTTACATGACATTATAGTTTTATTGAAAGTATTGACATAAAGTAGGAGCTCACTTCTAGTGAAAGTTAAAAGATAAGTAGGGAAGATGAAATTGAATGTTGATAAAAAACCTAGTCGAAAAAGATATTTTCAAGATTTGTATCCTACTGAAATATTGAGGAAATTTAGCAACAGAGCTCTTTTATCATCAAGTATAATAGAAAGAGGAAAAGGGTTGTCCCATGTCACTTAAAAAAAAAAAAAAAGAGATATTGAAGTCGTAATGATATATTAAAATATCATCTAAATAGTTACTTGGGACACAAAAATGAGTTCAGCCCCAACACTCGGGGTTTATGTCATGAAAAATCATTAGTCTTTTCAAGACACGTTAGAAGATTTCTTTTCGATAATTAAAGGAGAAAGTTTAGGTAAAAAATGCATATAATACCAACTCTTAACAGGAGGGCCTCTGTTGAGTTAGGAATGTTATCTTTGCTTCTGAAGAATATGCATGTCTGTCATGACACGCCAAACAAGTTGGCTCAATTGAGTAGGAGCACACTTAAAATTTCTAGGCATGTACCTAAGGTAAAGATGGAAAGGAAGTCTAACACCATGTGTAAAAAAGTCTGGATGTGTGGTGACAGCTTGTGGAGGAGGATGGCTAGGTTTTTATTTTCTCTGATCCTTTCGAAAGAATTAGAAGAGGGTATACCATAGGAGATCCAAAGAGATTCAATCGACATTTCACCTATGCGATTATCCTCTTTATCAATGCTCAAGCCAGTAGAAGTGGAAGAAGGGAAAAAAGAAGTAGAGGCAAAATTTAGAATGAGTGGTTGGTTATTTATAGGTCGGTAATCATAATCTTCCTTAGAGTATTCACAAAGAACAAAATAAGAGAAAATTTTAGAATCTGAAGCCATTGTTGATATGCTAATTAACGATGTCAAGGGATTAATTGAAAAACGTAAATACTCACTAAGGATTCAAATGACCTAGACTTAAAAAAGACGAGAGATGGTCTTTGCATAGAAGAAAAATCTTCAATGATGACGAATATATATATTTAAGGAGTTATCTCTTTTTTAACTTTGAAAGTCAAGTTTCAAAGAGTTAGGAGGCAATTGTTGTTAGGAGCAAAAAGTATGCTGGAACAAAGTAAAGTGAAGTAGGAAGCACGTACGTAGAAAGCATGCTGGAGCAAAGTCATCTAAAACACAAAGCATACATGCTGGCTACTGTCATGATGGAAGAAAAATTTAGAAACTTCGAAAACCAACTTTGAGAAGGAAATAAATATAGTTTCGGATAAAACTCTAATTAAGTGGTAAAAATCAATCAAGAAATTGTGTTATAAACATGGAGCCCTAATACATAGAAGAAACAAGAAAATACACAGGAAAATAGCTCAAAAAAAAAAAAATTCATTGTAATTCTCACTGAATAGTGAAAGTTGCCTTTTATTCCCATGGATGTAGACCAAGTGCTGAACCATATAAATTTTTTGTGTTTTATATTTTGTATCGTTCCATTTATTTAATTTTCTATTTGACCAGTAATCAACGTCAGCACTGATAATATTAAGTCTTTGGTACTACTCCCATCTTCTCATCTTGCCAGGCAAGAATTCTTAAAAGTTGGATTCAATAAATTTGTATCAAGTAAATGGAAGTTTTGTTTATAGAAGAAGTGTTAAGACAATGGAAACTTAAAATTTGAAGTCTCACTTAGGAATTTATCTTTGCTATTAATTTTTTTTCATGATTGTCCAATGCTATTGCTTAATGGATTTGCAGATTCGAGATTTCAGGACAGACTGGGACCTACAAGTGAACCAACCAGTTGCTGGAAACTACTACCCTGTATGTCTTTTCATATCAATGTTCCATCTTTCATCTATCTTTTTAACTAAGTTCCAACTTATTCTTGTAAATATACATATATTTTGCAGAATATCTGCTCTCTCTGTTCTGGAATCCTGTAAATGTGATAGCTTTCCCTATCATGTGACTGAAACATTTCTCTTTCCCTTTTCTGAACTTTACTCTAGGTTAATCTTGGAATTTACGTGCAAGATGACAATGCAGAACTCTCATTGTTGGTGGATCGCTCAGTCGGAGGATCCAGCTTAGTGGATGGTCAAATAGAATTGATGCTTCACAGGTTTGTGAGACCTTTCATTACATTTTGTTATAATTATTGCAGCATGTCAGTTGCAGAACCAAGATTGCTTGTTTTCATGATCTCTGACTATCTTTTTTTTTTTTTTCAAATAAAAAAGGAGGCTGCTTCATGATGACGTCAGAGGTGTTGGTGAGGTACTAAATGAAACAGTCTGTGTCCAAAATGAATGTGAAGGTTTAACTGTAAGTATGCCTTTGCAACTCATCTTCTCATCGACTGTTAAACAAGGGTCTTTCTGCCTCTGGTTGTCACGATCATCCTTCCTTTCCAGTCAGTTACATGTTGCTATGAATAATAAACTAACATTTTATCTATCAACCACTAGCGGTTGTTTGGCAGTCCCTTGTGAACTTGATGCAAGTGCTTTTCATAGGTTACTTTGAATCTTCAACTTGTTATTTTTATATGAGCACTGAAACCAATTACATATTAAAACATTCCAGGTCTAGAAAAACCAAAATAGGATGGTAGGAAGAGACGCTACTGTCTCTCTTTGTTCTTTGAGATTAAAAGCATCACCTAATCATTGTTCTAGGCCAGCCAACACTCCAAATGGATGAAGAAATTCTTTTTCTTGTTCTAATTGGTTGCAAGAGAAGGGTTTTTGATTAAAATGATTGCTACTTGGTGTTAAAGTGTCAGAATGGAACATATTACTCGGGTAATAAGACGACCTGCATATCCATTATTGTGCTTTCTATAATTGTTATGACAAATTTTTAAAATCCAGATTTTCTGTTTCTCCTCTGATTTACTTCTTCAAAGCAGTAACCTCTTATGTGTTACCATTTTACAGATTCAAGGAAAATTTTATCTAAGAATCGATCACCTGGGAGAAGGTGCCAAATGGCGTCGCTCGGTTGGCCAGGAGATATATTCTCCCCTTCTCTTAGCCTTCACAGAACAGGTAAAGTGAAACTTGAAAATTGACTCAATTGCGTGGGCCTTCAATGTTTTGTTGATTGTTTGACCTTTTGCAGGATGGAGATAATTGGATGAATTCACACGTGTCAACTTTTTCGGGAATTGATTCATTCTACAATTTGCCCAGTAATATTGCTATAATAACCCTCCAGGTAAGTGTACATATGCCTTGCAAACAATTTATAAAAGTGGCTCCTCAATAATCCTTGGAAGGGTTAATGAGATGCAATTGATTGGTAACATATCACCACGTTTACTTATTTGCTTAAGGTGTCTGGATTTATATTTTTTCTGTTTCTGAATATTCCAGGAACTTGAAAATGGACAAGTGCTCCTTCGGTTGGCTCATCTATATGAGGTCTCACCCTTTTCAAACCTTTTTAATCTTATGAAGTATTGGCTGTAATGGTATTATACCTGTATCAGGAACTTCTGTCATATTTTGATCCGCAAATTTGGTGGCATTTCCTTTTCAAGCTTTGATTTGTGTTCATAAACCTGGGAACTCAGTAATGCACAACATTTCAATACTAATATATTCTGTCATTGGGTTTTACCATCTAGTGCTTTCCGATCTGCAAATTCATGATATTAGAATTTCTTCTGCATTCTTGTTTTAGACTGGAGAGGACAAGGACAATTCCGTATTGACAAGTGTGGAACTCAAGAAGCTCTTTCCAAACAAGAAGGTAAAGGCAGCGTGTAGATGGTTGTAAAACATATATTTTCAACCAACAAGCTTGTCAAAATTTTTCATATCACTTGCACGTCCCTTTTCTTTTCAGATAAGTAAAGTGAGAGAGATGAACTTGTCTGCCAATCAAGAAAGAGCCACAATGGAGAAAAAGAGGTTAGCTTGGAAAGTAGAGGGCTCTGCCCAAGAAGAAACTAAGATAGTGAGGGGAGGGCCTGTTGATCCTGCTACGCTGGTGGTAGAACTTGCTCCTATGGAAATCCGCACTTTCTTTATCGACTTTGATCGCATTAAAATGTTTGGTTCTTGAAGAGGAAGTGCTTGTTCAGAGGCTGAAGAACTACATTTTCTTATCCTGAGATGTCTCCAAAGGTTGTTTTCGTTTGTTGTATGTGATTTACTAATTTTATTGTACTGAAATGTTGGACATTACCCACAGAAAAGAAAAGAAGGCAAAAGCGAGGAAGAAAAAGAAATAAATAGATGGAAAATTCTAAACTTTTTTTCTGGAGAATTATTGGTTGCTACATAATTTTTAAAAAACGTACTGCTTGAGGCTGCCTGTCTGCTGGACTGATGGGATGAAGACAACATCTTCAGTAAACGGCAAGTCGTATTGAAGTTCAATTGTAAGAATTCTTGGTAAAAAAAAATTCTGTAGCACATATAAGTTACAATTTTCGAGCAATTTATATAATTACAATACTGACTTGTCACATAAAACCTTCTATACAAATGAAACATAAGTTATATACAATTTGACAAAATGATGACAAGGGCGTTGCTATCCCGGACCATTTGTTCTAGAATTATTTAGTTAAGAAACATTGACCAATATTCGATTGTTATATGATCGTTTTACTTGGTGGGATAGTCGTCTAGTAGCATTCTTTACTCTTTCGAGGGTGTGAGAGTACTCATGGGGCTTGCTGAAAATATCTTTTTTTTTTTTTTTAATGAGACTATTACTTATGATATTTATAACTATACAATTATTAAGATGCATTTACATCAAATTTTATATAATACTGCTTAAATTTTAATCTTCTAATATTCGAGCGGTGTCAACTCTACTCACGGGAAAAGACCGTCTTCACTCAAGTTTAGACGAAGGAAATTTAAATTAAATCTTTCGCAATACATTTGTGGGGGTTCGAACAACTTATGTCTTAAAATTATATTTTGATGTATGTTTTATGATTTTGACATTTACCTAGTACCATATAGGAGATTATATGATCAAGCACCAGGTGTATCATGTTTGTAGGATGTGAGTTGTTTTATGATTCATGCATTTGGATGTGGAAATCTCCTACAATGGTATAGCTACTAGCTATATATCTATATAAAACTGGGACTAAAAGAGCTAATGTGACATCACTATTCTTCATTTTTTTACATTCTCTATTATCTAATATATTCAACAATATATAACCATTAAAATAATTAATTATGAGTCTTATAAACATTCATTACTTTTATTATGCTAGTAATTAAACATTGGTGGCTTAAAATACATCAATCAACTAATTAATATAGGGATGAAGGCTCTTTCATCTTCCATCAACATTGCCACTACGAGGGCCTAATTAATATATGAAGGAAGGCTCATTGATCTTTCCTCAGCAATGCCACTACCAAAGCCTAATTTTAATATCATAATCCCATGTTTAATTATGCAACCTTTTGTTTAATGTCTTTTGGTTTCTTCAAACTCTCTAAACACTGAGTATTTAAGATTTTTTATGTTTGAATATTTTTTAATTATTTAACTAACATTCTCTTTAGAAAATTCTTGTGTTTTTATTGTTTGACTTATTTGAATTTTTAGTATTGAGTGCTTTATGAAGTATTCTTTTCTTCATGAGTTATCTACATTCCACAACAAGCATTCCACAACAAGCATATGTAAATATATCTCGCAAGAAGAGGAAAAAGAAACCAAAAGTTTATTTATTTGTTTATTATTATTATTATTATTATTTTGAGTTTAATGAGAGGATGTCATCAAGTTATTGGACTGAGATTCTTCTTATTCTAAATTTAAGTTTCATTTGCTTGTTATCATCAGCAACACAAGTTGATTATGATGCAACTGCCATTATAATTAATGGAGAACGACGAGTTATCTTCTCTGGTGCAATTCACTATCCTCTCGCATCACTCCACAAGTACTGCATGCAAATAATTAATTTACAATTTCTCAAATCACTTGCACTTTCACATTTTCTTCTTCTTTTAACCCCAACCACCTCTCCCCCCCCCAAACCAAAACCAACAAAAAAAAAAAAAAGCTTCTTTGCTGCGAAAATATTATCTTATTTTTTTTTGTTTCAAACAAGCCAAACATGATCCCACATTCAAAACGGTACGCTTTCGTGTTTAGGAAAAATTATGGGCAATATTTTTCGATCAACTAGCATTGTTTTTCTTTAAATATGCAAATTTTGATATGATTTATTTCTATATGCATTGTATTTGTGCAGATGTGGCCAGACCTTATACAGAAGGCAAAGGATGGAGGGCTTTCAATGCAATTGAAACTTATATTTTTTGGAATACTGATGAGCTTCAGTGTCGCCATGTGTCAATTATTATTATTATTATTATTATGTGTGATATTTATTATTATAGAAATAAACATACAAAATTAACTTGTTTAATCTTTTTTTTGAGAGAAGATCAGTACGATTTCTCGAGAAATTTTAATTTTCATCAAGTTTTTTATTTTTAATTTGTTATTTCAAAACAGTGTGAAGCGCGGTTCTATTTCCTAGTTAAAAGAATAGATGGTAAGTCTGTGGCACACTCTCCACATATTTTATACTTATCATGATTTTAACGCATAGAAGATTTATATATGCTCAAGCACTAGTGTACCATCATTTTACAAATAACTATAGAGCATGAAAGTTGTTTCCGCTTCATGCATCATGAAACTACTTGCATTGGTGCAACAGTAAAAGGGATTGATGACAAGTTTTGGGTAAACTCACGCTCTGACCTATTTTAAGGAGACAGTAATGTCTGAGCTTCATTCTCATAATGTCAAAGGTAGGAAATACCCGTGAAGGGCACCATTGGTCATCTGTACGGTTCACATTTTGGGTTTACAGGCTCATCACATCACATCTATTGTAGGTGAAATATACAAACACCAGCTGACAACCGATCTTAACGTAAAATCGATACAACAAAAGCAGGGATTGTTTGCTCCTTACAGAAATAAAATCATTAATAATGAGGTGAATCACCTCCGAGAAGTTGGATTCATCACAGAAGTCCAATACCCAGAATGGATTTCAAACATTACAAGGATCAAGAAAAAGAATGGGAAATGAACGAATATGTGTATGGACTACACGAATCTTAGTAAAGCCTGACTACATACCAAATAATATCCAACAAAATTAAATCACCCACATTGGAAGTTAAAGAACATGCTGAAAATTTCAATAAATTGTTTTGTTAGTAGAATAGTTATAACAATAAATTACAGTTAATACGATCTGTAGTCTAATACGATTTAACAAAATAATGCGAAATCTTATGTTCCTACAATTACATTTTATGGAATAAGACATATGTAAAAGGTCACTGTAAGTCCTTATGTGAAAATAAAATGATAAAATAAATAACTACTAACGACATTATTTTCATACAAGTTTCTCAATTTTATAAGAGAAAAATTAGATAAGACGGGAAGTGTCACATTATTCCTAATCTTATAAGGAAAGAATTAGGTAAGATGCCTGTATCATGATATTTACATGTCAAACCAATATACTTTTAATACAAATTTTAGAATTGGCCAATCATAAATAGGGAAGAGTGAAAATTTTAAACTCTTAACCTGAATTTATTAGATGATCCCATCAGATCATCTCGGCCTTTTTTTTTTTTTTTTTGGGCCCCCTCATATGTAAACACAGTATTACTGCCTGGCGCCTGCAAATGGTAAATGGATCTTGTATTTTTTAATTGGTTAATAATATTTAACCAAATATTGAACATTTGGTTTAATATATATAGACAGTTTCTATATATTAAAATTTCTTTCTATTTTATACAACATTTTGGAGAAATCAGTTAGATCTTATTAAATTGAAATTTAGCATGCTTGATTAAAGTATTAATTAGGGCCATACAATTTTCCAAACTAATCACTATATTAGAACAGTAAGACAAAGGAAAATTTGATCCAAGTCATATTCTCATCCAATTCCACTACTCAAATGAGGGTATATTTCATTATTTTTTTCTTATCCAAGTCACTAAAGATAGTGCAATTAGCTGTGTCTTTAACAGAAACTGAAGTGGGTGAAGTACTTCTCAAAGAGTCAGAAAATACCCCATATGCCCACAACCCAAGAATTGACAAAACTTACCCCAAACCTCTGAAGACAGCTGTTACAATTTATCAATACAAAGCCAAACTTTCTTGATGAATCGTCGTTGATTGATTCAGTGCAAGTTTTTTTTTCTTTCTTCTTAAAGTGAAACCAATCACAAATACTAAGTGAAACTGCTGTTTATTGAATTTTGATTCCTTTGCATCGAGTACAAATGATGACACTGAAAGGGCTGTTGTTGTACTATGTTATTGTTTTTATTGCAATAACTTCATGTGTGCGAGCCAAGTACAGGGTTTACAACACTTCACAGGGTATAGTTCCTGGGAAACTCAATGTTCATTTGGTTGCTCATACCCATGATGACGTGGGTTGGTTAAAAACCGTTGATCAGTATTATGTTGGCTCTAATAATTCTATTCAGGTTCTCTCCTGCTTCTTTTTTTTTTTGTTTGATTTGATTTTTCATGGATAGTTTTTTTGATGAATTTCATTGTGTGGATGTTATGTTTGTTGTTTTTGAGTGTGCAGGGAGCTTGTGTGCAGAATGTATTGGATTCAGTTATTCCTGAGTTGTTGGCCGATAAGAATCGTAAATTTATTTACGTTGAGCAGGTATGTAGACTTCCCTTGTTTCTGTTTCTGATTTTGTGATAACAGTTGATTGTGATGTGTTTGGTTGCTGAGAAATTGGAGAGAAAGAGCAGGGGAATGAAAATGTTGAAGCTAGAAGGGGAATGAAAATGATGAAGTTTTAGTTAAGTTTCTGAAAATGGAAGAGTTCTGTTTTGGGTTTGAATCAATTAGGCTTTCTACTTGATGACTGAGCACTTGTGGAATTATTCATTCTGTTCTGAATTGGTCTTTTCTGATGTATTGCGGCTGATCAGAGAATTTGGGTTTTGCTTGTGTTTAGTGTTTACCACGAAGATGGGCAGGGGCAATGAGCCGATCACTTGTAACTACTATTAGGAGGATTAAGCAGGACCAACGTAGCCCATACTGATAATGAAGCAGATTTTTGTTTACTCTTTATACCAAATTGCTTCAACGACTCATCACTGTCTTTGTATCTAAGTTTTTAATTATGCATTTCAAATTCACAATGTTAAAGTGCCTTAGACATCTCCAAGTATTTAGTTGTATTTTGTAGGTCTAAAGTAAAGGTGCTTTCAATTTTGCTCCGGTGCATATACCTATTCGTAGCCCATGTGTGCCTAACCATTAGATACTGTCATTTAGTGGCTGTGGGCATATGTTTCTGATTTGCCATAGTATGTTGCCACATTTTTGTTCATTCATTTCCGTCTAAAGGTACCTTTTTTGTGATTCTTATGGATTAGTTTAACTTGTGGGTTTGCTTGAATATTGCAGGCATTTTTCCAGCGATGGTGGGATGAACAGAGTGAGGCTATGCAACATGTAGTGAAACAGCTAGTCGGATCGGGTCAACTAGAGTTCATGTAAGACAAACAGCCACAATTAAATTATCGACCTTCCTACAATATCGTATTTGTCATAGACTATAGAACTTGATGACTAAAAGCTGTTGTCTTTCATTTTATTTAATATTTAAAAATTCAGTTGTTGACATCTTGTCCCCTTACTCCATTTCTATGTGGTTGTTACAGAAATGGTGGAATGTGCATGCATGACGAGGCAGTGACGCATTACATTGACATGATTGATCAGACAACTCTTGGGCATCGCTTTATTAAAAATGAGTTTGGTGTAACTCCAAGAATTGGTTGGCAAATTGACCCTTTCGGACATTCTGCGGTGCAAGCTTACTTGTTGGGAGCTGAAGTAAACTGATCTACTTATTTTAACTCCAAAGAAATCTCCTAATACAATTTTTTTTTCATTTTTCTCATGCCATACAAATTGATTGTGTGAAAAATATCAATCTTGGTGTAGGTTGGATTTGACTCTTTTTTCTATGGCCGGATTGATTACCAAGACAGGGCTAAGCGTAAAAATGAAAAAAGTCTTGAAGTTGTGTGGCAGGGTTCTAGAAGTCTTGGTTCATCTGCACAGGTGAACAGCGTGGTTCCAGTTTATTTATTTTTTTCTCTTTTCAGAGTTTATGCAGTTGATTTCCTAAGTTTTTTTTTTTTCCCTGTGTCTTTGTTAATCTTTTTTCTTTGATGCTGAAGATTTTTTCTGGTGCATTCCCTGAAAACTATGAGCCCCCGCCTGGTGGGTTCTACTTTGAAGTCAATGCTGAGTCCCCTATTATTCAGGTAAAGATGTGGTAACATTGATTATCTGTTTTGAGTATCTTACACTCACTTCCCTATGCTAATTTTGTTTGGTGCTTCATTCTAGGATAATATCAAGTTGTTTGATTACAATGTCCAAGAACGAGTTAATGACTTTGTTGCTGCTGCAATATCACAGGTAAATGGGATGGGGATGGTTGTCCTCATATTAGGATTTATCTTCCCTTTTTACCCAATGAGTCACTGGTCTTGGTTTTTGATTTTTGTTTAATTCTGGCAACTTGTTTTAGGATTTAAACATATGCTTCCAGCGCCTTCATCTCGATATTTATGAATTTTCCTTCTGTGAAGAGCTCTCAGCTGCACTAAAATAATTATAGCTTTCTCTCCTCTTTTCCATTAAAGTATACCAATCTGAAAACATAAAGTATAACATTTAGTTGTTTATTATTATAGAGCTCACTTTATTCGATAAGTAAGAGTACGTGTAAAATATCAAGAGGAACTTTTTATGCCAAAAGTTTTTCTAAATGCTAAATATACGCTTTGTAATTAATATTTGCCAGATACCTCGATTGTACCATAGACTTGCTGTTGTACGCTATATTGGTCCTTTGTTTCTAGGAAAATCAGAACTCTACATGCATTCTACTTTCCTTGTGGGGGATAAAGATGTACTTCATATGTTAGTAACTTAGTATTACCATGCATATTGACCACAACAAACTGGCAATTCTTTGAGGGATGAAGAATTGCTTACTGTTGGATAAAGTTTTTTGATAATGGAATCACAATAGTTCGCTTGAATGCAGATTTTACATCCCATTCAAGTTGACTTCTATCAGTTAATGCAAACTTTTTTTTTCATTAACAGGCTAACATAACTCGTACAAATCATATAATGTGGACAATGGGAACAGATTTTAAATACCAGTATGCGCGCACTTGGTTTCGGCAATTGGACAAGTTCATTCATTATGTGAACATGGTAAGTTGAAAAACAAAGGGATAAATATAGTTATCTCATTGGAATGCTTTATGGTTGTGCTTTTCACCTTCAAATTTTACATGGTAGCGTTGTGATTACGTCATTTTGAATTTTGGTTGATAAAGTATCACCTCCAATTTTCAGGTTGTGATATAGTCTAGGATATAGTTTTATGAGCTGTATTATATTTAGTAGATTCTGAGTTCCATTTGTTTCCAAAGAGACTGTTTGTCTTTAGTGATTGAGTTCGAGTGTTTAATGTCATTCAAACATTGCTTCTGCCGATTAGTGGTATTTCTGTTTTGATTTACACTTTTTTCTTTAATATGGAATGAGTGAAAATAAACTCGGGACATTCATTTTCCTTTTTGATTTTTGCTGTGTCTGCACTGTCTTTATGTCTCTTCTGAGGCGACTGAATGGAAGTTTCCACTGCCTTGTGATCTTCCATCTCTTCACTAGCTTATCTAATTATTCAGATGCTGTCAATCTTATTTTTTTGTATGGATATTTGTAGGACGGACGTGTCAATGCTCTCTACTCTACCCCATCTATATACACTGATGCAAAATATGCCTCAAATGAATCCTGGCCATTAAAGACTGATGACTTTTTCCCGTGAGTTTATTTTTCATATGCTATAATAATCTTTTCAAATGCTATTTGATTACTGGTACCTGCTCTTAGAATTTGAAGTACATCAGTTATGCAGATCGCGCACATGCTTACTGGACAGGGTATTTCAGTAGTAGACCAGCATTGAAACGCTATGTTAGAGTGATGAGTGGTTACTATTTGGTATTGTTCATGCTATTTTTAAGTTTGTTTGAAGAATTAAGTTTTATGATCTTACAACAGTTTCTTGTGTAAAACCTTACGCACTTCTAATGCATGATCAGGCGGCAAGGCAACTAGAGTTCTACATAGGTAGGAGTGAGACAGGGCGTAATACAGACTCATTGGCAGATGCTTTAGCAATTGCTCAGCATCATGATGCAGTGACGGGTACTGAAAAGCAGCACGTGGCTAATGATTATGGAAAACGACTAGCAATAGGCTACACGGAGGTAGATTTTGTTATCTTGCTTTCTTTTTCCCCTGCTGAATTTCCTATATTCACTTTAGCTAGATTGTCATCCACTCATTTTTAACCTTTTTGCAGGCTGAAGAGGTAGTTGCAACTGCACTTGCTTGTTTGGTTGACTCGCCATCAGATAATGGATGTGGGAGATCAACTACAAGATTTCAGCAGGTATGGACCATGTACATTTAAACTTTATATGATTAGATGCATGGTAACTAAGGTCTGACATGGAAATGAAACTTGTGAAAGCAAGTTTCTTTCTTAATATGGTGTTGCAAATTCAATTTATTCTTCAAGTTTAAGCTTGAGGTTTTGAGTAGAGTGTTGGCTTAATATATTATCAGAGCTAAATTTGGTCGAGTGTTTCGGTATTCCACTTCCTCCATCATTTTCATTAGGTTCTAATAATTGTGTTTTTGTTTGTATTTGGTCCATGTAACTTGCTTGTGAGAAGCATGTCAGATTTAAATACTATTGTCGGGCTCTTAACTATAAGCTTTAATTTTTGGGACTTAACAAGTATCAAAGAAAGATGTGGGGTTAAAGTAGTTGTTACTTCTAATATTTGCTTTGTAATAGCTTCATTAAGATACATGAGTCAACTCTAAGAAGCTGTGATCAAATTTTAATATTGAGGTGAAGTTGTCTACATATATGGATGAGATTTTTTTTTTCTCTGCAAATTTGGAATTAAGCTAAAATGAATTTTCTTTTCTTCTTTCAGTGCCCACTTCTGAATATTAGTTACTGTCCTGCATCAGAGATTGATTTCTCTAATGGGAAAAACTTGGTAAGATAAACTTGGTATGATAATGTAAATTCATGTAATAATCAACTTCCCTTCTACTTTGAAACTATAATTAGATGCTGCCTTCTCTTTGTAGGTTATTGTGGTGTACAATTCTCTCGGATGGAAGAGAGAGGATATAATTCGAATTCCGGTGAGTAATATACTTTGGGCTAACTACTTCATGCATTGATTCCTAAGTCATCCACACACCGGTATATTGTTAAAACATTTCATTATAGTTTATTTCCCTTCGAATGATCCAACTGTGTGTACCACTGCAATCTTTATGTAGCTAATCAAGATTTTAAGTGCTGATATTTGATCTTTTATCCAAGCCATGTTGTGCTTCTTTGCCCTATTAATCTGGAAGTGTTGGAGGATGATCAACTTTATGGTCCTGACAATATTTAAAAGCGTCAATGGAAACTTCTATTTCTTTGTTAGCATGAAACCAGTTCATTTTGAGGTGATTACTAGCTTTTTGAGTCATTGACCCTGTCAATGACTTGCCTATAAAATGCTGCCATATAAAACCTATAACCCGTGGAAAATTTCAAGACACAATGGCTTTATATGATTGTTTTCACTCTGTGCTCTGGGAATATGATTGAGCATGTGATCTGGTGCATAAATTTCTTTCAAAGGTTGCCTCTATATTAGTAACCTTAATTTGTTTATTGGCGGGTGGGATAAATATGTTTTTGTGGTGGGCCTTTTTCATGGGTAAGTCAAAACATTTTCTATTTTAAGGTGGCTTATTTCTTATTTTGTTTTTGTAAACTACTGACAATATGTAAATGATGTAGGTCGCCAATGGAGATGTTACTGTTTTTAATTCCGAGGGAAAAATAATTGAATCGCAACTGGTTCCTCCAGCTGATGCCTTCATGGACCTGAGGGACTACTATGTTAGGGCATACTTGGGTAGAAACCCAGTGGTGCCTCCTAAATATTGGCTTGCATTCCCTGTTTCTGTACCTCCTCTTGGTTTCAGCACATATACCATATCAAGTGTCGAAAGGGGAGGTTAATCCATATCTTATGCAACAAATATAGTATTCATGAACATATTTTCCTTTCCAGTTCTTCCAAATTCTCAACATGAATTTCTCATTTCAATGCTTTCACTTTCATTTGCAGGTGGTCATTCAATAAGATCATCCATTCAAACATTTGAAAGTAGTGATAAATCTACTGTTGAAGTTGGTCAAGGAAACTTGAAGCTTATTTTCTCCTCAGATAAAAGCAAGCCTATTAATTATATTAATAACAAAAGCTCGGTATGTAACATGACAAATGATTGGAGAATTCCTTTTCACTTGATGCTTACATTTCCCTTCACGTATCTGTTCAAATTCGTAAATTTCTCGTAATAAATTGAGGTTACTGTTGACATATCTTTGAGGATCCAAAGAAAAAGGGAAATATCTTATTTTCCTTATTTCTACAGGATTCCATTAGCATCCTTCATTTAGACTACCTGCCTTGTGAAGTTAGATCCCTGAATTTCCCTATTTTCTTCTGATCCTTGAAGATATGTCAACGCCTACTACCAATGTTATTGCTCATTTTGTTGCCAGAACTTATGTATTCTCATATAAAACTGTGGATAATGCATTTTGCTTAATTTTTGAAGGTTGAGGAATCGGTTGAGCAGTCGTACAGTTTCTATCCTGCATATAATGGAACTAATGATAAAGCTCCTCAGGTACACGTTATTTAGAAGTTCTCTTGTTGCTAATTTTTTTTCCATTTTTTTTTTGTTTCTACACTTCCTGAAGTTGAATAACTTAAATTTGTAATTGATACAATTGTATCTTTTCAATTTATTTTCTCAAGCTGCTTGTTGTATTCTTTCAGAATGCTGGAGCATACATTTTCCGTCCTAATGGCACATTTTTCATAAAGTCTGAAGGACAGGTGTGAAATACATTCTGAAAACAGTCTCATACCAAACGATAATCATTGCCATTACCAATTAGAAGATTTTACAATTTTCAGGTTCCTTTGACTGTTATGCGTGGCCCCGTATTAGACGAAATACATCAAAAGATCAATGAGTGGATATATCAGGTATGTTATTTTCCATGCTCATTAGGTTTTGATCTGCAATGGTTTTTCTCTTCAGTGTAATTCAGTTAGCAGGTTATTCAACAACTAGCTTTCTTCCTGAAAAAAGTCAGGGAACTCTGCAGGAATGTTGTCATTTCGACTTTAGAAACTATAAGTGTCCCCAACACCACCCCCCCCTCTCTTTCATTGTTTAGATATGCTGTGATAGGACTTGCGCTTATTTTAGGAATGCACATTTTAGTGCTTCTGGTAAGCTCATTGACTCCCCCAGAATGTCCAGTGCCTGACTACTCTAAGAAAATGATTGTAATTAGAAAACTTGGACCAACGTTTTTAAATCAATCTTCATTTTAATTTTCTCTTTTTTCCTTTTTTTATATCACAGACCTTTCTAGGGGAAATATTGTGGAAAGGAAAGCATATAATAAAGCATCTGAAATAGTTGTTTTGACTCTGTGTTAGGGAGTGATAAATATGAGGATAAAAGTCTCAAATATTTACTAGAGAGACGAAATTTTCTTTTCCTCAAATGTTATATGGAATGTGTTCACAGGTTACCAGATTATACAAGGGGAAAGAGCACGTTGAAGTTGAATTTATTGTAAGTGTACTTGGTGGCTGCTTCAATTTATACCTGTTTTAAGTAGTTTACTCTTAGTGATAGAGGTAATACTTTTTATATTTCACCCTCTTTATCTTCTTCGGTTGGTTTTGAAGTTGGTTGATCTGAGTGCATTGGTCCTCCAGAAGTTGCATGCTGGGCTTTAAATTTTGGATCTCTGCACTGACAGTACTACTATACCAGGTTGGACCTATACCAGTTGATGATGGACTTGGTAAGGAAGTTGTGACTCATATAACAACTACATTGGAAACCAATAAAACTTTCTACACGGATTCTAATGGACGTGATTTTATCAAAAGGGTATGTGGCATAATGTTATGATGATGCTCCAGATACTCATTAGCTTTGAAGTATCAGTAGCCCTTTATGGTCTTTGCTTTACTTGATATGTGTGTCAATATTCTTTAGTTGATGGAAGAAAACAGGTTATTTTTAATTGTTATGTGGCATATAGCAATGTTTCTTAATGTTGATATTCATTTCCTAGTGCATATGAGCTTGCAATTAATTCAAGACACCTTGCTTTTGCAGATTCGCGATTATAGAACAGACTGGGACTTGGAAGTGAATGAACCAGTTGCTGGAAATTATTACCCGGTATGTTTTTCTGGATGTGCCAACTTTTTGTTTTATAAGCAAGGTGAAATGAAAGAGTTGCAGAGAGAATTGTATTTAAAAAAAAAAAATCAAATGTTTGATAATCTCTCGTGGTAGTCTTTTTGGTCATTGCATTTACTCATTATTTCAAATTTTGTTGAAATTTCCTCATAATTTTCAATTGACCATACAGATAAATCTTGGAATTTACATGCAAGATGTTAAAAAAGAATTTTCACTTTTGGTGGATCGGGCCCTTGGAGGATCTAGCATAGTGGATGGAGAAGTAGAGTTGATGCTTCATAGGTAATTTGCCAATTTGCTAACTTTCAGATGATCATGATCAGCTCTCTGTGACTAAAAAACCATCGTGTGATCACTGATGGGATGTACGAGATACATACATAATTTGTTATCGCTTGAGTATTTTTCTTAATGGGATGAATTAAGGCACTAATAAGTGCTATGTTTTTGGTGGTACAGCTGAAGCATTAATTGGCATTATGACATTGACCTTTTTGTGTACACTTGCATTATCAGAACCCTAATTGAAATTCCTCAACCTATAGGAGATTGTTGCTTGATGATTCAAGGGGTGTTGCAGAGGCTCTAAATGAAACTGACTGCGTACTTGATGAATGCAAAGGACTGACAGTAAGTGTACTGAACCACTGTGGGTTCCATGAGTGCAATTTGATAATTTTCAACTTCCTTCACACCAAATTTATATTTCTGGTCCAGGACCCTCATTTATTTCAAAATTGGTTTTTTTTGTCCTTTTTAAACAAATAGTTGTAGCAACTTTCATGAATAAATTAGTCTAATCGCTTTCAATGAAGCCAAATGAAACCTTCATGAATTTCCAGTACATAAAAATATCTTTAATCCATCCTGGTTCATGGTTGTGGTTTTATCATAGCTTCAAATCTAAAAGTAGCTAGCTTAGATCATCTGTGTAAAATTAACATTTCCGTAATTTTTGTCTCAGAACAACTTCATGTCATTTTAAATTTAGAATTCGCAGCTGTGGTTACTGCACGCATTAAAGCTTCATTAACATTAAAATTCATTTTATTTTCCTTTTGGCATCTGATTCTAACTTGCTCCAATATTTGCAGATCCAAGGGAAATATTATTTCAGAATTGATCCCGTAGGAGACGGTGCTAAATGGCGTCGTACTTTTGGCCAGGAGATATATTCACCTCTCCTTTTAGCCTTTACCGAGGAGGTGAAATTATTTGAAAGAGAATATTTTATATCTCTGGTCTTGATTGGTTTATAAGCAGTTTATATCTTCTCGCAGGATGGAGATAGCTGGAGGAATTCTCATGTAACCACTTTCTCAGGGATTGATTCCTCCTATAGTTTACCGGATAATGTTGCTATTATTACGCTTCAGGTACTTTGGGCTCCTGTATTAGCAAAGTCAAACAATACTGTCAGTTTTTCATTACTGTTTTATTTTGGTAAAATTCCGATTACTGACCATCTTTCCAGTTTTTAGTGTCTTAAGTGGCTGGCCCTATTGCAAAGTTACTAAATCAATGAGTTACAAGCTGCTGGGTCATTTCTTTTACTTTCACTAACTAGATTTCTCTCTTCTCCTGAGTGATGCAGGAGCTTGATGATGGAAAGATTCTCCTTCGGTTAGCTCATTTATACCAGGTTTTATTTTTTTCACCGCTATTTTAAAACATTTGAAAGGATCTCTTAATTATATCTCAAGTACCTAATTCTATTCGAAGATTTTCCGTGTATATGACTTTGTATTTTGTTTGTCAATCAATGACATGTTTTCCTGTATTTAAGCATTATTGGGTGAGCTATTGCCATAAGCTTCCATCAATCTGACTTTGTTGTTCGCTTCTGTTGTTTTGTTTGGAATTTTAACTTTTTATTACTCTTGGGTTCTTAAAATTATGAAAGATTGGCGAGGACAAGGATCTTTCTAAGCCAACGAATGTAGAATTGAAAAAGTTGTTCCCTCGCAAAAAGGTACGATCAATGCTCCCGAGAGTAGCAATGTGTGTTTTAACAATCATTTACTTCTCTCGTTTAACATTCTGCTTTCATTGTCTCTCCAGATTGGCAAAGTGACAGAGGCAAGTTTATCTGCAAATCAAGAAAGGACCGAAATGGAAAAAAAGAGACTCATCTGGAAAGTAGAAGGCTCTTCCTCTTCTGGAGAAGAATCCAAGTTGGCGAGGGGCAGACCCATGGATCCTAAAGAACTGGTTGTGGAACTTGCTCCAATGGAAATTCGAACCTTCATCATCGACTTAATTCACAAGTCCTACCACAGGGCGTTCGATGCTTAATTGCTGCAAAATGCTACATGAAATGCTTCATGCTATTCAAAATCTACTCCCTTGTTCTATGCTTGTATTCATAGTCAGAACTTATGTATGCCACAGGTGAAAAATGTGTAATGTAGCTTGCTTGGTGTAAATTTAAGGGACTCATCTTTTGAGGGCAATTTGATTTGAAAAAATTACCTGAGGAGCTTTCCTTTTTGCCCATTAATTTGATAAAGGAACTTGTAAAATGGACTTCAGCTTTTGGGTGGACAAAATTACCCACACAACGAAGCCAACGGTTTAGGTTGGGTTCCTAATTTCCTATCACCTACTTTCAACTTGGGTTGGATTGGGCTAAAACTCATAAACCCACGGATAGTATATATGTGTGTGTGCGCACGCACGCACCTCCCCACAACCTACCCCGTCCCCAACAAAAAAAAAAAGAAAGAAGAAATGTTTAAGTCCACGGATAGGGATGTTTAGAATTCAACCTAATCTGCTCAGTTCGTTTGATTTGTAAAAATTCGATCCGTAAAAATTTGATTTGAAGAATATGAGGAGCTGATTAGTTTCATAGCATTAAAAAAATAATGTTATCATTGTTTCTTAATTTAATTTTGTAATAAAAAATATAACTATAACATCAACTTTCATTATACAATCAATACTATTGTTTTAGTTTTCATTCATCACAATTGATATAATCTAATTTATTCAATATTTGGGAAATTAATGTTACCACATGAATAAAAATTTAAGTCAAATAAAAAAAAAACTCCAAGTGTAATATAAATATATTAGGTTTATACATAATATAGGAAATACATGAATTGTTAGGAGTATTTTGTAGACTTGAAATAAAAAATTTTCATTTAGATTTCAGACTTCAGATAAAAGTGAGTTTTTTCTATAAGATAATGAGTAATAAATTAAAGGAAAATTTAAAAGTTTTATTTACTTATTTTACCTTCTATTTATAAGTATTACATAATTTATGTTTATTTTACACTTAATGCTGATTTACAAGTTTTATATTATACTTGTAAGTTTTCATTTTGTTTGTCAATAATAAATTTACCACTTTTGTGTTATTTTACTTATTTTGTCTCACATCTCATTTACATAATTTTATTTTACATTTACTGTTCATTTATAAGTTTTTTATTACATCTGTAAGCTTTTGGTTTGTTTACCAATAAAACTCTAATTTATTATTCCTCTGTTAATCTACTTGTTTTACCTTTTACTTATAATTCTTATTTTTCATTTACTTAAGTTTTTGTTTTATTTTACATTTAATATTGATTTACAAGCTTTATGTTATATTTTTAAATTTTTATTTTGTTTACCAATAATATATCAATTTACTACTCTCATGTCAATTTACTTGTTTTGCTTTTCATTTATAAGTCTTATATTTTGTTTACACAATTTATGTTTTATCTTATATTTAATGTTGATTTCCAAGTTTTATGTTATATTTGTAAGTTTTTACTCTGTTTACTAATATAGTATACCAATTTATCATTCCTATGCTAATTTACTTGTTTTACCTTCTATTTACGATCTTATATTTTATTTACATTATTATGTTTTATTTTATACTTAATGTTCATTTACAAGTTTTATGTTACATCTGTTAGTTTTTATTTTGTTTACCAATAATATACGAATTTACCACTCCTATATTAATTCACTTGTTTTACCTTCTATTTATAAGTTTTATGTTCCATTTACATAATTTATGGTTTATTTTATACTTACTGTTGATTTATAAAATTTATGCTAAGTTTATATGTCTTATGTTTCATTACATAATTCATGTTTAACAATTCATGTTTAACTATGGTATTAATAACGTGATTTTAATTACGGAAGCATAGAATGACCCTAAGTTAAGAAAAAAAAAAGCAAATGTTTAAAAAAATTAAATTTAAATTTCAAACTTAAAAACAAACATTACCCAACAACTAACTCAAATATAAGAGTCAAAGTACACACAACAAATAAAAAGATAAATCCAAATTAAAATAAAATATCTATGAAATAATTTGAGTATTCATGTCATTCCTTCCCCGATATCCTGTCCTCAAGGGTGGACCTTTTTTAATAGAAGTTTTTGTGCCCATTCCTTGATTATTGTTTCTTTTTTGGCTTGAATAATGAATGAACATCCACAGCTTTGATATTTGATCCAACTTGCATGAAAATTCTTTTTGCCCAATTCCTTTATTGAGAAATAAGAAATATAAATTCCACCATATTTTAGTGTGCACTCAAGCTATTGCTCCATTGATTGAATTTGCTCCTTTGCCTAGCCTTGATACCAAATGTTATGGACACAAATTATTTGTAATGAGAACTAAAACAAAATAGGAAAAATTGAAGATAGATAGGTTACTTCAAGAAAACCTGAACCTCCTAAAATTGTTGGTGCTTTGAGGGTCTAACGCCTCTCATAAACGACTATTGAGTTGCCACATTAATATTCAAGACTTGTCATTGATGATGATGGTGCTCGTTTAAATAGTCGGCCAGCTCCATATAAAATCTAAATTGAAAGAATAGGAGTAGAAAACTCATATCCTTAAGATCGAGTAACGCTAACAACTAACTAAAATTTGAAAACAAAATAACATCAAATACTAAGTCTAAGTATATGTCACAATCAAAAGATAATTAAAAACTAGAATAAATATCTAGGAAACAATTTGAGTATTTGTATCAAGAAGACACTCATTAAGGTAATTAACCTCCACTAATTTTTCGTAAGTATAGTTTGTAAAATTAAACCTATAAAATAAATCAAATCCTTAAGCCTAGGTCATGATTCGTGAAGTTGGTGTAAAATTACTTTAGTATAATGAGTGTCTCCTTCAAGAAGTAACAATTGTCTTCATACCGTGGATGGAATGCGATGGTGATTCGTCGAAGTGGTTAGACAAACTGAAGTTAGGATGGGTGTGAACTACTGTGAGTGAAATGAGTGGATTTTCGGAATTGACATATTGGCATGGGGATAAGTTTTAATTTCTTTTAATTGTTTTTTAATTTGGGAAACTAAAGCGGTTTTTTCAAAATTAAATCAAGAACTAATATTTAGCTTGTCATGTGCAAAATTTTGTACTTTTTTTTTTTTGAAAAGTATAATGAGTGTCTCCTTCAAGAAGTAACAATTGTCTTCATACCGTGGATGGAATGTGATGGTGATTCGTCGAAGTGGTTAGACAAACTGAAGTTAGGATGGGTGTGAACTACTGTGAGTGAAATGAGTGGATTTTCGGAATTGACATATTGGCATGGGGATAAGTTTTAATTTCTTTTAATTGTTCTTTAATTTGGGAAACTAAAGGGGTTTTTTGAAAATTAAATCAAGAACTAATATCATGTGCTCTGATATGCAATATTTTGTACTTGATTGGTGCAAATAGTAATGTTAGATCATGAAAACATTCAGACACGTGACAACTATAATAAGTGTCCACGTATGTTGGCACTTAATAAAACATATCAGAGCGAAAATAAATAAACGTGATTCCACAATAATTTATCAAGTAAGGAATATAATGTGCTCAAATCAATGTTAAGAAAGAGAACTGATATGCAACATTTAAATGAGGTATCATTTTGGTGCCAATAATGCCATCTCGACATTATCATTAGCGATGTGTCTTGTTGGCCCTACCTCATTGCCATGAAGGTTCACTTTGGCACCAAGTGTCCGTGGAATGCGCCTTGTTGGGCCACCTTGTTGCCACGAAGATGTCACCTCGACATCAGGTGTAGGAGCAATGTATCTTATTGCTGCCTTGTTGCCACAAGGGTATCACCTCAACCATGGGCAGACCTAATTATAATTGTTAAGTCCAATACTAATATATTAAATAATTTGGGCTTTTCAAAAAAAAAAAAAGTATTTTGGGCTTTTAAATTAAATCTATTTAAATAATAAGACTTTTGAATTTAATCAAATTCTAATTTAGAATTAACTTACAAAACTCACCATTTTATATTAATAATAAAAGAATTAAATGAATAAAATAAATAAATCCCAAAATCATGAAACTGTGAATCACTAAATCACAAGTAGACTTGGCCATTGCCACTGCTGAACGTTTACATTCCTACTGCCAGTCTGCCACCAACTCATTGTTCGTCGCTGCTATAGCTAAGCCTTTCATGAGTTTCATCCCTTGCTAGACTAGCCATAGACTGAAACAAGTATTGTGCTTGAATGCTGTTTTGAAGTTTGAACTAATCATTTTGGCCGAATGAAGAGTTAATGTTCTGCATCTCTATAACTCTTGTTAACATATATGTTTATATATTGTTAATTTTGATGATAACAAATAAGCTTAAGAATGATTAAGTTTTTAAAAGCTTAAATTATTTGTCATATATTTTAAATAAATTATTATTTTCACATTATAAAAGTTTTATATTTAATGGAAAAATAATTTTATGAAATTGATTGTTTTTCAAGTTTATGGTTTAATTGAAAGAGTTTTAAAAACTTTAAAATCGACAAGTATTGTTTGAAATTCTAGAGAAGGACTTATTTGAAAAGTGTCATAGCATATTGGGCCATTTCATAATTTTAGAAAGTTTGGGATTAACGAGTATTATTTGAAAATTTTGAAATTGGACCTATTTGTAATGTTTTATAACATTTTGGGCTATAATATAATTTTATAAAGTTTTATGGTCAAACTATAATTTTGGTAAACAGTTCGCTGTATCAATTACTGTAGCAAGCGGAATTCCAGATTGCTCTAAGCGGAAGACCGGATTTGGACAGTAAGTTACTGAAACAAAAGTAAAATTCTGGATTTCAAAAGCGGCATTCCGGATGTTAAAAAATTCAAATATTTGCTGTAACGGTAACTTGAAGCGAAAGACCGGATTCACACAAGTGGAATTCCGGTTATCACCAAAAAGCTCATAACGGCTAGTTTTTGAGCTCCAACTATATAAACTCAAATTCAATTCATTTTTGGTAATCTTTGCAAGCATAAACAAATGCACACAACATATATTGAGCTTCAATTTCGTAAATCATCATTTATTAAATTATCATTATGCTATCATTTGTATATCTACTCTAAAAGAGAGTTCTTTGTTGTATTCTTTATTTTTTTCATCAAAATTATGAGTGTATAAGTATGAGAAACACTTGAGTGAAGAAATTGGGGGATAATCTTTTGTTGCAAAGGTTCATTGACACCTTGGAAGTCAATTGTAAACATTCAAGTCTCGAGAACGATATAATCTCTAATGGAGGGTGGGCAAAAGTAAGCGAATCATTAACCAAAAACTTCGTTTTGCTTTCTTTCCTCACTCTCTTATTATTGTGATTTATTGAATTTATTGTTTTTGATTCCATTAAGGCATTAGATTAAATTGTTGAGTGGTTTGCTTAGCTTATTTTTTAAAACTTAATTCACCTTCTCTCTTGGGTTGCCTAGTTAGTATTTCAACTCTATTCATCAACTCTTATTCTGATAGCTATATAAAAAATTCCAAGAGTAAATGTCCATTTGTTAAAAGTGAACAATTCTTTAATATTAAAATTGGAATGGAAAGTAGTGGGACAATGGGTGCCCTGTGAAATGTGAAACTGACTTACAATTTATTATATAAAAGCAATCATTTTTTTATGCAAATAAATAAACAATTGAAAAGATAAAATTTGCAATCAGGTATCTTTCCCTTGAGCCCCATTAAGTGTACTGTAAAATAATATTTTTATAATATCGAATTTGTATTAAATTAATTATTCTTGTTGAGTTGTTGTAGTTATTTTGTTAGGATTTAGCCTTATTGTGGAATTTAATCTAATAGTAGTTTTATTTGATCTGAAACAAATATGGAAATTTTTTTAAAAAAGAAACCACAACTCTCATTCATTTAAAGGAAATTAGTGATGATTCATATAAAGTCATTTTACAAAATTTGCCTGCTGACCCTGCTTTACGACCTTGTATTGATAGTTATAATTGTAATATTGGAGATCAAGTTCGAAGAACATACTTACAAAGGGGTCATTTTCAACCTAAGGGGCACAATTTTAAATTTGAGAAATTTAAAAATCAAGAATGACGATTTGTTTCGGGTTGGTTCAAAGAATTTGGTTCTTGGCTAGAATATAGTATAAAAGAAGAGTCTGCATATTGCCTTTTTTTGTTATCTTTTCAAGGAAGATAATGGTGTTCAAGCAGGCGGTGATACTTTTACTGGGAAAGGATTTAAAAATTGAAAAAAGAAAGAAAAATTAAAGATTCATGAAAGGCGTGTCAATAGTGCCCATAATTGAGCTAGGTAGAAATGTGAAAGGTTGATGAATCAGAAACAACATATTGCAACCTTTTTTGGAAGACAATTCGAGAAAACTCAAAGTAAATATGAAAATCGCTTGAATGTTGTTGTTGATTGTATTCAATTTCTTTTAAATCAAGGGCTAGCATTTCGTAGGCATGATGATTCTGATGGTTCAGGCAACAAAGGGAATTTTCTTGAGCTTTAACACTTCCTTATTGATTATAATGAAGATATTAACGTTGTTACTTTATAAAACACTCCTCTAAATCTGCAAATGACATCCCTAAAGATCCAAAATGATATTGTAAGTTGTGCTGCAACTGAAACTACTAATGCTATTATTAGAGAAATAGATGGTGCATTATTTTCTGTTCTAATTGATGAGTCTCGTGATATATCTACAAAAGAGCAAATGGCTCTTGTATTATATTATGTGGATAAAAATGGATATGTGGTTGAACATTATATGGATAAGAATATTTTTAGCAGTACAGCTGCCTCACTTAAAGAGTCTCTTGATAATATGTTTTCAAGGCTTGGATTGAGTTCGTCAATGTTACGTAGACAAGGTTATGATGGGGCAAGTAATATGTAGAGTGAGTTCAATGGTTTGAAAATGCTCATTTCAGAGGAGTATGAATATGCTTATTATGTTCACTATTTTGCTCATCAATTTCAATTGGCTTTTATTTCTATGGCAAAAAAGCACGAAAAAGTTAATTCTTTATTCAATTTAGTTTCAATGCTAGTTAATGTTGTTAGAGTGTCAGCTAAACACCGTGATATTCTACATGAGAAACATGCTCTTGCAATTATTGAAGTATTAGGTAAAGGCAAGCTTTCAAGTGGACAAGGTTTGGATTAAGAGATTGTTTTAAAGCGTCCTGCTGATACATGTTGATCTTTTCATTATGGTACGTTAATAAGCATAATTTTTATGTTTCCATCTGTGGTTGATGTGCTTGAGATGATTGAAGTTGAAGAAAATTCTTAACAAAGATTTCAAGCTAAAACACTGTTGAAGTTGATGCAATCATTTAATTACGGATTTTGTTTATTCTTGATGAAAAATATTCTTAGTTATGCAAATGAGTTGTCACGAGCACTATAAAGGAAAGATCATGATATTTTGAATGCTGTAAAATTGGTTGAAGTTTATAAGCATAAGCTTTAAAAGTTAACAAATAGTGGATGGAATTCTTTATTGAGTCAAGTTTCTATTTTTTGCAGCAAGCATGATATTAATGTTTTAGACATGGATGATTTGTTTTTAATTCCAGAGAGGTCACACCGTAAGGCTTGAGAGATAAAAAATTTACGCCAGTATTGATTTGAGTTATTTTATGCCATCTTAGACATGCAACTTCAAGAGCTAAATAATTGTTTCAATGAGTCAAATACTGAGTTGCTTATTTGTTTGGCTTGTCTATGTCCAAATGATTTGTTTGTAGCTTTTAACGAGGAAACATTACTACGACTTGTTGAATTTTATCATCAAGATTTTTTTACAATATATCTTATAGCACTTAAGATGCAACATGATGTTTACATTACGGATTTGCGATCTAGTAGAAAATTTTTCAGAATTGAAAGGGATCAGTGAACTTGCAAGGACAATGGTTAAGACTAAAAAAACAACCCGAATCGAACCGAACCCAAAATTTTGTTCGATTTTTAGTTTAGTTCGAGTCAACCTAAAACTCAAATGGGTTATATCCTCAGACCCGATCGGGTTTGAAATTCGGTCCGGGTTAACTCTTAAAAAAATACCTAAAATCCCAATTCCTAAACTCGTTTAACCATTTCTATCTTTCTAATTGCATCATACAGTCACACACAACTAAACAACCAATTGAATTTATCACAAACACGATTTTCAAACCCTAACCAAAATCCCAATTCCCAAACCCTAACCAAAATCGATCTCGGCTGGCTGTTTCTCTACCGCTCCATGTCGACATCACTATGCCACGCCAACACACCACTACCTTATGCGTCACGCATTTACTGTACAATTTCCTCTCGGCTCTCTCACATGACACTACTAGAAAAATAGGCTACTATGATAGAATTTTTGTGATAGATATTAAAAAATTAATCATTTATCATAAAAATATGACAGACATGTGATAGAATATTTATATATCATAAAGACATGATAGATTTGTGATAGTTTATTTATCTATCAAACACACATGACAATATATTAATATTTAATGAAACATTAAATTTATAATGGGCCGATTTGGGCATGGGACGACACCGTCTCTTGAAACTAATAAAAAAATTCAAAGTGTTGGACTCTCTTTCGGCTTTACATGGCAAGCCCTAATTTCTTAATCCAAACCTAATTACACACAAATACACAATCATGCTGCCAACAACAGATTTGGTCATCTGCTGTGCTGCTTGCCGACAACAAATTGCTGCTCTTCGTCTTTGTCTTCGTCCTCATCCCCGATCTTTAGCTTGCTGGCTATTCCCATGTCCTTTTGTTTCGCAGCTTAATGGTCGTTGTTGGTAGCCCGCTACCTTCTTTAATTTCGAGCTATAACTAATGTCTTCTTAATTTAGATTTTCTTCATGTTCGAGTTGCTGCTACTGTCTTCTTTCGTGAGAGGTAAGTTGATGGGTTCCTTCATTTGTACACTAGGGTTTGGGGTTCTCTTATCAGAATAGATCGGCTGATCTGGTGATTGCTCAACCACCGTTGATTTTTGAGGTGCCGCCCGGGTTGAGCCCCGCAACTCTGCTTGACTCGCTAAATTTTGGTTTGTTTTCGCCTACACAGGTAATTCAATTTAACTCTGTCTGACCTAAAGTTTGTTCATTTATTCATTAGATTTTAGCTTGTTTAGGAAAGCTTTCATTTTTATTGGGTTTCGCATTTAAATTCTAATAATCCTTGGGTTTGAATTTGATTTTATTTTTTTTGGAGGGAGGGAAAATTTTCTTTGTTGCCTTGATTTGTTAGAAGTCAGTTGGAATTTTGAATTAGAGCTTGCTGAAGAATTTACTATAGAATTTATAAATGTGCCCTATAATTGGGATAAAAACTCTTGACTTAATTAGTCTGAAAGAAGAACATTTTGAGCAATGTTGTAATGTGATTGCATTATTGAGATAATCTCATCTTGTTTTGGTATTCTAAATATCCAAATGGACTGGATAGTAGGCTATCCAGGTCAAGTTTTAACGGTAATCGAGCATTTTTCTTTCCTGATTTTAGTTTCATCTTTTTTTAGATGACGCATATGGTTAATGCAAACTATTAACAAAAGACAAGCTCTTGGTATTGCTGGTGTTAGAGATCCAACGTCTTCATGTAAACTGGAACACTTTTAACTCCCATATCTAAGATATAAAGATCGTTATATAGCTTTAAGCCAAATATGTGAGAAATTCTCCAATCTAGTCACAACTTTATTAGCAACCAAGAATGAAAGAGTATTAGCTTCCAGTTATAATTTGATGACCGAAGCTTGAATGAGTGAGTGATAACTTGTATTTTCTATATTACTTTGTATGTCATGCCTCACTGGCATTATGTTACTTGGGTATCCAAATTTTGCGTGTATCTATTACTAATTTTCCTGATTTATTGGATGCAACCTAGGGAGCCTTTAGAATGAAGCACCAGCGAGCCCTAACACAGGTCACTGCCCAAGCTGCACAAGCTGAATCTCATACACAAAGCCTTGCCGAATATCAATGTTGTTAACACACTGAATAATTTCCTCTGTGACTTCAAGGTTTTAATCAAATTTAGAGGTATATGTGGTTCTCAAACCCATTACAATTGACTAGTACTTGTGTTTTCTTTTTTTATTAGAAAGATATTTTCTGCAAAAACTTTATGAACTTCACTTTTGGAAATGCAAATGCTTTGTGTGGTGGTACTTGCATTTATTTGCTTGGTCTTCTACCATTTCAGTCAAATGATTTATTTTGACTCGTGCTTATGATTAACTTGTCGATAGAGAAACTAGGCTGTTTATGGATGTATTAACATGCATCCTATGATTTTTCTCTTAATTGACATGTTGAACTTTTTGGAAGAATTTTTTTTTTCAATTTGATTTGTCACATATTGTGCTATGTTAGTAGGAAATGTTTTGGTTTGTGGACCATGTTACACTTACTAGTCCTCAGTACTTGGTGGTCCGTTAGCATCATAAATTAACTTGGAAACATTTAAAGCATCCATTGCATAGCATCATCACACTAAACATTTTTTCTGCTTATTTCCTCCAGAAGAGACATTATATAAGAGTATATAGATTCAATCCTAAATGGACAATCAGAGTTGGTGACTAAGTAAACTAGCCGGGCAGGGAATGGCCTTGCAAAGCTAAATTGAAGATGTAATTTTGGAAAAATTGAAACAGCTGGTCCATAAATAATTGAAGATGTAATTTATATATATATATAACTGATGAGATTTATAATTTTTCATTATCATGTTAACCCCTGGTCTGGACTGTCCTAATATTTAAACTTCTTTCCACCATTTTCAATTCTTAAATTGACCAATATTTATCTCAATGTGTCCCTTTATTTTCCCATTGAATTTTGCATAAAGAAGAAGCTAACAATTTATGCGCTCGATATTAGTGTTGCCAAGCCTACAATCATATTAAAGTTGGTAGATTGAGGAGATTCTGGTGATTCCAGAATTTTCTACATTTCCTCTTTATCTTTTGGATTTTTAGAACTTTTTCCTTTCTTTTTATTAGCTTGATTTTGATGGATTTTATTTAATTATATATGGAAGGTTAGATGTTGTGCATTAATTAATTTGTAGTCTTTAAAAAATACTCTTTAAAAAAAATTCATCTAGAAATTTAGAATTGAAATCTATAGAAGGCTAGACTAAAAGTTTTCTTCTCTTGTCTTTGGCATTGCACTTGGTTTTATATTTCTCTTTACTATGTACTCTGTTGTAAAATATTTTGTTTATACTTAATCTTTTACAATCCATCAACTCTTATGAAGACCTAGTCAACTGTCACGGCTACATAAGCATTCAGGTTATACTGCTTTATCGTCATTTTTATTTTCTTCCCTTTTTCTCTTTTACAACTTGTGAGCTTACTGCTTCATTTTGTCAATTGTCGAATGTGATTTTTTATTTGCTCTTTGGTTGTTTATTCTCATCTTCCCTTTAGTATCAAAGCTGATTAAATCAATTAGACACTGCTGAACTTTATTATGCATTTAATTAATTGTAAGCGGAAAATATATTAATATGTATTTTTGTTAGCATTTATGTATCCATAATGTTGATTTTGATGATAACAAACTAGATTAAGAATGATTAAGTTTTTTAAAAGCTTCAATTATTTTTTATACATTTTAAATAAATCATTATTTTCACATTATAAAGGTTTTATATTTAATGGAAAAATGATTTTATGAAATTGGTTGTTTTTCAAGTTTATGGTTTAATTGAAAGTGTTTTGAAAACTTGAAAATCAATAAGTATTGTTTGAAATTATGGAAAAGGACTTATTTGAAAAAGTGTTATAGTATTTTGGGCCATTTCATAATTTCAAAAAGTTTTGGTATTCACAAAGTGTTATTTAGAAATTCTGAATTTGGACCTATTTGTAAAGTTTTATAACGTTTTGAGTCATAGTATAATTATAGAAAGTTTTGGGGCAAAGCTGTAATTTTTTGTAAATAGTTCACTGTAGCAGTCACTGTAGCAAACGGCTAACCGTTTACGGAAAACGGCGAACCGTTTTTTTTCTAGATTGCTAACCTTGAACCGTTTAGTAAGAACGGTTAAGCCAAATTTATTTTGCAGGTTTCTGAAAATTACCCCTTCATCGTTTACAGAAAATGGTGAACCGTTTATTTCCAGATTGCTAACCTTGAACCGTTTAGTAAGAACGGTTAAGCCAAATTTATTTGCGGTCTCAAAATTACCCTTCACTGACGGTGAACGTTATTCAGATTGCTAACTTGAACGTTTAGTGAAACGGTTAAGCTAATCTGAAATTACCCTTCTGACGGTGAACCGTTTATTAATTTGTGAATCATAAATTCTAGAGTGAGCTTTGTTCCTAAATTTGTTTATCCACTCTTAAAGAGAGTTTTATTGTTGTAACTTTCATTTATCATCAAATTGTGAGTGTTCAAGTGAGGAACACTTGGGGTTAAGAGATTGGGGAGATAATCTCTTGATTGTAAAGGTCCATTGACACCTTGGAAGTCAATTGTAAACATTTGAAGCCTTGGGAGGCTTGGATAGTGAAATCCTCAAGCCCGGTGTGCTTAGAGGCGTGGACGTAGGTGGGGATAGCCGAACCACGTAAAAATCCTCGTGTTTGTTTTCTTATCCCTTACTCCTCTATTATTATGCTTGTTTGAATTTATTGTTTTTGATTTGATTAAAGCATTAGATTGAATTATTGTGGATTGTTGTGTGGTTTAATTAGGATAATTTTTAAAGCACCAATTCACCCCCCCTCTTGGGTTGCACACTTGTATTTCAATTTTTTTGGCACTTATTTTATTGTAACATGTGTTTCAGGTGATGTTGGCAGACTTTCGGGAATTTACTAAGAGTGTGTTTTTTTTAAATGGATTAATAGTTTTTTTAGTGATGTGTTGGTGATTGGATATTGTAAAGGATTTATGAGATATTGGAAAGGATTTGATTCACCATATATTTTGTGATGCTATTTGTTGGAAGTTTCAAGTGATTGAAATTTTTAGCGCATCACACTATTTGGTATTTGATAGTTTTTATAAATTTGAATGTAATTTTTATTTCATATAATTCAAGTTTTAAATGTGGTTTTTGTTATTTCTAGTTCAAAATTCTGGAATTTAAATAATAATAATTAATATTATTACAATTTCAAAATTAAAAATATAATTTTATTCTTTTTTAAACCTTAAATCTCATTATAGAGAATGTGAATCATTGATATATGACAAATTTTGAAGAAACTCATCAAATTCAAAATAATTTAAATTACATGCTAAAATTTCCAATTAATTCTCGAAAGCCTTTCAAAATGACGTTGTTTGGTTCATGACATATGTGTGATAAATATACACTGTCATGGGAATATGTGATAGATAAAGCACTGTCATAAATTTATGACAGGGGCTACAATGACAGATAAAAACTCTGTCATAAGAGGGATCGGATGACAGATATTTTCTGTCATGGTAGCCTATTTTTCTAGTAGTGTGAGCCACAACCGCACCTTTGCCATTAGCCTATCGTCGTCACTTGCGAGCACAACAAATCGCCCACAGCCACACTTTCGTAGCTCGTCATCCACTCGTCTCACACTGTATGTCAATTATAAATTTTGCTTAGCTGCACTTTCTTGCATTGTTGTGTACTGTGTTGTTTGAGTTGATTATTTCTATTTACAATTTCTTGCATTGTTGTTTAGTATGTACTGCCATGTGTCAATTATAAATTCTTCTATTTAAATTTTTTTGATTTGGCTGGTAACTGGCTGCATTGTTACGTACTATCGATTATAAAATTTTCTATTTGGCTGGTGACTAGTTGCATTGTTGTGCAATGTTTACTGTATCTGGCTGCACTTAAAATTTATGACAAGTTATTTGTTGTAAATTTATAATGTGTACTAATAGTCTAAGACTATATTGGGGATGGCTGGCTGCAACTAAAATATATAATATTATGTTTAGTTTTTTCTTGTAAATGTTGGAAAACTATAACAGAATATAGTTTATAAATTTATTTATTGATTAGCTTTTCTTTTTTGATGTGTTCATGCATGGAGAAAATTAATTTTTATATAGTTATTAGTTTAATTAATTATGAAATTTAATGATTTATTTATAGTGGCCGCTGCTTGGTTTGTCAATTATGATCATTAAATAACTCAATTAGAAAAGTAATCCATTTACAAGCATATATATGTCTAATTTAGTGTTATGTGTCATGATAATTAAAATTTTTAAATTATAGCTTGATATACGAATAATAATTATGGAAAATTTGATTGTACACGAATGTATTATTATTTCAGATGTCTACATCGGATAATTCAAGAGTTCACTACAACTCCCAATCAAATGAATCTGATTTTAATGAAGTTAATAGTGTGCTACCAACAACTACTGATGCCCAATCTAGATCAAAGAGGAAGAGGTCATTGATGACGGCATCGAAACCACCTAAACCAAGAAAAAGAATGGCTCGAAGATCAATGGTGTGGAAACATTTCACTTGATTGTTAGAAAATCAAGATTGGTGCAAGTGCAACTATTGTGGTTAAGAATATGCATGCAAACGTTCATTGGATGGAACTAGTACTTTGAGAAACCACATTGAAAGAAGTGAAGAGTACAAGAACTATCAAGACAACCAAGCAGTTTTAGCTCAAGAAGCTACTAGTGGGAGTGAAGATAGTAGTCAGATTGTGATTAGAGGGTTTAGTCAGGATGCTGTTAGAAGGGCTATTGTTAAAATGATTATTCATGATGACCTGCCATTTTCACATGTGGAGAATATCGAATTTATGCATTTTTATAGTGTTGAGGTCCGAGATATGTTGTCTCATCATGAAGAACCATTACTAAGGATATCGTTGACTTGTTTTTGGCTGAAAAGGGTTCTTTGAAGAGTTTATTGAGTGATAGCAAGCAAAAAGTCTCTCTCACCATTGATATTTAGACTTCGATTACGATGGGCAGTTATATGGTAATAACAGCTCACTTTATTAACGATAATTAGTAGTTGTATAAAAAGATCATTGGCTTTAACACGGTTCCTGATCATAAAAGGGAGACGATTGGTAAGCACATCGAAAAATGCTTGCCTGATTAGGGTATCGAGAGGGTGTTTACAATCACCATGGATAATGCAGGTGGTAATGATAGTGTCATTTGGTATTTGCCGAATAAATTGAAGACTTGGAGAGATGATGCTTTATTATTGGATAGTAAGTTTTTACATGTGCGTTGTTGTGCACACATTTTGAATCTTATGCTAATGAAGGGTTGCGCAAAGTAGACAAGAGCATTATTAGTATCTGTAATGCTGTAAAGTATGTGAGGTCATCCATTGTAAGGTTACAAGCATTTAAAATTTGTGTTGAGTAAGAGAAGTGTTGAGTGTTAGAAAGTGTATATTTATAAAGGAGAAAATCGTCATTTTATATTTTAAATCTCACTAACATCTCTATTTTTATGTATTTATTTCTTTTGTGATTTAATTATGTGTGTTTTGTTCTAATTAAGTATTTTATGTATTTTAGGGGCATCATGATTGTTTCACAATGAACGAGTGATCAGACAGCAAAACGGACATCACTTTTGAACTCAGGACAGTCAAAAACCTTAGGAGGAGCATAAAAGGAAAAATGTCACTGTTCACATATACTGTACTGTTCACGTTACTGTTCACGACACTGTTCACATATACGGTCCGATGACGTGGCATCGACCGATGACGTGGCAGCACTTGATTGGAGAAAGATGTGGCATTTGGTTGCTTATGTGGCGTTGACTGATGATGCGGCATTGACCGATGATGTGTCACGATCCTATTGGACTAAAATTCTTATGTACTGTTGATGGATGACGTGGCAGCATTTCAGTGGACCAAAAATCATGCGTACGGTACATGCACATATATGGGATTATTTACTATTCAAACCGTGTGCAAACCATGTACTGTGCAACGCGTACTGTTGACTGATGACGTGGCGCAATCTTGAGCGTCCGAACTGTTTTTAATCCGATGGCTATGATTCACTCAATGTATCTATAAAAAGGGGGCTCTCCCCCCTAATTTGATACCCCTGAATCTATTTTTGAGCTTAGTCTTCTATAATTCTTTCTCCTTCATGTATTTTCTATGTATTTTAATAAATTTTCATTTTACCCCTAGTTAAAAAAAGAGTAGCTAATTTTCTTTCAAGCTTGGGTTAGAGGTGAAGTCTCAACATGTTCCATGGGCTTAATTTGGTAAATTTATTTTCTCTTCCCCTCTAGTATTTGTGGTTGTTTTGACTTTTCGTTGAAAAATAGTAATAATCTTGTCTAGATACCGTCCTAGTTAAACCGGCACCCTAGTACAAGGTTATTATTATTTGGCACGATAAGTCCTTAGCACCATATTTATTTGAGCGTGGTTCATGAGGTGTGGAAACCGTCCTCATGATTTAATTGCATTAATAAGGAATATTTAGTCTATGGAGCATGTTGATGCAGATCCAGATACCCATGCACGCCATTTCAATATATTTCATTTCAATTCATTCTTGCCATTGTAATTTAAATTCTACGATAGTTTAAATTAATTTCACTACAAATCCAACCAACCCATTTAAGAAAATTAATTCTGCGCATAATTAAAATCAACCTACTCGTGGGATCGACACTCGTCACCGTTAATCTATTCTACAATAGATTCGTGCGCTTGCGAGTTCAATAAAATTTGCACAACAAGTTTTTGGAGCCGTTGCCGGGGAGGTAAGTATTTTAATTCATAGAATTAATTTATTTTAATATATATTTTTTTTAGTTGTTTTCTTGAAATTTTTTTCCTCAATTAAAAAAAAGAAAAAAAAAAGTGAATCTGTATTTTAAAGTTAGAATTTCAATTTTTTTTCTTTAAATTTTTGTAATTTAATTTTCATATTTTTTTTTATATTTTATCTTATTATCTTTCTTTGTAATTTATTTTAGTTAATATTTATTTCAAGTAATTTCTTTATCTTATAGCAATTGAGTGTGTTTTCATAGTAAGATTATAAGAACGTGACAATGTTAGTATCATAATTTCTCCATTTTCCTTATCTTTATTTGTTTTGTTTTCATTCATTTTTTTTCTTTTTCTTTGCATGCATGGTCGAAGGTCATTATCACATAATCTTGAGCCTTTAGACCTTGAATTGGAACAAATACTTTGCACACACAAACACGTTGCATTTAAAAAGAAAAGTGAAATGGATTTGCAAAATCAACAACCAGAACCACAGGAGAGGCCATTTAAGGATTATTTCAGTCCCTTAGCTAATTTGAGCACATCATGTATAAGGTACCCAAATGTAGCTGCTAGGACTTTTGAATTAAAATCTAGTGTGCTAAATTGTCTTCCCACATTCTATGGCCTAGAAAATGAGGACCCATATAATCATCTGAACGATTTTCATGCTATTTGTCAAACTTTTAGATATGAGAATTTTTCAGATGATGATGTTAAACTCAGATTATTCCCATTTTCTTTAAAGGATAGAGCTCGTTCATGACTTAATACATTGCCTGCTAATAGCATTTAATCATGAGAACAAATGGTAACAAAATTTTTGAATAAATATTTCCCAGTTCATAAAACCAATGCTATTCGCAGGGAAATTTTAGAGTTTACCCAGAAAGATGATGAGCAGTTTTTCGAGACATGGGAGCGATTCAATGGGCTACTCTTGAAGTATCCACATCATGGGTACGAGAAATGGCACCAATGCCAATACGTTTTGGAGGGATTATTGCCACATGTGCAAGAATGGTTAATGGCGACCAATGGAGGAGACTTAATGTCAAAAAGCGCATCAGAGATTTAGGATTTCTTCCAGCGCCAATCAGATAATTCTCAATAACAGAGTTGATCACTCAGAAATACTAGGAGAATTAAGGGAGTAAATGAGGTTCACGTTGGCGAGTTCAGTTCGGGAATTAAAGAAGTCAAAGAAATGGTTGAAGGCCTTTCTTGACAAATAACATCATTAACGACTGCCGACTCAACAGAACCACATGACCATGACCATATTCAGATCAAGCCAATGCCATAGGAGTTATGAGAAAACCATCAAACTACAATCCTTACTCCAACACATATAACCCTGGATAGAGAGACCACCACAATTTTTCATGGTCTCAAGGATTCCAACAAAATGGACCGGCTCCACCGCACTGACCAATTCCTCCAATTCCTCAAATTTCTCAAGCCTCTCAGCCACAATTTAGATCATACAATCAAAACCCAAGCCACTCTCAACCCAAACCATGGGAGATACATTCTAGAATTTCAAGAATCTTACTAATTCTACAATCGATCAGCAGAACCGCACCATTGATGAACTGCGAAATGAGATGAGAACGGGATTCAACTCACCAGCCCAATTAGTTTCAAACCTCGAGAAAATGGTGGGATAACTTGCTTCTTTAGTTCAAACCTTGGCAATGACCGTTGAGAAAGGTAAATTTCCAAGTCAACCAGTGCCTAACCCTAAATGAGTGCATGAAGCAAGTACTAGTTCACCACAACAACATGGAGAGGTCAAAGCTATCATGACCTTATGAAAAGGGAAAGAAGTCGACAACAAAATGGAGCTGCCAGCAATAAAATCAACTCAGATTGTACCTGTGAATGCTGAGGACTCATCGTCAGAGGAGAAAGAGAAAACCAACTCACGAGAGTACGTTCCTAAAGCTCCATTTCCTTAGAGATTAGCTAAAAGGAAGAAAGAAAAATCCACAGGTGAGATTTTTGAAATGTTCAAACAGGTAAGTGTTAACATCCCTTTGTTAGATGCTATAAAACAAGTGCCATCGTATGCCAAGTTTCTTAAAGACCTTTGCACTAAAAAGAGAAATATTCATGTTCAGAAAAAGACATTTTTAACAGAAAATGTTAGTTCTATACTCCAACATAAGATGCCTCTAAAATATAAAGATCCAGGCTCCCCCACTATATTATGTAGGATAGGTAACTATACAATTGAGAATGCTTTGTTGGATTTTGGAGCTAGTGTAAATCTGTTGCCTTACTCTGTATTTGTGAAACGTGGACTGGGAGAATTACACCCAACTCCAGTGATGTTACAGCTTGCAGATCGGTCCATAAAAATATCTCGTGGTATTATGGAGGACGTGCTTATTCAGGTAGACAAGTTTTATTTTTCTGTTGATTTTATTGTAATTGACACTCAACCAGTGCAGGATTCAAAGAAGCACATTCCCATTATTTTGGACCGACCTTTCTTGGCGACTGCTGATGCTCACATTCAATGCAGAATCGGAAATATGCAGTTGTCATTTGGCAATATGACCATGGAGCTCAATATCTTCAACATTGCCAAACAACCCCACAATGCAGATGATGGAATTGTTGATGTGGATTTAATAGAAACATTAGTTGATAATAATTTTCTTTTAAACTTTAGTGATGACCCTTTACAAACATGTTTAACTCACTTTGCTTTGAATTTTGATATTGATCGATCGATGAAATCGATACACTACTTGACTCGGCCATCATCCATGGACACAAATAAATGGAAGTCAAGAGTTGAACAACTAGTGCCATCGAGAAAAAAAAACTCAGCCCGTCATCGAATCACCACGAAACTCGAGCTCAAGCCCGGCAACACTTTGGAATATGCATTTTTGGGAGAAGAAAGCACTCTGCCAGTAATCATTTCTTCCTCCCTCAATGACGAACAAAAAGGTAAGTTGTTGGAAGTTTTAAAAGAGCACAAAGGAGCGTTAGGATGGACCATAGCAGACATAAAATGTATAAACCCAGTAGACTGTATGCATTACATTCACCTTGATGAAAATGCTAAACCTACTAGGGAAATGCAACGTCGGTTAAATCCTAACATGAAAGAGGTTGTTAGAACTGAAGTCCTTAAGCTATTAGATGCAGGTATCATTTATCCTATTTCTGATAGTTCATTGGTCAGCTCTGTGCAAGTTGTCCCCAAAAAGTCAGGAGCCACAGTAGTTACCAATGCTCATAATGAATTAGTGCCCACTAGAGTAACTACAGGATGACGTGTATGCATTGATTATAAGAAGTTAAATTCTGTCACACGTAAAGACTATTTTCCTTTACCATTTATCGATCAAATGCTTGATAGATTAGCAAGTCATGAATTTTATTGCTTTCTAAATGGCTACTCATGATACAATCAGATTCCCATAGCACCAAAAGATCAAGAGAATATCACATTTACTTGCCCTTTCGGCACTTTTGCATATAGGAGAATGCCATTTGGATTATGTAATGCACCTGCTACATTTCAACGATGCATGTTGAACATTTTTTCCCATATGGTTGAACGATTTCTTGAGGTCTTTATGGATGATTTTTCTGTTTTTGGTGATTCATTTGATCAATGTTTACATCATCTAACACTAGTTCTGTAGAGATGTATCGAGAAGAATTTAGTCTTGAATTGGGAGAAATGCCATTTTATGGTAAAACAAGGTATTGTTCTCGGTCACATCATTTCGAGCAAAGGTATTGAGGTTGATAAAGCTAAGGTGGATCTCATTTCCAATCTTCCTCCACCCAAAACAGTCAGAGTAGTAAGATCTTTCCTTGGGCATGCTGGTTTTTATAGATGTTTCATTAAAGATTTTAGCAAAGTTTCTAGACCCTTATGCAATCTACTTGCTAAGGATGTACCTTTTGTCTTTGATGATTCATGTCTTGTGGCATTTGAAAAGCTAAAGCAGTTGTTGACATCATCACGAATCATTCAGCCCCCAAATTGGAACTTACCATTTGAGCTTATGTGTGATGCATCTGATTATGCAGTAGGAGCAGTATTAGGATAAAGAGTTGATCGAATTCCCTATGTGATTTACTATGCTAGTATGACATTGAATGATGTACAATTGAATTATTCAACTACTAAAAAAGAAATGCTACCAGTAGTGTTTGCACTAGAGAAATGTCGATCTTATCTCATTGGTTATAAAATAATTGTATTAACAGATCATGTTGCTTTTAAATATTTTCTCACAAATAAAGATGCAAAAGCTAGACTAATTCGTTGGGTGTTACCTTTTCAGGAATTTGACTTAGAATTCAAAGATAAGAAAGGAATAGAAAATGTTGTGGCTGACCATCTTTCTCGTCTCCATTTTGATACAACTATGGAACCATTACCTTTGAATGAGTCATTTTCTGATGAACAATTAATAAGTGTGGAAGTAGTACCATGGTGTGCTGATATTGTTAGTTATCTTGTTACAGGTCAACTTCCAGAGTATTGGATTAAGCAGGACAAGGCCAAATTCTTTGCAGAAATAAAGAATTTTTTTTGAGATGATCCTTATCTATTCAAGTATTGTGCAGATCAAATTGTTAGACGATGTGTCCTAGAGAATGAATTTCAAAACATTCTTTCTTTCTGCAATGAACAAGCTTGTAGAGGCCATTTCAGCGCTAAGAAAACAGCTACTAAATTTTACAATGTGGTTTCTATTGGCCAATTATATTTCGAGATGCTTACATCTTTTGTTCTTCATGTGATATGTGTCAACGAATGGGGAGCATAACACGAAGGAATACGATGCCACTAAAACCAATTTTAGTGGTTGAAATTTTTTATGTATGGGGTATCGATTTCATGGGACCCTTTTCCCCATCTTTTGGCCATCAATACATACTGGTTGCTGTTGACTATGTTTCAAAATGGGTAGAGGCAATTCCATGTAGGACCAATGATCACAAGGTAGTGATAGGATTTTTGAAAGGCAACATTGTTTCACTCTTTGGATTCCCTCGAGCAATAATCAGTGATGGTGGCGCCCACTTTTGTAACAAATCATTCGAAGAACTTTTGACAAAGTGTTCCATCACTCATAAAGTGGCGACCCCATATCATCCGCAAACTAGTGGTCAAGTTGAGATCTCCAATCACGAAATAAAGTACATTTTAGAAAAGACGGTGAGGCCCGACAGAAAAGACTGGTCATTGAGACTCGATGATGCATTATGGGCATATAGAACGGCTTTTAAGACCCCAATTGGGATGTCACCCTACAGGCTAGTGTATGGAAAAGCTTGCCACCTATCTGTGGAACTCGAGCATCGTGCGTGCTGGGGCATCAAGAAATTCAATTTTGATATGCAGCAAGCTGGCTCGGAAAGAAGATTACAACTGGCAGAACTTGAGGAAATTCGCAATGACGTGTATGAAAATGCCAAGATTTACAAGCAACGAATGAAAGTCTTTCACGACAAGTAAATTATGAGAAAATCTTTCACTCCAGGTCAGAAAGTGCTTTTATTCAATTCTCGCTTGCACCTATTCCCAGGTAATTTACGTTCTCGATAGTCTGACCCATTTATTGTTCACATTATTTTTCCACATGAGGCAATTGAAATTAAAGATCCAAAGAACGGCGTCACTTTTAATGTTATTGGTCAAATATTAAAGTCATATCTAGAGTACCAACCACATGGAGAGGATAGCAAAACAAATCTGAGTGACCTACCAAGTTTAAATTGAGGCTTTTCTTTTCTTTTCGGTGATTTGATTTGATTTATTTCTTTTATTTCTTTTATTTCTTTTTATTATTCTTTTCCTGATTGAAATTATTTTTGCGTAAGTGTGCTTGTTTACCCATTACAGTTACCTCTTGTACATGCTTAGAACATTTCAACCTATCCGAACTCATCTTAGAAAGCAGATACGATTTTATAAAACATATCGTATTTTGGCTTTGCAACCACTAGAGTTAGTCGCTCATGTTAAGGATTTAGAAAGCTAACTAAGAGATATTCAGAAAAGTATCTACAACACCCAGTTGGAGCTTGAGGTAAATTCAATAAGAGGATGATTTTAGTTTATTTTGTGTGTTTTAATTTGTTTCTCTGTTTGTGTGCTTTAGTTTGCTTTGTGTGTTTAAGTTTGCCACCCCGGTGAAGTAGCGGATAACGGTACTCCGTGACAATCAAGTCGGTTCCTTCAGTTTCCCATAATAACTAATATTCTGAGACGAAGGCATGGACATAGACGAGATTTTAGTAAAGCTTCACAAATGATTCCCTTCACTTCCTCAGAATGCCCTCCTCTCAATCTATAAAGCCCGGTCCGAACGCATGCGATTGCTTATGAAGAATAATATACCTGCTGACATCCACTGGTTAATCGAGGTCAAAGTACGGTTGGCAGGTGAGTTACCTCCTAAATTTATTGCGTACATGCCTGGTTGTGGTAAAGGAAATTATGCAAGAAAACGACGAGCTCGAAGACTTTCTGTTGCTTGTCATAAGTGTGCCAGAACGATATGCAATAACAAACCATGTTCTTTAGGAATGGTGTCTGATAACAAGGAAGATAAGATTAAATTCAGTAGGGATGGCTTGAATAAAGAGTCATTGGATAATATCCTTTTGTCTCTTGAAACGCATCCCAGTGGATACGTACAAAGAGCGATTCTCCAATTATGGCCATTATTTGAGAAAGAACGTGCACGATACAGTCTCGGGAATCTAACTATAAACGACCATGTTTGCCAGTTTGTAAGAAAACTGGATGGGAAGCCTATCCTCGACCCATAGAGGGCGTTCAAGCCGTTTCTGGACGTAAAACCAGAGGAAAATGTGAGCCACAGTCATAACTACATGTGAATATCCTTTTACTTTACTGTTGTTTTATTTCACTGTTGTTTTACCATTCGCATTATTGCCTTTAATAATTTTCTGTTATCATTGTTTGCTTTTCGTTTTTACTGTTTTCTTTTTTACTCTCGAGCCATGTGCCTTACGCGTTAATTGATATAATACCTCATACACAGCTGTGACCCGTTGTCACCTAGGTTCTTAAATATGATTTTTTTGTTGTGCACTCACAAATTATTTTTTAGCAGTATCCTAATGGCAGATACTCCCAGTAAACAATTCAAGAACATTTGTGTGCTCTCTGGGTTTAACAATGGCAAACATAAAGAGTTCGTTGAGGCAGCCATAGATCTTGGTTGAAGAATAGCAGAGAGAAAATTGCACTTGGTGTATGGAAGATGTGACCGAGGGTTATCCAAAATAGTATCAGAACCTGCTTATGTCAGAGGGAGCCAAGTGTTAGGCATCATCCCAACAATTCTCAAACCTTTGGGCTGTTTGTCTAACTCATCAACTGGAGAAGAATTAGTCGTCTCAGGTATGCAAGAAAGAATAACTGAAATATTAAATCATGTCGATGCTTTTATTTTCCTTCCAGGAGATCTTGCAACTCTTGAAGCACTAATCACATTAGCATCTTAGGCCCATCTGAACATCCACTAGAAACTCATCGGTTTGTTAAATGTCAATAATTTTTATGATGGCTTTATCGCATTTCTTAACCATGTAATAAAAAATTATTTCATTCCTTCCTCAGTAAAAAAAGTCTTTATTTGTGTACATACTGCTAATGAGCTACTTGATCTGTTACAAGCTTATCAATCAAAGATAGATCCCAGGACTATTGTGTTGGAGTGTTCAAATAATGATGGTAACAGTAGCCGCAGTAAGAAGTACAAATTAGATTTAACTCTCCGCTTGTAAATATTTTCTTCTGTATTACACTACCCAGGTGATGTCTTCTAAACTCTACTCTTTTCCTTTCAAACATTGAGGACAATGTTTCATTCTGGTTGAGGGGAGGGAATAGTTAACACTTATGGAATATTGGTTAAGTTTTTACTAATTTTTATTGTAGAACTAACCGTGGCTAACTTTTTGAGTAGAAGATGGCTGAATATAGAGTGTAGTTGCTCTAGAAACGCATCTTCTTAGTTTGAAAGTTAAAAAAAAAAATTGTCTTATTTTCAGTGTGTTCTTTCTAGCTTTTTCTTTTTGACTTCTCCTATATAAATATACATTTTCAAAGTTTTTGAGTCAAAGATGGCTGAATATAGAGTGTAGTGACTTTAGAAACGCATCTTCTTAGTAAAAAAAAAATCAAACATTTTTCTTTTCTATCATCTAATTAATTTTTTTGCATTATTTTTCATCTTTCTGCATGTATGTTTTCTTTTCATATTTAGAATAGGTTGGGGGAAAGAATGTCATTAAAAATAAAAATAAAAAATATATTTTGAATTTTGTGTGAGTTTGCTGGATGATATGATGACTTTTGAGTTTTAGTATTTGTATTATCTTTGGTCTTGAGTAATGTTACACCATATTTGCTATTTTACATGTTGATGTTGGAAACAAATATGAGTTGCTTGAAGGAATGCACATGTCATAAGTGAGTTTTTGAGCCTATTATTTTTCTTGGAGAGTAACCCTTTTTACCTATTCTTTATATAGCTTAGCAGATTATTATTTTATATATGATCTCTAGATTTCCTTTAAGTCAACCGAAAAAAAAAAAATGTGTTGCTACATCTGAAGGTCCACCTAACTAATAGATATGAAAGATTATTTAGAGCCTTAAAAGATTATAGAAGGCCATCTTTGATCCGTTTGAGCCTTTCAAGCCATCCCTGCTATGAAATATCTATAGTTAGCCCTTTTGAGCCTTTTATTAAAAAAAAAAAGAAAAAGAAAAAGAAAGAATAAATTGGGTTGACTAGTATTTTGTTTGAGATCGTATTATTTTTAAGCTGTAGGCATATTCTTTTCATCTTGGTGAGAGTGGTGGTATTTCTTTATTATTTTCTCTCAATTTACCATTCATTGTAGTGACAATTTTTATTGGGTTTAATTTCTTTATGAGAGTGTCACTACTACCAGTGAGATTTTGGGGTTTGACATGTCATTCTTGAAAGTGGCCTGATTACTATAGTCTGCTGGACTGATGCATGTGGATGGTTGATGTGATTGTGATATTTCTTTAGACTGGAGATAATGCTTATACTTTTGTTTGATTGATGTCATCAATCTGATTGAATAAACACAATTGTTAAAAAAAAAAAAAATCATTTTTGTGTTTGAATTTTGTTTTCGCTTTATTTGCTAAAGACTAGCAATAACCTGGTTGGGGGGTGTGTTGAGTGTTAGAAAGTGTATATTTATAAAATAGAAAATCGTTATTTTATATTTTAAATCTCACTAACATCTCTATTTTATGTATTTATTTCTCTTGTGATTTAATTATGTGTGTTTTGTTATAATTAAGTATTTTATGTATTTTAGGGGCATTATGATTGTTTCACAATGAATGAGTGATCAGACAGCAAAACGGACATCACTTTTGAACTCAGGACGGTAAAAAACATTAGGAGGAGCATAAAAGGAAAAATGTCACTGTTCACATATACGACACTGTTCATACGACATTAGCATTTTCTATTTCTTTAAGGGTGACCTCGAGTAATAACTACAATGAGATATGCAAAGTTGAAAAGGCTTTGAATTCAATGTATAAAAATGTTGATCCGCATTTGAAACGGATGACATTGAGCATGAAAGAACAAGTAATTGCTACAAGTGGGCTTTTAACTACATATACATCTCTTACCATAATATATTCTAATAGGGAATACAAAAACAAAAAAGAAGAAGGATTTTCAATGCAAGATCTAAAAACATATCTTTCTTGATTTGAGGATGAGGAATTAGGATAGGCATACCAGTTTGCCTTTTTCTTTCCTTTTCTTAGTCTAAAGGAAGCCCTCTTTTTCAGAGATGCTGCAACAAACGAGGGGTTTTGCAATTGACAAGAGTCCCGGCCCCTAAAACTAATAAGTATCCCTCTTATCGGGAATCCTTAATTGCCAATTCAAAGAAAGAATTTCGAAATCAAATTTTTAACTCTGTTTCGAAATAGGTAAATTACTAAAAAAGCGAATAAATTAAAGTATACAATCAATAAACAAGTTATTGATTGATGCCACTGTACTAGATCCATGGAGCAAAATGAATTTCATAGTAGTTTTCTTTGAGAGTTTATATGGTAAGGATTGTGAGAAATGTGGTAAGATGAAAAGCATAGTGAAAAGCACTTTGCATAGGCTTCATGAAGCATATAGTGCAAAACACCCGAATGGAAGTGCTAATGCGAGTGTTAGTGCAAGTTGAAGTGCAAGTGCAAGGCATACTAGTGGTTGTGGGTTTAGTAGTATGCTAACTTTTCTTGATTTTAGTGATGTCGATGATGATTATGAGGATCTTTTCTCTAAATACATTGAGATGGTTGCTGAGATGAGAGATAACTTAGAATTGTCAAATGAGTTAGACTTTTACTTAATGGAAATGGTTGAATTTTAAGTTCCTAATTCATTGAGTACTCAATTTGATATTTTGCTATGGTAGAAGGTTAACAGTTCGAAGTACCCAATATTATTACAAAAAGCAAGAGATGTTCTTACCATTCCAGTATCTACTGTTGCATCCGAGTCCGCCTTTAGTAGAGGAGGTTGCATTCTACATGAGTATAAGAGTTTTATGACTTCTGACATGGTGGAAGCACTCATATTGACACAAAATTGGTTACGATCTTTGCTTTTCGTGGATGCTACAACAAACCTTCAAGTGTTGGTCGAGTAAAATGAGTTTATGGATACACTTGCAGAAGGTATAATATATAACTATTTTATGATTATGTTATTAAGACATTTTGGTTATTTATTTTATGAATTATTTAATTTTAAGTCTTTTTGTTTCATGTAGAGCTTTATAAATCAATACAGCTGAACCATCCAAGTGTTTCAACATGAAGACTTTTGGGTGTCTAGTTGCTTGCATCATCTAGATTCCAATCAATTAGGTAACTTTTGTTTATTTTGCAAAGGCTACGATTGGTGAATTATTAATCTTCATGTGCATATTTATAAATATGAGCTGTTTGCAATTGATGCTTATAGTTGCAATAATAGTTGGTTGAAAAATAATAAATTATATGATTTGGTGGTGTTATGATGTTTTAGAACTAAGAATGAAAGACTGATATATATTTATATATGGGTTAATTTCATCCTACACCCACATGTTTCAACATTTATCACCATACACCCACATGTTTTGACATTTATCACCATGCACCCAATTCTGTTAATTTGACCGTTAGTTTTAACGGATCTATTTGAAATGTCTGAAATACCCCTTATCTTGAATTAGAAAAGAATTAAATAGCATAAAATGTTAATCTAATAATTAATATTTACATTAAAAATTCTTAATTAAAGGTAATTAATAATAATCTCATTAATTAACTTATCAAATAAATTTAATTTATCATCATCTAATAATATTTAGGGTATGAATTTCCAAATTTACCCTTTGACCGTTAGAATTAACGGTCAAATTAACGGAATTGGGTGTAGGTGATAAATGTCGAAACATGTGGGTGTGTAGTGATAAATGTTGAAACATTTGGGTGTAAGGTGAAATTATCCCTTTATATATTGGTTGTTAATGCTTGTTTGGTGGAGGTTAATTGTAACCTAATAGGTTGATTTGTTTTTTTTTTTTTCTTTTTCCTGCAAAATGGACTGATTTGCTTCATCATTTTCTATTTGTTGATAGAGAAATGGAGATAGTTTTACTTTAATTCAATAATTTTATGGTTGTTTTTATTTATTTGGATTAACTTCATGACTTGGAAATTAGAATTGGAATTAGGAAGCTACTTTCTTTATTGTTATTTTCTTTTATTGTTGTAATTTGTAATGGGATATTTTCAATTTGGTGTTTTGATAACTTGAAAATTTCATCATTTGTTGAATATTTTCATCATTTGCTTATTTTGTTATTTAATTTGCTTATTTTGTTATTTAATTTGCTTATTTTGCTATTTAATTTGTTTATTTTTTGCTAATATTGGTTTGACCCAAACAGAACCGCACCGAACCAAAATAATTTTCCAACTCGTTTGGATTGAATTCTCAAACCCAAACAAGTTGTAAACCGAACCCAAAATTGAAAAAACTGAACCGTAAATCGAAAGTCCTATCCCTACAAAGTGTATCTATTAGTTTACCAATTAGTTACATTGGCTTTGATTCTATCTATAGCTACTGCCACCGTAGAGAGAGTATTTTCAGACATGAATTTTGTGAAGAATCGACTTCAAAACTGGATGGGTGATCAATAGTTGAATGATAACTTAGTTGTGTATATATATTTTAAAAAAAAGATGTATTTGCTTGTATTGACAATGAAGTTATTATTTGATGGTTTCAAAACATGAAAACACATCGAGAACAGTTGAAGAAGTTTAAAAATGATTATGTCAATGAAATTGAATATTTTACTTATTATTTTTTCAATTGCCTTTTATTATCTTGTCAATTTTTTTTTATCAACTTACATTAAGCCCTTTCTGAATTTATTTTTTGGGTCCGCTAGTGACCGCAACACCAAGAATAGGAGCAAAGCAGCTTATTGAGGCTGTCTTATTACTATAAAATTGTCATCTCAGTACCACTTTATTATTACAGGTGTGACTAAAGGAGCATCTCGAGAAGATAATATTAACCATTGCTCACATTAAATACCTATCAACATTAGTCCCAGAGCCATGCATAAGTTGTTAGATTTAAAGCAGTGTCTAGCCAATAGGGTGTAGTGTTAGTAGGCATGGGATTGAGGTCTTAGAACAAGAGTGAAGTCACTAGTCGATGTGCCACCAAAGGGCAAGTCAGCGTGCTTATATTAGTAGTCAAATGTCCAATGCATGTACTACTAAGTGGGCAAGACTCTTCTCTCTTTATTCACTTATAAATAGAAGAGAAGTTAAAGGTTAAAAAGTACACAATTTTTCTCTGTTTCTCTCTCTGTTTTCTTTTAAATCTCTCACTCAAACGTTTTCCCTTTTTTCTAACTTGAACATTGTAGTGTTTCTACTGGTGAACCCGACTAGCAACTCTAACCGATTGTATTTTATAAGTGTTATCATTTGATTTTGAGGTTAATTTGATATTCATTGAATGTTATATTCATCCCTTCTTTGCTCTCTTTCTTTATGTATTGCATTTCTTTTAATAAATTATTTGTATTCATAATGTAGTGCATCATTTGAGTTGTGATAAATCTCTGTATGTACTTAATGCATTTCCTCACGACAATATAAATCGAAAATGTTGACCAAAACTTCATAGTACGATGGTTAAAATGTTCGCATCAACAAGCAACACTCCTTTTATATTTTTATTGTATAGCCTTTTTTAAAGATGGCTAATGGGTTAGGCGACAGGCGTGGCGGCGTAGACAGCGTTTTGGTAGGACACGTGGTATGGCATGACATGTAATTTGGGCTAGGCAAATTTTACAAACTTGGGCCATGTGATAAGATTAGAGATGAGAACGCGAAAATCTGGCGTAATAAAACTGCTTTATTAGTGAAATTTCTGGCATGGTAATTAATAGCATAAAGTATATCAAAATAAAATTTTTTAGTGAAAAGTAAATATAAAATGTTGTAATTTTACAAATATCTTGAAATTAATTTTTTTAATTTTTTTTAGCATAGGCTTTTAAAAAATAATTTAAGTCTTAGTTTAAATAAATATTCTAATTGTTTTATGTTTATAATTTATTAATGAATAAATAAATATCATGATTTTATAAATGATAAATAAAAAATTTTACGACATTAATATTTTATTTATGAAATCATAACTTAATTAATAGAGATACGTTTCATTTGTGAATGAAATATTTTTCATATTTATACACAAAAAAAAAATTATGAACAAAATATTTTTTATGATATTTTAATTTTCATTAATTATTACTATGATCTATGGAATTAAATTTATGTATTGTTGTGTTATGATTAGTTATTGTGAAATTAAATATATAGTTGTAAAATTATAATAAATTAATAAAAAAAATTAATTGCTCTCTTAATAAAAATTATTATTATTAGTATTGTTATTATTATTATTAGGTTGATTGGCTAAAAAAAAACATATTAGATATGTAGACTTGAGTAAAACACGTCAAAAAAATGAACTTTTTTAAGTTTGCGAATATATGAATTTGATGGAAAAAAAAAGTTAATAAAGCTTTTTTTTGTGACGGCTCACGGCACGATCCCTTCTTCTGTCGGCCATCTTTTAACTTTTTTTTTACAAGGTAAATATTAAGTTACAACTAATGTAACTTAACCCCCAGGACTCCTTTCCAAAGGTCCACACTTCATGACAACAGAATATACGCACAAAACTAATAGTAGATTTACATGTCACTCAAATAAGCAATAATTACGAATGTAACGTGGCAACCGATGTTCCTCGGTGGCAGAGCGAGAAAATAACAATAACAACGGGGAGGTTATATAAATCATGAAAGAAGCGAAGCTTCAAGCTTAATGCTTAACCGAAACAGCCTCGGCTGACCGCGAAGAAAAACAAAAGCACTTCCTGAAAAATTTCATGTCCATCTTGCCCTCAGAAGCACAAATCCGAGGACCCAATTCTCCGTCTGATTCGAACTCTCAAGACCCTAATTTCAATCATGGCAGCACCCAACTCCTTCACCTCTCTTCTCCTTCCCCCTCCCCTAACCAGATTCCAGGTCATTACTTTCTCTCTCTCTCTCTCTCTCTCTCTCTTTTAATTATTGTTAGGGATTCTTACTCCCTTTTTATGTTTGTTGGGCTAATAAATAGATAAGATTAATTGGTTATTCATTTATTTGGATGCTTTATTTATGTATTGAAATTTGTCAATTAGGTTATCAAAGATACGATTTTGTTCTTTTAATATGTAACGAAGTAGAGTTCTTGTGTTAATAGCTAAACTGCGTTTATGTTTCAGGCTCATTGGCTTCAACCGCACAAGATTCGGGTGGATCCTCCAAAGAGGTAAATTTAATGTTGTATTCAAGATTAGTCGCTTGCTTTAATATGGACTAAACAATAAGAGTATGTTTACTATGTTTTTTGGTAATATAGTTCATGCAACTTACGAAAATAACAGATTGACACTACTGTAGTAATTATAAGTACTTGCAATTTCTTGAGCTTTTGATGATTGTATTTTGCTTTTTCTTTTTCATGTTTAGGTGAGTGAAGCAGGGACACCCAATGGTCGGAAAAGCTTGTCTCGCTGGAATATCGATAGACAGTTCAGGAATCACAATCACCCCAGAGGTCGAGGGGCTGGATCTGCCCAGAATAAGGGAAAAATGTCGGCAGATAGTGTTTCCCCTAGAAGTCAACAGAGAGCTGGGCCTGTGACCGCTCAGGGTTCATCTGGAAGAAGAGCCCAGACGATAAGTGGTAACCATTTGCTGAATTTTCAGTATGATCCTATCAGTCGTCCTCAATATAGGATGCCTCCTCCTCCAGCAAGAAGGCAGTGGAAGATAAAGCCTTACAACAAAGACTTGTTCCTTCAGGCTAATTACAAGTTTGTTGTGTTAGATACCGGCGACTACGCGCCTGAATCAATGGATCCTGATAAAACGTTGCAGTGGGAGGATATCATTTGTGTAAGGTACTCAACCCCGTTGTCGGTGCAGTGTCCGATTTGTTTGGAATATCCTCTATGTCCGCAGATAACCTCGTGTGGCCACATATTTTGCTTCCCATGTATTCTACAATACTTGTTGATGGGTGATGAGGACTATAAAGGTGACTGCTTCAAAAGATGCCCCTTATGTTTTATGATGATATCGTCAAAGGAGTTATATACCATCCACATTGAGAATGTCAGGCAATATGCTGTTGGTGATACCTTAGAGTTTATGCTTTTAACTCGAGAAAAAGATTCATTTGTCCCATCTCAGAAAAATAAACAGGAGTTGACCATAGGTTCCATTGATGAAACCTATGATCCATTTTCGAAGTTTACATTTACATCAGATGTAGATCTATCAGTCAGAAAAGCAATGTCAGATTTAGATGGTTGGTTGGCCAAAGCCAATTCGGGCCTTGTGGATGATTTTGAGAAGCTTCCATATGTTTGTGCTGCAATGGAGCAATTAGAACAGAGGAAAAAGTATTGGAATGAGCGTCAGGCTTGTGGCAGTGATAAAGCTTCTAACAATGCTGATGGTCAGACAGGATTCCACGGGCTACAAGCAACAAAAATTGCTTCTAATCCTAGTCATGTGCTCAACACATTGTCCCCGGATATCAGCGAGCAAAATCAGAAATTGACTAAGCTGACGTTGAATAAGCCAGATAGTGGGTCTGCTCCTGGTCAAAATTCTGCTCTAGAGGAATTGTCAGATTGCGATGAAACAAGTTTGTCTTCTTCATACGATGAAAGTAAGAGCTTGCAAGCTAATGAAACGAGTTTGTCTTCTTCATATGATGAAAGTAAGAGCTTGCAAGCTAATGAAACGAGTTTGTCTTCTTCATATGATGAAAGTAAGAGCTTGCAAGCTAATGAAACGAGTTTGTCTTCTTCATATGATGAAAGTAAGAGCTTGCAAGCTAACTTCGCAGGCTCTACAGAGATAAAGGATAAGGACTCATACAATTTTTATCAGGTGATTGCAATGCAGATAGTTTTAGTGATTTGAGTTCTGTTGTAGGAATCAGGGGATTTCAGTTTGTGTTCTGTTCACAATAAATTTCCATTTGATTGAATGAAACCTTTTTTCTTTTATTCAAGAACATGATTTTTGCTTAGCATGGTTGCACTAAAGCTGGATGTAGCAAGCTCTTCTTACAATCAACATTTTTCTTCATCATGGCTTGAACTTCCAAATTATGTGTCAGATACAAAACAACAGAAGCAACGTGTTGAGCCCTATGTATTTTTGTATTTGTTGTGGTTATAGTCAATAAGACAGGATAACGCACTGTGTTAATCATGGAACTCTGTATGAAGCGACTGATTATTAGATGTTGCCGGAATTAATTCCAATATTATATGTGGTTTTTTATATCATAAGTACTCCTTTCAGAAGGATATATAATAATTACTATTGGGGTATATCTGATAAATGAAAGAGAGAAGTTGGTAGTAGATCTAGAATCATAAATCGACAATATCATTGTAATCTTCTTTGTGAGCGGCATGAGGTGTCTGTAGCTGTTTAATGACTATATTCTTTAATTCCCTTAAGTAATTGTTAAGTGTTTTCTGGTGTTAACTATCATTCTTTGTGTCTTTTCAGGCCATTGACGGTCAGCATGTCATTCTTCACCCATTGAACGTGAAGTGTCTTCTACATCATTATGGGAGCTATGATATGCTTCCCCACAGGTGCGAAAAAATTGTTTGAGATCATATCTTACTATGGTAGTATTTGTAAAAGAATGCACTTCTTGAGATTAAAGGTTTATAATTTTTAAAAAATGCACTTCTTCAGATTGAAGGTTTATAATTTTTATTTTTGTGTTATGAAAAGTGCTCCTCCAATTCTCTAAGGCAGCTCTAGACTTAGTCATAACCTGTAACAAGTTTCAAAGATATTTATGAGGTTTTATCTTATGTGAACATTATGCTGGCAGTTAGAAGATCGATACTGGTATATAAACTACATAAATTACTCAAATGTATTTTATGTTTCATAAGTCTAAATTATTATTTATCAATTTCAGAATAAGCGGAAGGATTTTACAGCTGGAGTCGGTGACTCAATCGGAGGCCATGAGGCGGCGCTATCGTTATTTAAGTCATTTCTCTTTAACAACAACATTTCAGGTAATCAAGCAGGTTTTGCTTGTACTTATGGTTATTTTCTTGCAGTATGCTTGTTGTGTCTTATCTTCTGCTTTTACATTTTCAGCTTTGTGAGATTGATTTGACTGAGGCCCTACCTCCTGCTGCCCTATCTCCCTTCATAGATGAAATCTGGAAGCGTGAGAAGCAGAGGAAGCAACTTGCCAACAAGGTATCTTCTTCTTCTTCTTTTCAATTTTAGGTTTTAAATATGAAACACTTAAAATTAGGAGATTTCAGCTCTAAAGCAGTATTGATTTTATGTGGGATGCTTAGCTTATTAATTACAGTTAGGGATAAGTTAATCCAAGATTATAGACATGTTGGAGTGCATTGTTAATGTTGGATAACAGTATTTTTCCTCTTATCATCACAGTATTTTATCAAAGCTATTTTGCATGAAATTTATTCTAAAATAGTCATGAACAACTTGAAGGATGACTGCTAACTCTTAGAAACCTCCAGGGACCCTAGTATAATTTATTTATTTATAAGCCTTTCATTCGCTTTGTTCTTGTTTTTTAGAAAGTTTGATTGCGTATCCAGTTCATACACTGTTGTACGTGGTTGTTCCTGAAAGATTTTTATGCAACCACTATTGTTTTTGCTTAGCCAAGTTTTGCTTTTATCCTTTCATTTGGAAAATTAACATAAATAAATCCATGCTTCTATCATTCAGTCATACACTGTTCTTATTTCTAGGAGCGGAAGGAGAAAATGAAGGCTGAAGCTGCTCTAGTGCATTCTGTGCCTCTGGTGCCCAGCTTTGGACAGTCCTCTTACAATGACTCCCCTACATTTTCCATGGATGATTTTGAAGGTAATGTTGTGGTCTGTTCCGATGTTGGTCAGAATTTAGAAACAGAATTTTTAAGGTGTTGGGTGATGTCTAGTGTTTTTAATTTCATCTTTGGAAAGTTAATATGCTAATTAGTTTCTTACAGAGAATTTCTTTCAGTTATATTGCGAACTGTGATTTAGTACTACATCCCTGCTAGTCTATATTTCTAGCTTGTAAGTAATTTAATGGCTTCCATTTTATTTAGTCTTTTAAATTAGGTTTTCATCCGATTTGTGGTGTATTCTAACACTTTTGTGAGTGACGTTCAAATCCTCCCCTTTTTAATTTTAGTTTGCAAATGTATATTTGCTTTTTGATATACGAAATTATATAGCTTCAACAGCTCATTTAGTATTACAATCCTTGATGTTCAGCCCTGGGAAATTCTCCTGTGACATCATCAAGCCCACCAAATGTTGGGGAGCGAAGACTGTTCTCAAATGTGACAAGACTTGGTTTTGCTGCTGGGCATGATTCACCGGCCTTGAAAATTGAGGAAACCAATGCTTTGAATAACAATGAACAGTCAAATGGTTATTCTGGTGTTACTGGTAAATCTCTGATGCTAATTATAGATATTTGCATGAAATTATATCCAATTCAATCCTGGTTTTACATAACTTACGGCTAAAGTAAGAGTAACCGGCTGATGGTAGGGTTATTCTGCGTTTGGCTGGGAACTTCTTGTGCTCTAAATTGACTATTACTTGTCTCTTCTATAGGTTCAAGGAATTCAAGCAGCCCATCATTTGCCAATATAATGTCCAGAGATAAATCTGGCGAAAGCTTGGAGGCACGCAAGCTTAATGAGGTGGGCAAGAAGGGGAAGAAGCCAAGTCGAGTCCTCTTGTCGACCTCTGGTGGTCGGCGATACTAGAATGTGCAGTGCATTGCAGTGCAGTGCAGTTCACTTCATTCCTCTCAGCTGTTATGATTATCATCTTGTATTTGTTCTGTGATATTTATCCTCAAACTGTACATGTGTGAATTAGTAGAATGACTTATTTTCAGATTAAATAGGTAAATAAATTTTCTTCTGCAATATGTGAAATCTGAGGGTGCATCGGAACCCTTTTACAATATATTAGACAAGTGGCTCGGCCTTGCGGCGAATAAATGGTGACCGGCTTTGGCTGAATTTGCTCCCCGGACTTTGTTTGATGAAGTTATGAACAGATGATTCGAAATTGTGTTTGAGGAATAGTATATTTTAATGTAAACGGAGGCAACTAACTATTGGAAATTGGCACCATTAAATATTGAATTGTGGAAGATCAATAGTATAACATTTGTATTAAAATTTATGAAATTTTTTTATTAAAATAGGTAGATAGCCCCACACTTGTGTTAGTATGTTAATGAGCATTTCAGTATCAATTAATGTTATGTTTATTTAGTGGATTAGGGAACGGAATTAATGAATATATCTATATTTATATATATATAAAGCTGGGACTTGAGGAGGTGATGTGGCATCACCATTTCTCATCTTTGTACATTCTTTATTATCTAATAAATAGAGAAATTTTCTTTTAGATTTGGCTTTCATCTTCTCATAGTTAATTTGATTGTTATTACACAATAATAATTATTTAAAGGTTTTAATGAGACATATTATTTGCAATGAACATCCAAGGGGGAGTGTTATGAATTTATTAAAATAAATGTAAATATCCATAACATATATCTCTTAGTCTCCCCATTATCTCTCATTAGCTTCTCTATAACTTCTACTATCTCACAAGGAATTATGACCCATAATTTTTCATTAATTTCATGGAGTGATTATGTAATTATAAAAGGAGAGCTCATCTTTTTGTTTTGTACACACACAATTGGAATGAATAAAATCATTCTATAATATATTCTCTCATTTTATTCTTTATCTTCTGTTGCTTCTTTATTTGTGTTGCTGGTTAATAGATGTGGCATCACCATTTCTCATCTTTGCAAATTTTCTATTATCTAATAAATAGAAAAATTTTCTTTTAGATTTGGCTTTTCATCTTCTCATAATTAATTTGATTGTTAGTACACAATAATAATTATGTAAAGGTTTTAATGAGGCATATTCTTTATAATGAACATCAAATAAATGTAGATGTTCATAACATATATCTCTTAGTCTCCTCACTATCTCCCATTAGTAATCTTTAGCTTCCCTATAACTCCCACTATCTCACAAGGAATTATGATCCATAATTTTTCATTAATTTCATGGAGTGATTATGTAACTATAAAAGGAGAACTCATCTTTTTGTTTTGTACACACACAATTGGAATGAATAAAATCACTCTATAATATATTCTCTTATTTTATTCTTTATCTTGCATTGCTTCTTTACTTGTATTGCTGACTAATAACTTTTTTTGTTTTTTATAAGGCTGGCTCATCTTAAAAAAAAAAAAACAATTCATATTTTTTATCAGTTTCATCAAGTGTAAAGTAAGAAAAAGGGATAATACTAAATTCTTTTTTTAAAGCCACGTGAAGCGCAGTTCTATTTTCTAGTATATATATAAAGCTGAGACTACAAGAGATGATGTGGCATCACAATTGCTCTTCTTTTTGTATTCTCTATTATCTAAAATATCTGAAATATTAGTGGATATTCTTTATAAATGTCTCTTCCTCTTCGATTTAAATCTAACAATATGTAACAATTAATAATAATTAATTATAAGTATTTTAAAATATTTATTTATTTTATTATGCTAGCAATTAAACTTCAGTAGCTTAAAATCCATCAATTAATTAACATAAGAAGAGAGATTCTTTCATCTTCCCTCAACAATGCCACTAGAGCCTAATTTTAATGCCATAATATCATATTTAATTATGTAACATTTTGTTTAGTACCTTTTGGCATCATCATTCATTTTCTTTTTATATTCTCTATTATCTACTCTATTATCTAAAATATCTAAAATATTGGTGGATATTCTTTATACATATCTCTTCCTCTTTTTATTTAAATTCAACAATATGTAACCATTAATAATAATTAATTATAAGTCTTTTGAAACATTCATTTACTTTATTATGCTAACAATTAAACTTTAGTGGCTTAAAATACACCAATTAATTAACATAGAAAGAGAGGTTTTTTCATCTTTCCTCAACAATGCCACTATAACTTAATTTTAATGTCATAATCTCACATTTAATTATGCAACCTTTTGTTTAGTGTCTTTTGACTTCTTCAAACTCTCTAAACACTAAATATTTAAGATTTGTTATGTTTGAGTTTTTTTTAATTATTTAACCAACATCTTCATTAGAAAAATTCTTGTATAAAAATAAAATAAATTCTTCTTGAGGCAACGGAAAAATTCTTTGAAGAGCATACTCTGTTTGACTCAGTTTAGTTTGCAATATAAAAAATTAAAAATTAAGTTTTAAAATATAGAATACACCAGAAAATATTGATTTTTTTTATTAAGGTGTAAGAAGTGAAAATAATTTAATAATCATTAAAATAGATCTACCGAAAACTCAAAAATCTAATCAAACTAGCAACAAGATATTCATAACTCAAAATCTAAGCCATTAAATTGCCACCAGTGCAAATTCTTGGTGGATTATATTTACTACCAGTGCAAACTTTAGTGGCTTTAAATACATCAATTAATTAATATATGAAAAAATGCTCTTTCACCTTCCCTCAACAATGCCATTAGGGCCTAATTTTAATAACATAATCTCATATTTAATTATGCAACATTTTTTTTTAGTGCCTTTTGGTTTCTTCAAACTCTATAAACATTAAATATTTAAGATTTGTGGTATCATTATTTATCATCTTTTTATATTGAGATGAAAAAACAATTACTTTACAAAATATTAGAAATCTTATATATATATATATATATATATATATCCCGGAAAGGGTGTGAATGATCAGATTAATTCTTTATTGTCAATTTTAATAACCAATTTTAAATTGGTACGAGGCGTTGTTAGACCAATTTGATGTAGAATTAAATCTGCCTTTGGACCCAGATCTGACTTAGAACAGATCAATAGTCCGCACGATTTGGTTTCCAGCCAATATACCTTTAGTGTTCTTTACCAGCTTTAAGTTATTAATAATTTTAATATGTGGCAAGTGTGTGCACCACAAGGCTCAGAGAAAATACTAAATCTGGATCCCAGAAATAGTATTCTGATTGAAAGGGGAGAAGAGAAGTACAACGAAAGACAGAGATCTGGTCTCTTTGCTTTCGAACGTCTGAGTTATATGGCGGATCCGATATAGATCGATCGCTAGATGCTTTAAAAGAAATAAATGCAGAAATTTAAACGTTCATAAATATAAAATTATTACAATGCTTTAAATTAATTACAAATAAGAACTTACATGTAATTCTTGAATCCAAAAGCTTTGTAATGGAAAAATATTACAAAAAAAAGGAATATGATCTTAAGACAGGAAAAGCTTCCTTGAATTCTTTAGATCTTGATTCCTAGAGAGAGAGAAGAGAGAATTCTTTAGAGAGAAGATATGGAGAAGCTTCAAATTTTCTTCAAAGAAAAAAAAACCTCCTCCTGAGCGTAGCCTGCATCCCCTTTAAATAGGCAGGGAGCCTTGGAGATAATGGAGAGTGGGGCCTCTTTCTTTTTCTTGAATCACGGGGGTCCTGGACCCAGAGCTTTAGGCTTTAGACAGACGCGTGTGAGAATAGTTCTCGCACTCAACAGACACAAAGGCCCACCTAAGACTCGATTACAAATTTAGAGTGGGACCCAAACAGGTGAAGAGACATGTGCGCTCTCACTTGTGTCCAAAGGACCACCTGTTTTAGACAAATATTTTGGGTGAAGAGACATGTGCGCTCTCACTTGTGTCCAGTGGACCACCCAAAATGACAGAGGAAAATAATTACAAAGAGGAATATTTACTCTTTTTTTTTTTTTATATATAACGGATCACCGATAAATACAATTTACAATAACGGATCACCGTTGACTATAAATTGAAAACGGATCACCGAAAACATACAAACGGATCACCGATAACTGTATCTCTCCATTTTATGGGAGATCCGTCTCATCTCAGAGACAAAAATGTTGAGTTACTACATAACTTAAGGTGTAGAAAACTTAGTGAATTCCAAAGTTACAAAACCACCTTCTTCACCAGACTTTTCTTAAGAGATGATGCAAACCATACCACATGGAAAGAAAAATTCCTTGCTGGTTTACCTGCTCTCTTAGGTGAAAAGGTCAGGAATTCCATTAAAACTCTTTATGACAATCGCATTCCTTATGATGAACTCACCTATGGTGAATTAGTCAGTTTTGTCAATAAAGAAGGTTTAAAGATTTGCCAAGATATCAAATTACAGAAACGCCTAAAACAAGAACTTAGACAATCTAAGCGAGAATTAGGAAGTATTTGTAAACAATTTGGTCATAATTCTTTAAAGCCATCTACTTCTAAAGATTGTAATGGTAAGTGCTCTACAAAGCCTTACAAAAAACATTACAAATCAAAATACCACAAGAAATTCAAATCTGATTTTAGAGAACAACGTTTTCATAAGAAACCTTCAAGGCCTTATAGAAAACCCAATTTCTCTAAAAAGAAAGATTTCAAAGCCAAGCCAAAAGCTCCTTTCAATTGGAAGGAAGCCACTTGTTACAAATGTCATCAGAAAGGACACACTGTAAGATTTTGCAGAGTAAACAAAAAACTTCATGAGCTTGATCTCGATGAAGAAATCCTTTCTAAAATTGCCCCTCTTCTTATTGAGTCTTCTGATTCAGATTCAGATTTCTCCTTAACAGGAGACAGTGATCCTTTACAAGTTGATGAATTAAATGATTTTGATTCTGATACTTCTGATTCAAGCAATAGTGATTCTGACTCAGAATCCTATTTAAAGAAAATCAATGTTTTAACAAAAGAACAAAAGACTTTTCTTGAACTTGTTAAACATATTTCTGATCCAACTCTACAAAAAGAATACCTTGATAAACTCCTAAAGACTCTGGAATCAAAACCAGAAACTTCTAAAGTACGAATCGTTAAAAAGAATACTTATGATCTTATTGAAATTTTGGATAAAAAGAAAACAAAGAAATCAGTTCCTAATATCCAAGATCTTCAAAAAGAGATTAAAGATATTAAATCTGAAATAAAAGAATTAAAAGAAAAAAAAAATGATTCAGAAGCTATCCAGCTTTTAATACAAAAATCTTTGTTACAAGATGACTCTGATAAAGAATCAAATTCAGATAGTGAAAATGAAAACAACCAACAGCTTGAAAACATTGAGTCCATACCCAATGATTTTCTTTTTGTTTTAAAACAAATCACCACTAGAAAATATTTGGTAAAAATAACCTTAAATTTCTCTGATGAACTCGAAATTGACACCATTGCCCTTTTCTATTAATCTTGATTTAAATTGCATTAAAGCTGACATTGTTCCAAAAACGTTTTACAAAGATACTAAAGAGAAGCTCTCTACCGCCAATAATTCAAAATTAAAAATCATTTCAAAAGTTGATGCGTCTATTCGCAACAACGGTTTGATTTTAAAACTTCTTTCCTATTAACAAATGACATACATCATATTGTTATTTTAGGAACTCCTTTCATAAACTTTATTACCCCATATACTGTTAATCATAACAATATATCATTCAAAGCAAACAATAAAATATTAAATTTTCCTTTTATAGAAAAACCCAAAACTAGAAATTTAAACATTATAAAAGACTGTTCTATCCATCAGAATAAGATCAATGTTTTGATAAAAACAAAACAAAATGACTTATTTGATTTAAAGAAAGACTTAAATTTACAAAGAATTGAAAATCAACTCCAAAATGACTTTATAAAAAGAAAAATTTCTGATTTTCAAAAGTTAATCGAAAATGAGATATGTCCTAATTTACCATCTGCATTCTGGAGTAGAAAGCAACACATGGTAGATTTGCCATATGAAAACTCTTTTGATGAAAAGAAAATTCCTACAAAAGCACGGCCTATCCAAATGAATATGGATTTAGAACGGCACTGTAGGGATGAGATTAAAGATTTGGAATCTAAAGGTTTAATTGTCAAATCTAGGTCACCGTGGTCTTGTGCCGCTTTCTATGTGAATAAAAATTCTGAAATAGAAAGAGGAACACCTAGATTGGTGATAAATTACAAACCTTTGAACAAAGCATTAAAATGGATTAGGTATCCAATACCTAATAAAAAAGATTTGCTTCAAAAACTTCATTCTGCATTCATATTTTCAAAATTTGATATGAAATCAGGTTTTTGGCAAATTCAAATTCATCCTAAAGACCGTTATAAAACTGCTTTCACTGTTCCATTTGGTCAATACGAATGGACAGTAATGCCTTTCGGTTTAAAAATTCACCTTCAGAATTTCAAAGAATTATGAATGATATCTATAACCCTTATTCTGAATTTTGCATTGTCTATATTGATGATGTATTGATCTTTTCCCACTCAATAGATCAACACTTCAAACATTTAAAGACTTTTTATTTAATAACTAGAAAAGCTGGTTTAGCTATCTCTAGTTCAAAGATTTCATTATTTCAAACAAAAATCAGGTTCCTTGGTCATTATATTTCTAAGGGAACTATCACTCCTATTGAAAGATCCCTTGCCTTCACTGACAAGTTTCCTGATAAAATCTTTGATAAAACCCAATTGCAAAGATTTTTGGGAAGTCTAAATTATGTTCTTGATTTCTGTCCAAATGCTATTAGGATAGCAAAGCCTTTGCATGATAGGCTTAAGAAAAACCCGGTTGCATGGTCTGAAGAACATACAGACATAGTAAAGCATTTAAAAAAGATTGTTAAAGAAATTCCATGCTTGTTTCTTGCAAATCCTGCATTACCTAAAATTGTTGAAACCGATGCATCAGATTTAGGTTATGGAGGAATATTAAAACAAGTAGACAATAATAAAGAACAGGTAGTTCAATATGTTTCTGCACATTGGAATGATTGTCAGAAAAATTATTCTACCATTAAAAAAGAAATTTTGTCTATTGTTTTATGCATTTCAAAGTTTCAAAGTGATTTACTAAATCAAAAATTTTTACTTAGAATTGATTGCAAAGCTGCAAAACATGTTTTAGAAAAAGATGTTCAAAACATTGCATCAAAACAGATTTTTGCACGTTGGCAAGCTATTTTGAGTGTTTTTGATTTTGAGATAGAATTCATTAAAGGAGATACAAATTCTCTCCCTGATTTTCTAACCAGGGAATTTCTTCAAAACAGATAATGCCGCCAAAAAAGAAAGACAAAGGGAAAGGGATCTTCAAAGACCCTGTGTCCCAGTCACCTTCCAAAGCATCCTCTCCACCTAAAGAAAAATTACTATCTTCAGCCATGCCCATAAAATCATGGATCGACATGATTGAAGATGAAGAAGTTAAAGCAAAAACCCTGGATCAACATGAACAGGTAAATAAATGGATAAAATCCTTATCCAAATCTCCTGAGCTTATGCTCGCTTTACAAAGTGTTTCTCAAAGCCAATCTTCTCCCAAAGAAGAATCTTCTAAAGAAATTTCAAAAACATCCTCACAAAATGTGATTCTTTCTGGTGAAAGTTTATCATCCCAGATTGTTTTATCACAAACAAAGCTTCCAAAGAAAACCTCGGAATGGTTTGATAAAACCTATTTTCAAAACATTTTATCTATGGAAGATGGGTTTTACCACTCTGATCCTTTTCAAGCAATTACAAAGCTTTTTCCCAAAGGCTGGTTTTTCAAACCATGGGATTTATCAAAACCTCAGCCTTATTACCAAAGCATTTTAGAATTCACAGAATCTGTGAAATTCAAACATTTTTATTTGAGTGAAGCTTATTCTGAGCCTGCCTATTCTACGGCAACCATCCTAAAAGTCCTCAGCCCAAAGCAGTGGGGAGACCCTCTCCACAAAACAAAGACCTTTCCTTTAAATTTCCAAAACCGATTGAACCATTGCCAGTCCTTTTCTTACTGGGACTACCAGCAAGCCTGGTTTAACACCTTCTTTATCCAAAACCCAAAGAAATCCCATTCATGGTTATTTTCTTCAATTCAAAAATAATTGTCCAAAGCCTTCCAAATTGGTTTCAACAGTGGTGGAACTTTTTTGGGCCAAGCCCAGAAATCCTCACCCCAAACGCCACTCACTGTTTAAATCTTTTTAAAACCCATTATGAGCCCATAGAATCAGAGAAACGATTTTCCCATTTCCTCTACTTCTGTACAAATTTCTTTTTACCTTGGGTCTGGATGTGGAACCTTCGGTACCAAAACCAAGATGCCCAATTAATCCTCCAAAGAACCTTTAAAATAAAATGGTGGTCAAAATTTGATGAACAGTCAAAATTGACTATTTTCATAGTCCAAAAATGGCTATCTACAAAAATGACCCCCACTATTAAAGACATTAAAGCCCAGTGAACCTTTCTATCCCAAAAATCCAAAGCCCAATCACTTTTGGCTAGCGCCAAAACTGAACAAGAATATTTTAAAGTCATGGAATGCCTCGCCACTGTGTCGAGCCTTCTGTTCAAAGCTCCAAACATCGTCAAGTGGTCTGCTGGTAGTTTATATCTCCTGAGATGACAATGAAGATGACTGCTTCGGAATCCTCCCATCCCTAAAGCATTAAAGTATTGTATATGTTATCGGTGATCCGTTAGTATGTTTTCGGTGATCCGTTGTTATAAATTGTATTTATCGGTGATCCGTTATATAAAAAAAAAAAAGAGTAAATATTCCTCTTTGTAATTATTTTCCTCTGTCGTTTTGGGTGGTCCACTGGACACAAGTGAGAGCGCACATGTCTCTTCACCCAAAATATTTGTCTAAAACAGGTGGTCCTTTGGACACAAGTGAGAGCGCACATGTCTCTTCACCTGTTTGGGTCCCACTCTAAATTTGTAATTGAGTCTTAGGTGGGCCTTTGTGTCTGTTGAGTGCGAGAACTATTCTCACACGCGTCTGTCTAAAGCCTAAAGCTCTGGGTCCAGGACCCCCGTGATTCAAAAAAAAGAAAGAGGCCCCACTCTCCATTATCTCCAAGGCTCCCTGCCTATTTAAAGGGGATGTAGGCTACGCTCAGGAGGAGGTTTTTTTTTTCTTTGAAGAAAATTTGAAGCTTCTCCATATCTTCTCTCTAAAGAATTCTCTCTTCTCTCTCTCTAGGAATCAAGATCTAAAGACTTCAAGGAAGCTTTTCCTGTCTTAAGATCATATTCCTTTTTTTTTCTTGTAATATTTTTCCATTACAAAGCTTTTGGATTCAAGAATTACATGTAAGTTCTTATTTGTAATTAATTTAAAGCATTGTAATAATTTTATATTTATGAACGTTTAAATTTCTGCATTTATTTCTTTTAAAGCATCTAGCAGACTGATCTATATCAGATCTGCCATATAACTGACGTTCGCTCGATAGCAAAGAGGGATCTCCGTCTTTGTACTCTCTTCTCCCTTCAATCGAATACTATTTCGGGATCCGGTTAGTATTTTCTCCAGCCTTATTGCACACTTGCCACATATTAAAATTATTAATAACTTAAAGCTGGTAAAGAACACTAAAGGTATATTGGCTGGAAACCAAATCGTGCGGACTATTGATCTGTTCTAAGTCAGATCTGGGTCCAAAGGCAGATTTAATTCTGCATCGAATTGGTCTAACAACGGCTCGTACCAATTTAAAATTGGTTATTAAAATTGACAATAAAGAATTAATCTGATCATTCACACCCTTTCCACGATCCCGGTCCTTATTGGTATCAGAGCGGTGAATGATCAGATTATACTGCCCTAAAATCAAACGGGACTTATACCCAAATACTATCCAAGCACCCGAAGGCAACCCTTTATCAAAATAGTCAATTTTTTTATCTTCTTCAAATTTTAACACACACAAAATCTTTAAACTGTAAAACACACTACTTCCCCTTGGCTCTGATACCAATAAGGACCGGGATCGTGGAAAGGGTGTGAATGATCAGATTAATTCTTTATTGTCAATTTTAATAACAAATTTTAAATTGGTACGAGGCGTTGTTAGACCAATTTGATGCAGAATTAAATCTGCCTTTAGACCCAGATCTGACTTAGAACAGATCAATAGTCTCGATTTGGACCAAAATTTGTTATTAAAATTGACAATAAAATTAATCTGATCATTCACACCCTTTCCACGATCCCGGTCCTTATTGGTATCAGAGCCAAGGGGAAGTAGTGTGTTTTACAGTTTGAAGATTTTTTGTGTGTTATAATTTGAAGAAGATTAAAAAATTGACTATTCTGATAAAGGGTTGCCTTCGGGTGCTTGGGTAGTATTTGGGTGTAAGTCCCGCTTGATTTAAGTAAGTGAAGACCAATTCTTAGCCTAAGACATTTTACTTTATCTTGTTAGAATATTTTCAAGTCTTTTAAAATTTTGATCTCACGGAGTCTTTGCTCAGAAAGCATCTTCTTTCAGCTCTTCCTCCGAGAAGACTAGTGTTTCAAAGAACGTGGTGAATTCAGAAGAATTCATTGTTGAAGATTTTAATAAAGCAATTGACAATTGGGATTTACCAAAGATTTCCAAAGACAAGATTTACAAAATGAAAATTACAGATTTTCTAAAGACTGATTGTGTCATAAAGACAGAAGAAAGAGATATCACTTTTTCAAAACCTTTTCAGACAATTCAGTTATTTTCTGAAAAATCATTAAAGAAATTAAGAGAAAAGAATTTTAACTATATTCATATCGGTTTAATCCAAGTTGGTATAAAGCCATTAACTAAAGAAGGATTAAATACTTCAATCCTTGTTGTCCTCAAAGATGGGAGGTTTATCTCCTTTGATGATTCCTTACTCAGTAGTATTGAATCTAGTCTCTGTAAAGGACCCATATCATTCGACTGTTATCCAAACATAACGGTTTCTCTTAAAGATAAAAATATTTTGAAAAGCATGATTTTACAGATCAAAACACATAACTACCACATGTTGGAAGGATCTGTTCCAGTTGCACTAATTTTCAAAATATCCTATAAAGCCATGATCTCTGCGTTTAATACGCAACACAAATTCCAGTCGAAAAGAGATGAAACTCTTCTCTTACAGACTGACCTGTCTAAAGCAAACACTGTCATACCAAGACCAATCCAATGGAAAGATATCAATCTTCCTGAGGAATGGATTCTTGAAGGAGCCACTCAACCAGTGATTCCTAAACACTTTGAGCCAAATACAGAGTTGCAAAATGTGACTCAGTATTCCGATGGCAAGGTCAAATTATCTTTTAAAAGATCTATGTCATCCAGATTCTCTACATCTTCTGATAAAGACTCAAGTTCCAATATTCCAGTATTGGAAAGAAAATTTACAAAAGTCCCCTCTGTTATAAATCTACCTTTCCAAAGCCAACCTAGGTTCTCTACTTCAGATATACCTAGCACTTCTATACGTTCTGTTGATTATACTACTAGTATTCCTCATCCAATTTATACAAGTAGTCAACAAGAACAAAAGCAGGACGAGAAGGAACATTCTCCTCCAACCTCTCCAACGTTTTCTGCAGTAACAGAAAATGTTATTAATGCCCTTGAAAAAGATTTTGAGCTTAATAAAACTCTTTTACATAAAGATTTTTATTCAGAGATAAATAAAGAAAAAAAGACTTTGGTTTTTTAAACAATTTTTAAACCAAAGAAAAGAGATTCAAGAGGTCTATTATGAATTTGTCAATTTGCATAAAATTCATATTATGTTTTTTGATTGGTTTGAGATTTATGCGAAAGAAAATGACATTTCTGATCCTTTTAAAGAATCAAATCCAATCACAATTCGTAAAAAGATCACTGAATGGAATCTATCAGATACTGGTAGAACCATTGAATCTGAGCATCCTCCCCTCAGGAGTGTAACCATAAATCATGGTGAGCCTCCAATTCAAATCAAAGCATCTCCTTACAAAGTTCAAAAGCCAAATGATCCAGAAAAGAATTTAGATAGCATTATCCAACAGAATAATTTCTGTAATGCTAATCTAAACACAATAGGAACCCAGTTGACTAGGATAGAAGGCCAGATCCAAAAGTCAACTATCCAAATCCCTTCTGATTCATCAAAATCTGATTCCTCAAAACCAGATTCCTTGAAAAAGCTTAAAGAACCTATTTTCAAACATTTCCAGGTTTCGAAACATAGCCAAAAGCTTGTTCAAGAATCTAAAACAGATTTTGCCAAAGCTTTTGACGTATGGCCTCTCTACTGCTCTAAAGTCCAGATTGTTCCTGCCACTCCGCAATCTAGCAGGGGGTCAACTTTAGAGCAGGACCAATCTTCTATAGCCTCTTCTGATATAGAAGCCTTTACAGAAGAACCTAAAGTCAATAAAGTCCATTGGGAATTAACACTCCCAAACATCCATAATCCACCAGATCTAGCAATAGATAATAGACCAAGTGCGTTAAATCAATCTAGGTTTAATGCAACTTCAGTTTATGAGTGGAACATAGATGGAATGTCTGAGTACAACATTCTAGGATTGTTGCAACAAATGACTATGGCAGCGAATGCCTACAAAACCAAATCGAACTTCGACAAAGCAATTGTAAAATTCTCATCACGGGTTTCATCGGTCAATTAAAAGGTTGGTGGGATCATCTTCTCACTAAACAAAGAACAATTAGAAATCCTTAATGCCATACAACCGATCAAGATGGATTACCCTTCTCGATGAATACAAGAACCCTATTTGATGTTATACCACCGATAATCGTCAGATCTCCATTTTATTTGAGATCCGTCTCATCTCGTAGACAAAATGTTGAGGTACTACTTAACTTAAGGTTTAGTAAACTTAGTGAATTCCAAAGTTTCTAAACCACCTTCTTCACTGTGACTTTTCTTAAGAGACGATGCAAACCATACCACATGGAAAGAAAAATTCCGGTTTACCCGCTTCCTCTAGTGAAAAGGTCAGAATTCCATTAAAACTCTTTATGACAATCGCATTCCTTATGATGAACTCACCTATGGTGAATTAGTCAGTTTTGTCAATAAAGAAGGTTTAAAGATTTGCCAAGATATCAAATTACAGAAACGACTAAAATAAGAGCTTAGACAATCTAAGCGAGAATTAGGAAGTTTTTGTAAACAATTTGGTCATAATTCTTTAAAGCCATCTACTTCTAAAGATTGTAATGGTAAGTGCTCTACAAAGCCTTACAAAAAACATTACAAATCAAAATACCACAAGAAATTCAAATCTGATTTTAGAGAACAACGTTTTCATAAGAAACCTTCAAGGCCTTATAGAAAACCCAATTTCTCTAAAAAGAAAGATTTCAAAGCCAAGCCAAAAGCTCCTTTCAATTGGAAGGAAGCCACTTGTTACAAATGTCATCAGAAAGGACACACTGCAAGATTTTGCAGAGTAAACAAAAAACTTCATGAGCTTGATCTCGATGAAGAAATCCTTTCTAAAATTGCCCCTCTTCTTATTGAGTCTTCTGATTCAGATTCAGATTTCTCCTTAACAGGAGACAGTGATCCTTTACAAGTTGATGAATTAAATGATTTTGATTCTGATACTTCTGATTCAAGCAATAGTGATTCTGACTCAGAATCCTATTTAAAGAAAATTAATGTTTTAACAAAAGAACAAGAGACTTTTCTTGAACTTGTTAAACATATTTCTGATCCAACTCTACAAAAAGAATACCTTGATAAACTCCTAAAGACTCTGGAATCAAAACCAGAAACTTCTAAAGTACCAATCGTTAAAAAGAATACTTATGATCTTACTGAAATTTTGGATAAAAAGAAAACAAAGAAATCAGTTCCTAATATCCAAGATCTTCAAAAAGAGATTAAAGATATTAAATTTGAAATAAAAGAATTAAAAGAAAAACAAAAAAATGATTCAGAAGCTATCCAGCTTTTAATACAAAAATCTTTGTTACAAGATGACTCTGATAAAGAATCAAATTCAGATAGTGAAAATGAAAACAACCAACAGCTTGAAAACATTGAGTCCATACCCAATGATTTTCTTTTTGTTTTAAAACAAATCACCACTAGAAAATATTTGGTAAAAATAACCTTAAATTTCTCTGATGAACTCGAAATTGACACCATTGCCCTTTTCGACACTGGTGCTGATTTAAATTGCATTAAAGCTGACATTGTTCCAAAAAAGTTTTACAAAGATACTAAAGAGAAGCTCTCTACCGCCAATAATTCAAAATTAAAAATCATTTCAAAAGTTGATGCGTCTATTCGCAACAACGGTTTTGATTTTAAAACTTCTTTCCTATTAACAAATGACATACATCATATTGTTATTTTAGGAACTCCTTTCATAAACCTTATTACCCCATATACTGTTAATCATAACAATATATCATTCAAAGCAAAAATGAAATATTAAATTTTCCTTTTATAGAAAAACCAAAAACTAGAAATTTAAACATTATAAAAGCCTGTTCTATCCATCAGAATAAGATCAATGTTTTGATAAAAATAAAACAAAATGACTTATTTGATTTAAAGAAAGACTTAAATTTACAAAGAATTGAAAATCAACTCCAAAATGACTTTATAAAAAGAAAAATTTCTGATTTTCAAAAGTTAATCGAAAATGAAATATGTGCTAATTTACCATCTGCATTCTGGAGTAGAAAGCAACACATGGTAGATTTGCCATATGAAAACTCTTTTGATGAAAAGAAAATTCCTACAAAAGCACGGCCTATCCAAATGAATATGGATTTAGAACGGCACTGTAGGGATGAGATTAAAGATTTGGAATCTAAAGGTTTAATTGTCAAATCTAGGTCACCGTGGTCTTGTGCCGCTTTCTATGTGAATAAAAATTCTGAAATAGAAAGAGGAACACCTAGATTGGTGATAAATTACAAACCTTTGAACAAAGCATTAAAATGGATTAGGTATCCAATACCTAATAAAAAAGATTTGCTTCAAAAACTTCATTCTGCATTCATATTTTCAAAATTTGATATGAAATCAGGTTTTTGGCAAATTCAAATTCATCCTAAAGACCGTTATAAAACTGCTTTCACTGTTCCATTTGGTCAATACGAATGGACAGTAATGCCTTTCGGTTTAAAAATTCACCTTCAGAATTTCAAAGAATTATGAATGATATCTATAACCCTTATTCTGAATTTTGCATTGTCTATATTGATGATGTATTGATCTTTTCCCACTCAATAGATCAACACTTCAAACATTTAAAGACTTTTTATTTAATAACTAGAAAAGCTGGTTTAGCTATCTCTAGTTCAAAGATTTCATTATTTCAAACAAAAATCAGGTTCCTTGGTCATTATATTTCTAAGGGAACTATCACTCCTATTGAAAGATCCCTTGCCTTCACTGACAAGTTTCCTGATAAAATCTTTGATAAAACCCAATTGCAAAGATTTTGGGAAGTCTAAATTATGTTCTTGATTTCGTCCAAATGCTATTAGATAGCAAAGTTTTGCATGATAGGCTTAAGAAAAACCTGGTTGCATGGTCTCAAGAACATACGCATATAGTAAAGCATTTAAAAAGATTGTTAAAGAAATTCCATGCTTGTTTCTTGCAACTCGCATTACCTAAAATTGTTGAAACCGATGCATCGATTTAAAGTTATGGAGGAATATTAAAACAAGTAGACAATAATAAAGAATGTAGTTCAATATGTTTCAGACATTGGAATGATTGTCGAAAAATTATTCTACCATTAAAAAGAAATTGCCTATTGTTTTATGCATTTCAAAGTTTCAAAGTGATTTACTAAATCAAAATTTTACTTAGAATTAATTGCAGTTCGCAAAACATGTTTTAGAAAAGATGTTCAAAACATTGCATCAAACAGATTTTTGCACGATGGCAAGCCATTTTGAGTATTTTTGATTTTGAGATTGAATTTATTAAAGGAGATACAAATTCTCTCCCTGATTTTCTAACCAGGGAATTCCTTCAAAACAGATAATGCCGCCCAAAAAGAAAGACAAAGGGAAAGGGATCTTCAAAGACCCTGTGTCCCAGACACCCTCTAAAGCTTCCTCTCCTCCTAAAGAAAAATTACTCTCTTCAGCCATGCCTATAAAATCATGGATTGACATGATCAAGATGAAGTTAAAGCAAAACCCCGGATCAACATGAACAGTAAATAAATGGATAAAACTTTATCCAAATCTCCCGAGCTTATGCTCGCTTACAAAGTGTTTCAAAGCCAATCTTCTCCCAAAGAAGAATCTTCTAAAGAAATTTCAAAAACATCCTCACAAAATGTGATTCTTTCTGGTGAAAGTTTATCATCCCAGATTGTTTTATCACAAACAAAGCTTCCAAAGAAAACCTCGGAATGGTTTGATAAAACCTATTTTCAAAACATTTTATCTATGGAAGATGAGTTTTACCACTCTGATCCTTTTCAAGCAATTACAAAGCTTTTTCCCAAAGGCTGGTTTTTCAAACCATGGGATTTATCAAAACCCCAGCCTTATTACCAAAGTATTTTAGAATTCACAGAATCTGTGAAATTAAAACATTTTTATTTGAGTGAAGCTAATTCTGAGCATGCCTATTCTACGGCAACCATCCTAAAAGTCCTCAGCCCAAAGCAGTGGGGAGACCCTCTCCACAAAACAAAGACCTTTCCTTTAAATTTCCAAAACCGATTGAACCATTGCCAGTCCTTTTCTTACTGGGACTACTAGCAAGCCTGGTTTAACACCTTCTTTATCCAAAACCCAAAGAAATCCCATTTATGGTTAAACAAAAAGAAAATCATTGGGTATGGACTCAATGTTTTCAAGCTGTTGGTTGTTTTCATTTTCACTATTTGAATTTGATTCTTTATCAGAGTCATCTTGTAACAAAGATTTTTGTATTAAAAGCTGGATAGCTTCTGAATCATTTTTTTGTTTTTCTTTTAATTCTTTTATTTCAGATTTAATATCTTTAATCTCTTTTTGAAGATCTTGGATATTAGGAACTGATTTCTTTGTTTTCTTTTTATCCAAAATTTCAGTAAGATCATAAGTATTCTTTTTAACGATTGGTACTTTAGAAGTTTCTGGTTTTGATTCCAGTCTTTGTGAGTTTATCAAGGTATTCTTTTGTAGAGTCGATCGTAAATATGTTTAACAAGTTCAAGAAAAGTCTCTTGTTCTTTGTTAAAACATTGATTTTCTTTAAATAGATTCGAGTCGTAATCACTATTGCTTGAATCAAGATCGTAATCAAAATCATTTAATTCATCAACTTGTAAAGGATCACTGTCTCCTGTTAAGGAGAAATCTGAATCTGAATCAGAAGACTCAATAAGAAGAGGGGCAATTTTAGAAAGGATACCAATAAGGACCGGGATCGTGGAAAGGGTGTGAATGATCAGATTAATTCTTTATTGTCAATTTTAATAACCAATTTTAAATTGGTACGAGGCGTTGTTAGACCAATTCGATGCAGAATTAAATCTGCCTTTGACCCAGATCTGACTTAGAACAGATCAATAGTCCGCACGATTTGGTTTCCAGCCATATACCTTTAGTGTTCTTTACCAGCTTTAAGTTATTAATAATTTTAATATGTGGCAAGTGTGTGCACCACAAGGCTCAGAGAAAATACTAAATCTGGATCCCAGAAATAGTATTCTGATTGAAGGGGGAGAAGAGAAGTACAACGAAAGACAGAGATCTGGTCTCTTTGCTTTCGAGGAACGTACAAGTTATATGGCAGATCTGATATAGATCAGTCTGCTAGATGCTTTAAAAGAAATAAATGCAGAAATTTAAACGTTCATAAATATAAAATTATTACAATGCTTTAAATTAATTACAAATAAGAACTTACATGTAATTCTTGAATTCAAAAGCTTTGTAGTGGAAAAATATTACAAGAAAAAAAAGGAATATGATCTTAAGACAGGAAAAGCTTCCTTGAAGTCTTTAGTTCTTGATTCCTAGAGAGAGAGAAGAGAGAATTCTTTAGAGAGAAGATATGGAGAAGCTTCAAATTTTCTTCAAAGAAAAAAAAAACCTCCTCCTGAGCGTAGCCTGCATCCCCTTTAAACAGGCAGGGAGCCTTGGAGATAATGGAGAGTGGGGCCTCTTTCTTTTTCTTGAATCACGGGGGTCCTGAACCCAGCTTTAGCTTTAGATGCACGCCATGTGAATAGTTCTCGACTCACTGCACACAAAGGCCCACCTAAGACTCGATTACAAATTTAGAGTGGGACCCAAACAGGTGAAGAGACATGTGCGCTCTCACTTGTGTCCAAAGGACCACATGTTTTAGACAAATATTTTGGGTGAAGAGACATGTGCGCTCTCACTTGTGTCCAGTGGACCACCCAAAACGACAGAGGAAAATAATTACAAAGAGGAATATTTACTCTTTTTTTTTATATATATAACAGATCACCGATAAATACAATTTACAATAACGGATCACCGATGACTATAAATTGAAAACGGATCACCGAAAACATACTAACGGATCACCGATAACATATACATCACTTTAATGCTTTAGGGATGGGAGGATTCCGAAGCAGTCATCTTCATTGTCATCTCCCAGAGATATAAACGGCTCAGCAGACCCTTGATCCGATGAGCTGGAGCTTTGAACAGAAGGCTCTGACCTGGTGGCAAGGAGCTGTTCCATGACTTTAAAATATTCTTGTTCGGTTTTGGCGCTAGCCAAAAGTGATTGGGCTTTGGATTTTTGGGATAGAAAGGTTCCCTGGGCTTTAATGCCTTTAATAGTGGGGGTCATTTTTGTAGATAGCCATTTTTGGACTATGGGAATAGTCAATTTTGACTGTTCATCAAATTTTGACCACCATTTTATTTTAAAGGTTCTTTGGAGGATTAATTGGGCATCTTGGTTTTGGTACCGAAGGTTCCACATCCAGACCCAAGGTAAAAAGAAATTTGTACAGAAGCAGAGGAAATGGGAAAATCGTTTCTCTGATTCTATGGGCTCATAATGGGTTTTAAAAAAATTTAAACAGTGAGTGGCATTTAGGGTGAGGATTTCTGGGCTTGGCCCAAAAAAGTTCCACCACTGTTGAAACCAATTTGGAAGACTTTGGACGGTTATTTTTGAATTGAAGAAAAATAACCATGAATGGGATTTCTTTGGGTTTTGGATAAAGAAGGTGTTAAACCAGGCTTGTTGGTAGTCCCAGTAAGAAAAGGACTGGCAATGGTTCAATCGGTTTTGGAAATTTAAAGGAAAGGTCTTTGTTTTGTGGAGAGGGTCTCCCCACTGCTTTGGGCTGAGGACTTTTAGGATGGTTGCCGTAGAATAGGCAAGCTCAGAATGAGCTTCACTCAAATAAAAATGTTTGAATTTCACAGATTCAGTGAATTCTAAAATGCTTTGGTAATAAGGCTGGGGTTTTGATAAATCCCATGGTTTGAAAAACCAGCCTTTGGGAAAAAGCTTTGTAATTGCTTGAAAACGATCAGAGTGGTAAAACCCATATTCCATAGATAAAATGTTTTGAAAATAGGTTTTATCAAACCATTCTGAGGTTTTCTTTGGAAGCTTTGTTTGTGATAAAACAATCTGGGATGATAAACTTTCACCAGAAAGAATCACATTTTGTGAGGATGTTTTTGAAATTTCTTTAGAAGATTCTTCTTTGGGAGAAGATTGGCTTTGAGAAACACTTTGTAAAGCGAGCATAAGCTCAGGAGATTTGGATAAGGATTTTATCCATTTATTTACCCGCTCATGTTGATCCGTGGTTTTGCTTTAACTTCTTCATCTTCAATCATGTCGATCCATGATTTTACGGCATGGTCAAGATAGTAATTTTTCTTTAGAGAGGATGCTTTGGAAGGTGATCGACATGTGGTCTTCAAGATCCCTTTCCCTTTGTCTTTCTTTTTTGGCGGCATTATCTGTTTTGAAGAAATTCCCTGGTTAGAAAATCAGGGAGAGAATTTGTATCTCCTTTAATGAATTCTATCTCAAAATCAAAAACACTCAAAATAGCTTGCCAACGTGCAAAAATCTGTTTTGATGCAATGTTTTGAACATCTTTTACTAAAACATGTTTTGCAGCTTTGCAATTAATTCTAAGTAAAAATTTTTGATTTAGTAAATCACTTTGAAACTTTGAAATGCATAAAACAATAGACAGAATTTCTTTTTTAATGGTAGAATAATTTTTCTGACAATCATTCCAATGTGCAGAAACATATTGAACTACATGTTCTTTATTATTGTCTACTTGTTTTAATATTCCTCCATAACCTAAATCTGATGCATCGGTTTCAACAATTTTAGGTAATGCAGGATTTGCAAGAAACAAGCATGGAATTTCTTTAACAATCTTTTTTAAATGCTTTACTATGTCTGTATGTTCTTCAGACCATGCAACCGGGTTTTTCTTAAGCCTATCATGCAAAGGCTTTGCTATCCTAATAGCATTTGGACAGAAATCAAGAACATAATTTAGACTTCCCAAAAATCTTTGCAATTGGGTTTTATCAAAGATTTTATCAGGAAACTTGTCAGTGAAGGCAAGGGATCTTTCAATAGGAGTGATAGTTCCCTTAGAAATATAATGACCAAGGAACCTGATTTTTGTTTGAAATAATGAAATCTTTGAACTAGAGATAGCTAAACCAGCTTTTCTAGTTATTAAATAAAAAGTCTTTAAATGTTTGAAGTGTTGATCTATTGAGTGGGAAAAGATCAATACATCATCAATATAGACAATGCAAAATTCAGAATAAGGGTTATAGATATCATTCATAATTCTTTGAAATTCTGAAGGTGAATTTTTAAACCGAAAGGCATTACTGTCCATTCGTATTGACCAACTGGAACAAAGGAAAGCAGCTTTTATAACGGTCTTGTGATGAATTTGAATTTGCTAAAACCCGATTTCATATCAAATTTTGAAAATATGAATGAAGTTTTCAAATCTTTTTATTGTGTATTGATACCTAATCCATTTTAATGCTTTGTTCAAAGGTTTGTAATTTATCACCAATCTAGTGTTCCTCTTTCTATTTCAGAATTTTTATTCACATAGAAAGCGGCACAAGACCACGGTGACCTAGATTTGACAATTAAACCTTTAGATTCCAAATCTTTAATCTCATCCCTACAGTGCCGTTCTAAATCCATATTCATTTGGATAGGCCGTGCTTTTGTAGGAATTTTCTTTTCATCAAAAGAGTTTTCATATGGCAAATCTACCATGTGTTGCTTTTTCACCCGTAATGCAGATGGTAAATTAGGACATATCTCATTTTCGATTAACTTTTGAAAATCAGAAATTTTTCTTTTTATAAAGTCATTTTGGAGTTGATTTTCAATTCTTTGTAAATTTAAGTCTTTCTTTAAATCAAATAAGTCATTTTGTTTTATTTTTATCAAAACATTGATCTTATTCTGATGGATAGAACAGGCTTTTATAATGTTTAAATTTCTAGTTTTTGGTTTTTCTATAAAAGGAAAATTTAATATTTCATTTTTGCTTTGAATGATATATTGTTATGATTAACAGTATATGGGGTAATAAGGTTTATGAAAGGAGTTCCTAAAATAACAATATGATGTATGTCATTTGTTAATAGGAAAGAAGTTTTAAAATCAAACCCGTTGTTATATAGACGATCAACTTTTGAAATGATTTTAATTTTGAATTATTGGCGGTAGAGCTTCTTTAGTATCTTTGTAAAACTTTTTGGAACAATGTCACTTTAATGCAATTTAAAGGTCGAAAAGGGCAATGGTGTCAATTTCAGTTCATCGAGAAATTTAAGGTTATTTTACCAAATATTTTCTAGTGGTGATTTGTTTTAAACAAAAGAAAATCATTGGGTATGGACTCAATGTTTTCAAGTCGTTGGTTGTTTTCATTTTCACTATCTCGAATTTGATTCTTTATCGTAGTCATCTTGTAACAAAGATTTTTGTATTAAAAGTCGGATAGCTTCAATCATTTTTTGTTTTTCTTTAATTCTTTATTTCAAATTTAATATCTTTAATCTCTTTGAAGATCTTGGATATTAGGAACTGATTTCTTTGTTTTCTTTTATCCAAAATTTCAAGATCATAAGTATTCTTTTAATGATTGGAACTCTAGAAGTTTCTGGTTTTGATTCCAGTGTCTTTAAAAGTTTATCAAGGCATTATTTTTGAAGAGCTGGATCAGAAATATGTTTAACAAGTTCAAGAAAAGTTTCTTGTTCTTTTGTCAGAACATTGATTTTCTTTAAATATGATTCTGAATCTGAATCAGTATTGCTTGAAACAGAAGTATCAGAATCAAAATCATTTAACTCGTCAACTTGTAAGGGATCACTGTCTCCTGTTACGGAGAATTCTGAATCTGAGTCAGAAGACTCAATGAGAAGGGGGGCAATTTTAGAAAGGATTTCTTCATCGAGATCAAGCTCATGAAGTTTTTTGTTTACTCTGCAAAATCTTGCAGTGTGTCCTTTCTGATGGCATTTGTAACAAGTGGCTTCCTTCCAATTGAAAGGAGCTTTTGGCTTGGCTTTGAAATCTTTCTTTTTAGAGAAATTGGGTTTTCTATAAGGCCTTGAAGGTTTCTTATGAAAACGTTGTTCTCTAAAATCAGATTTGAATTTCTTGTGGTATTTTGATTTGTAATGTTTTTTGTAAGGCTTTGTAGAGCACTTACCATTACAATCTTTAGAAGTAGATGGCTTTAAAGAATTATGACCAAATTGTTTACAAAAACTTCCTAATTCTCGCTTAGATTGTCTAAGCTCTTATTTTAGTCGTTTCTGTAATTTGATATCTTGGCAAATCTTTAAACCTTCTTTATTGACAAAACTGACTAATTCACCATAGGTGAGTTCATCATAAGGAATGCGATTGTCATAAAGAGTTTTAATGGAATTCCTGACCTTTTCACCTAAGAGAGCAGGTAAACCAGCAAGGAATTTTTCTTTCCATGTGGTATGGTTTGCATCATCTCTTAAGAAAAGTCCTGAAGGCGTGGTTTTGTAACTTTGGAATTCACTAAGTTTTCTACACCTTAAGTTATGTAGTAACTCAACATTTTTGTCTCTGAGATGAGACGGATCTCCGATAAAATGGAGAGATACAGTAATTATCAGGGTAGCTATAACATCCTAAATAGGGTTACTGTATTCATCAAGAAGGGGTAATCCATCTTGATCAGTTTGTATGGCATTAAGGATTTCTAATTGTTGCTGTTTAGTGAGAAGATGATCCCACCAACCTTTTAATTGACCAGTAAACCCAGCAATGAGAATTTCTGCAATTGCTTTGTCAGAAGTTCCCGATTTGGTTTTGTAGGCATTCGCTGCCATAGTCATTTGTTGCAACAATCCTAGAATGTTGTACTCAGACATTCCATCTATGTTCCACTCATAAACTGAAGTTGCATTAAACCTAGATTGATTTAACGCACTTGGTCTATTATCTATTGCTAGATCTGGTGGATTATGGATGTTTGGGAGTGTTAATTCCCAATGGACTTTATTGACTTTAGGTTCTTCTGTAAAGGCTTCTATATCAGAAGAGGCTATAGAAGATTGATCCTGCTCTAAAGTTGCAACCCTGCTAGATCATGGAGTGTCGTGAACAACTGACTTTAGAATGTAAGAGAGGAAGCTTCTATTCTGTCAAGCTGTTCTTTAATAGCTTTGGCAAAATCTGTTTTAGATTCTTGAACAAGCTTTTGGCTATGTTTCGAAACCTGGAAAGGTTTGAAAATAGGTTCTTTAAGCTTTTTCAAGGAATCTGGTTTTGAGGAATCAGATTTTGATGAATCAGAAGGGATTTGGATAGTTGACTTTTGGATCTGGCCTTCTATCCTAGTCAACTGGGTTCCTATTGTGTTTAGATTAGCATTACAGAAATTATTCTGTTGGATAATGCTATCTAAATTCTTTTCTGGATCATTTGGTTTTTGAACTTTGTAAGGAGATGCTTTGATTTGAATTGGAGGCTCACCATGATTTATGGTTACACTCCTGAGGGGAGGATGCTCAGATTCAATGGTTCTACCAGTATCTGATAGATTCCATTCAGTGATCTTTTTACGCATTGTGATTGGATTTAATTCTTTAAAAGGATAAGAAATGTCATTTTCTTTCGCATAAATCTCAAACCAATCAAAAAACATAATATGAATTTTATGCAAATTGACAAATTCATAATAGACCTCTTGAATCTCTTTTCTTTGGTTTAAAAATTGTTTAAAAAACCAAAGTCTTTTTTCTTTATTAATCTCTGAATAAAAATCTTTATGTAAAAGAGTTTTATTAAACTCAAAATCTTTTTCAAAGGCATTAATAACATTTTCTGTTACTGCAGAAAACGTTGGAGAGGTTGGAGGAGAATGTTCCTTCTCGTCCTGCTTTTGTTCTTGTTGACTACTTGTATAAATTGGATGAGGAATACTAGTAGTATAATCAACAGAACGTATAGAAGTGCTAGGTATATCTGAAGTAGAGAACCTAGGTTGGCTTTGGAAAGGTAGATTTATAACAGAGGAGACTTTTGTAAATTTTCTTTCCAATACTGGAATATTGGAACTTGAGTCTTTATCAGAAGATGTAGAGAATCTGGATGACATAGATCTTTTAAAAGATTATTTGACCTTGCCATCGGAATACTGAGTCACATTTTGCAACTCTGTATTTGGCTCAAAGTGTTTAGGAATCACTGGTTGAGTGGCTCCTTCAAGAATCCATTCCTCATGAAGATTGATATCTTTCCATTGGATTGGTCTTGGTATGACAGTGTTTGCTTTAGACAGGTCAGTCTGTAAGAGAAGAGTTTCATCTCTTTTCGACTGGAATTTGTGTTGCGTATTAAACGCAGAGATCATGGCTATATAGGATATTTTGAAAATTAGTGCAACTGGAACAGATCCTTCCAACATGTGGTAGTTATGTGTTTTGATCTGTAAAATCATGCTTTTCAAAATATTTTTATCTTTAAGAGAAACCGTTATGTTTTGATAACAGTCGAATGATATGGGTCCTTTACAGAGACTAGATTCAATACTACTGAGTAAGGAATCATCAAAGGAGATAAACCTCCCATCTCTGAGGACAACAAGGATTGAAGTATTTAATCCTTCTTTAGTTAATGGCTTTATACCAACTTGGATTAAACCGATATGAATATAGTTAAAATTCTTTTCTCTTAATTTCTTTAATGATTTTTCAGAAAATAAATGAATTGTCTGAAAAGGTTTTGAAAGAGTGATATCTCTTTCTTCTGTCTTTATGACACAATCAGTCTTTAGAAAATCTGTAATTTTCATTTTGTAAATCTTGTCTTTGGAAATCTTTGGTAAATCCCAATTGTCAATTGCTTTATTAAAATCTTCAACAATGAATTCTTCTGAATTCACCACGTTCTTTGAAACACTAGTCTTCTCGGAGGAAGAGCTAGAGAAAGAAGATGCTCTACAGAGCAAAGACTCCATGAGATGCAAAATTTTAAAAGACTTCAAAATATTCTAAAAAGATAAAGTAAAATGTCTTAGGCTAAGAATTGGTCTTACTGCCCTAAAATCAAACGGGACTTATACCCAAATACTACCCAAGCACCCGAAGGCAACCCTTTATCAAAATAGTCAATTTTTTTATCTTCTTCAAATTTTAACACACACAAAATCTTTAAACTGTAAAACACACTACTTCCCCTTGGCTCTGATATATATATATATATATATATATTATATAAAGCTGGAACTACAAGAGGTGATGTGGCATCACTATTTCTCATATTTTTATATTCTTTATTATCTAATATATTAGTTGATATTAAAAAATAATTACATTATAAAATATTAATAATAGAAAATAATTATTAGATTACAAAAGATTATATGTCTCTTCCTCTTTTTATTTAAACTCAACAATATGTAACCATTAATAATAATTAATTATAAGCTTGAAACATTAATTTATTTTGTTATACCAACAATTAAACTTTAGTGGCTTTAAATTATGCCAACAATTAAGTTTTAATGGCTTTAAATACATCAATTAAATAACATAGGAAGGAAAATTCCTTCCCTCTACAATGCCATTAGGGCATAATTTTAATGTCACAATCTCATATTTAATTATGCAATCTTTTGTTTAGTGCCTTTTGGCTTCTTCAAACTTTATAAACATTAAGTATTTAAGATTTGTGACATCATTATTTCTCATATTTTTATATTCTCTATTATCTAATATATTGGTTGAAATTAAAAAATAACAACAATACAAAATATTAAAAATCTATCTGTATATATATGTGTGTGTGTGTAAAGTTGGGCTAAAAGAGTTAATGTAACATCCTTATTTCTTATCTTTTTATATTCTTTGTTATCTAATATATTGGTTGAGATTAAAAAACTTATACATTACAAAATATTAAAAATAAAAAATTATTATTATATTACAAAAGATTATATATCTCTTCCTCTTTCTATTTAAATTCAACAATATTTAACTATTAATAATAATTAATGGTAAGTCTTGAAACATTCATTTATTTTATTAAGCCAACAACTAAACTTTAGTGGCTTAAAATACATCAACTAATTAATATAGGAAGAAAGGTTCCTTCATATTCCCTCACCAATGTCACTAGAGCTTAATTTTAATGCCATAATCCTATATTTAATTATGTAACATTTTGTTTAGTGTCTTTTGGCTTCTTCAAACTCTATAAATATTAAGTATTTAAGATTTACTGTGTTTGAGTTTTTTTTAGTTATTTAAACAACATCCTCTTTGGAAATATTCTTGTGTTTTTATTTTTTAACTTATTTGAATTTTTAGTATTGTGTGCTTCATGAAGTACTCTTTTCCTCATGAGTTGAACAATGATAAAGATAGTTGGATGATAAGGGTTAGAATTTGTAGAATGTGAGAATCTATTAATACCAAGACAAATGGAGAATTGATTAGTGCGAATATGACTTTTATTGATGAAAAGGATGTATAAACAATTTATTCTCCCATTGTTTTCTCTAATTTTTTTCCCAATTGTTTTACACTTAATGTAGCATATTTGTTTTCATAGGAAAATCTAATGCATGCAACAATCAGGAAAAATTTAATGACAAGGTTTAGGCACATGTTGAGTGAGGGTTCTTTGTACAGTGTCAAGAATTTAAAAGTTGTTATAACTACAAGTGAGTACAGACCACTTTTAAATCAATATAAAATTATTTCTTGGTTACAACTTTGCTTAAGAGGTTAGAAGAAGGAACTGTTAAGATTCCGACCAATGAATTCTAATTCACATCTCCGAATTTGATTGATATATGTGTGAATGATAACACAAACCTCTCATGTATTTTTTTTTTTAATTATTAATGTTTGTTAATCTTTAAGTATATATTAGAAATTATTAATCATCATGTTTTAACATGTTTATGTTATTTTTTCATAATATTATAGATGTTATCGGAAGTTTATGTGGTGTGGGTGATATTGAGATCATTGGAGTTGGTTGGAAAAAAAGAGATATATATAAAAGTTTTAACAGATTAACAAGTTGAATATAATTTGGAACTTATCAACAACTACAAAAGGTATAAGGTCCGTACACTTATACTGTACACATTAATATATATTTTTAAAGTAAAAATAATTAACTTTCATAAATAACATTAGTTTTATAAGGCTGCCTCATTTAAAAAAAATCAATTTATAATTTTTATTAGTTTCCTCAAGTGCAAAATAACAAAAAAAGATAATATTAAATTCATTTTTCAAAACCGTACGAAGCGCGGTTGTATTTACTATTTACTTATAAAATAGAGCAAAGAAGTGAAATTGTGAGACCCATCACAATTTAGTAATGAGAAATGAGAGGCTCATTTTCAAGGGAGTCTCTTATTCTCGAAATTGATCATTTTGCTCTCCCAAAATTAAAATGGCTATTTTATCCTCATTTATAATAAATTAATATATTATTATAATTAATGAATTAATATATTATTAACAATAATATATTATAATTATAGTTCGTGAATATAAATTAAAGAAACTGAAAATTTATTATTATTATTGAATAAGTTATTGTTGTTGTTGTTATTAATTTATTAATTATTACTATTATTTATTTATTTATTATTTTAATTATTATTATTATTATTGTTATCATCAAATGATAATAATTAACCAATGGTATTTTAATAAATTATTAATGATACTATTTTTAATATTATTTTATTAATTATTTTAATAAATTCCTATTATTAATTATTTTTATAATAATAAAAATAACAAATGATGATGATGATGATGATTGTAGGTATCATATTCCAAAAGGTACCAAACCATGCACATGTCCATCCTGTCAAATAAAAGAAGATATTATAGGGAAATAATACCCAAATTATTCTAGGGAAATAACACCCAAGCTACTCTTCGGAAAAAACACTCAAAGAAAAATTCCTCCAGAGCTCATAAAGATGGCAAGAGGGGGAATTAATTATATAATCCATTAGTTTAGGAAAATCACACCCAAATATCATACAAGTAAGGAAACACACAGGGGCAGAATAATTTCCTAGATTAAATTCACCTCTACATGCATATAAATTATGGGCCACACATGTCGTTAGATTGATGGTTCAAAGCAAAACCCTAAACCCACATCACTCATCATCTATAAATAGATACTCATTTCTAAGAGAAAATGAGTCTTTGGCCTGCAAAAGCAATGTTCATACTTAGAGAGAGAAACCTATCTTCTCCATTTTTCTTCTTTCTTTAATCTTGATTAAACACTAACTTGGGTGTCAGGGTGCCTTTTTAGATACTCACCCCTTCAGATTCGAGACCGACGATCGTAACAAGTTCTTTACAAATAAAAAATATGTCTGAAGATGAATTCTAGCCCCTTCATTGGCGCCGTCTATGAGAAACTTACAAGTTAAAGGCCATTTTCTCTCACTAAAACCCACGCAACCACAACTCTATACTCACTTTTTTAGATTAGATTTAGTTGTGTATGGTTGTAAAAAGATGTGAATACTCGTATATACTCATTAAAAATGGGTTTATGTGTAATACCAAAACCTCAAACATGATTAAAAAGGCAATAAAACTAAAAATCTAAGCTAAAAAATGGAGGCTTATTCTCCAAGTGAGTTACTGGAGATAAAGAGTAAAGAAAATGAAAAACTTATTTGGTTAACATAAAACTTTGACCAACCAGTAAAAAGTCAAGATGGTCAAAATGGTTTTTGAAATTAAACCCAAGACCAATTTATCTTTTATTTATTTATCTTCATTTTCTTTTTAATAGTGCTAATTCCCTGACAACTATTCTGACTTATATACATTCTTGCCATTCTATTTATTCGGTGATACTTCTTTATTTGTCTACGAGTAAGGTTAAGGAAAACCCAAGCATCCATCTTACCAAGGGGAATATATGAAAGGTATTATACCGACGTGGATCAACATAATTCCATGATCTAATCTAACAATTATGATTCCGCAACTAACATATTAACACATTTTAATTTTAGTTTTCTTATGTCATTCTAGACTTGACTTGACTTACCTACAAGTAAAGATGGCCAACGGGCCGTGCCGTGCCGGCCCAGGCCCATTAAAGGAAGCCCACGCGTGCCCGTGCCCACTCGTGCCGTACCCACCCATGCCATGCCTAGGAAAAATAGCCCACTAAGTTTTTTTTCCTTTTTATTTTTTTAAGAGCGCATGCTAAGTTGTTGTCTTATTTTTTTTCAAGCTTATATACTTTTTTTAAATCCATGTGCCTTTATTTAAATTTAATAGAGTGAAAAATTTAAAACTCAAATTCATATTCAATAATAATAAATTAATAATAATAAGAGAATGTAATATTAGTTGCTAAGTTTGACTTTATGGTATTAGAATTCCTTTTTAGTACTTAACAACAACAATAATAATTTTTTTAAGAGTTAACTTAATTGTTAACTTGGAATTACATAGAGTCATATATTATAGTTTATAATAATATTAATACGTATTTATAAAATCATCATATTTATAATTTTATTTATTAAAATCATGATATCAATTATTTATTTAATAAATTATAAATATAAATCAATTATAATTTTTTTGAAACTAAGAATTAAATAAATTTAAAAAACTTGAAATAATAAAATATATTAAAAGATTTAATTTCAAGTTATTTATAAAATCATAAAATTTTAAGTTTACTTTCATTAAAAAATGAAACCCACACATGTTTTTTGCCGCGGCCGCCTGACTCCATCTCTAATCGCACAGGCTTAAAACTGGCTTAAACCTAAGTTTCAGACACCATCATATACAGCCGTGTTGCGTCAGTGTCAATGCAGTTTTACCAAAACGTACTGCGTCCGCCCATTGGCTACCCCACCCACTAGTGAGGCTAATATAACCAACCATTCACCCTCCCCGACAAGGAATAAAGAAATTGGTATTATGCCAATATGGACTAATGTAACTTTCTTTACTTATTATGCTACTAGTGATTATCTTTATGCATCCGACCTTTACATTTCCGCATTTACTCTTCAACTACTTGCAAATTTCATAATGTTAGATGCAGATTTGGGAAGGAAGTGGAAACTATGGAAAATAAAAAATTAAAGGTCAAATTGCCTATCCATGAACAACAGTCAGAAGAGTGGCCCTAGAAAAACTAAAAACGGGCGGAGAGGTAAATTCGCCCACAAAAAAAAATGATTGGAACCCACAAAAACAAACTAAAAAATGCACACAGGAACTGATAGTGGTGAGGAACAAAGATTCCAAGATTGCTTATAGAAGGGAATTCAAAAGACCCTAAGGAGACTTAGGAAAAAATTTCCAAGTGGCTTCCACAGCAAATAATGCCATGATAGCAGCCACCTAAGAATAAACCTAAAGTCCATTTGAGTCGCATCCGAACTAATCTAAATGCTTATTTAAATTAATAACTTGTAAAAGAGGAACATTTTGTTTTAGTTAGTACGACTATATGAATAATTTTAACTCTTGAGAATATTGATCCAATTGATAATGTACAACTCATGTACCCAAGTGATTGATCAGAAAATGTAAAAACTATTCCATAGTTTCAAATGACTCATGCACTGCACTAATGAGCATTCGCATGCATAAACATTCATATCTATGCATCTCACAGGAGTCCACATTCATCATTATCTCATGAGCGCTTATGATCATCTCATACATTGTCATATATGTTTCCAAAAATCTTAAAATCGCTTTTAAAACCAACCAGATTGCCTAAGGAAAAGTCTCATTTCCAACTAGAGCTTCAATAAATGGAAAAGTTCAAAGAGTACGAAATATACTCTCCTACATCAAGGGAAAGAAAGATTTCCTCCTAGAACTTCATTTGAAGGGCAATGTTCAAAAACAAGAATATATTCCCTCCTACTTCAATAGAAGATTAGATTTCTTTCTAGAACTTTAGTTCAAGCGAAAAGCTTAAAGAGTAAAAGATATTCTCTCGTATGTTAAGAGAAAAGTAGATTTCTTCCTAGAACTTGAGTTTAAGGGAAAAGTTCTAAAAAAAAATTATTATTCTCTCTTATGTTAAGGAAAAAGTAGATTTCCTTGTAAAACCTCGATTCAAAGGAAACATCTAAGAACAATTAATATTCTCTCCCATGTTAAAGAAGAACGATTAGTATATTTTCACAAAGAATTCTAGTTTATGAGAAAATTTCTCTCATAAAATTATCCAGAACAGCCCATTTTTCCTAAGACCAATGTATGAGAAAAATTTTTCTAAACTAATAAAGAAAAATTGTTTCATCAATTCATTTTAATTACTGACAAATAAAGACAGCATAAGAAGATTTAATAGGAATGAGATTGGATTTTTACACATCTCCCCCCCGCCCCCCGGTCAAAAAAAAAATTTTCATCGATTAAAATTAATTTGTCTACTTACAGGGTCCAACAACGGTATGATCAAAAGCCAACAAAAATTGAAAATCTAATCAGGATAGTGTTTAATTCGTAAGGTATCGTTACCGTAGTCACAGCCCTGTGTACTACGCGCAATTTTGACAGCGTGTCAAACGGTATGATTTGAGCATAAGCATTAAAATAAATTTCAAAAAGAAAAAAAAATAAGGAAAAGAGAAAACGAAGCCAGTGATCATAGCACTGGGGCTTGCGTTGCCATGGCGTTTCTCTAGAAGTGGTAGAAGACCTCTGGTTCAGATAAGAGATTTGATCGGTATCATTGCTGGTGGTTGCTTTATCAATGAGAACTCACAAGTCGTCATCGCACGGTCATAACAGTAGGAGGCCGACGCTTCTACATTTGGTTTGTGTCGCTGCAATTTTCGGCTTTCTCGTTTTCGCTCTTCAGTCTATTTTCTTAACAGGTACGTTTCTATTATTATTTACTTAATCAATTGCACTCCAAGTATTCGCCAATTAAACCCCTAAACTTAACTTTCTCAAATATTATTATCTTTCAGGTAATCGGATATCAGATCTCTACAGAGAAGAAGTTCGTACTTTATCTGGCTTTCAGCTCAATGTTCAGCAATGCGTGGTTAGTGTTTTTGCAATGTCTCTAATTAAATTGATCTGATTTGCGGGTACTTAATTATAGTACCTTTACGTGTGCTCGAGTTCGTAAAATTGAGACTGGTTGTTGAGTGTTTATGTCATTTTTTATTTGTTAAAATTGTACTTATATGTAGGCGAACAGAGGGCTTGGACTCACTGCAAAGATAATTGATCACTGCAAATTGGTTCTTAAGTTCCCTGAAGGCACTAACAGCACCTGGGTCTGCTTCTTCTCTCTTTATATATATATGTTTGTGGATCTTTTTTTTTTTTTTTTTTAAAATAAAAATTTGTCTTCTTAGGATATTGAGTGCTAATTGTTTTAATTATAATTACAGTACAATGAGCAGTTCAAAATCTACGAGCCATTGGAGTATACTTATGATGTTTGTGAGGCTATATTGTTGTGGGAACAGGTTGATATTTGCTCACTAGCCTTTTTGGTTTGTTATCTTTTGAGGAGAGTTTATTTGCTGATGAATGATGATGTCTTTTGCAATGCAGTATCGTAACATGACCACTGTATTGACTAGAGAATATCTAGATGCAAGGCCAGATGGGTGGTTGGAGTATGCGGCAAAAAGGATAGCACAATTGTATGATGTTGAACTTTTCTTGTCTTTCTGTTTATTTCTGTGATTTTTATTATTTCTGGTGATACAAATGCTATTGAATATTGGATACATTTGTGTTATATATGTTTTCTTGCTTGTAGGGGAGCTGATAAATGCTACAATCGAACCCTTTGTGAAGAACATCTTAATTTGATTCTACCTGCAAAGCCTCCTTTTCGGCCCCGCCAGTTCAAAAAATGTGCAGTTGTTGGAAACTCAGGGGATCTCTTGAAGACTGAGTTTGGAGAAGCGATTGATAGTCATGATGCTGTTATACGAGACAATGAGGCTCCTGTCAATCAGGTAACAAGCAACTTTAAGGCCCTTTTATTCCCTTTACTTCATCTTATTGAATTAGTATGACACATTTCAACAATTTTTCCCCAATTGAAGCTTCTTATTTCTTGATATATTTTACAATGTTATTCGTACATAAATCTTGAGTTACTAGCTAGTTATAACACATTTTTTTCATTCTCTCTTGTTATCTGTCATCACTATGCTTTTAATAAGCATTCTAGCCTTTACACCTTTTTGTACATGGTAATCATGCAGTTACACTAATTTGGCTTTTCATTTGGTTTTTAGAGATATGCCAAGCATGTTGGTCTGAAGAGGGATTTCCGCCTTGTGGTGCGCGGTGCTGCTCGTAACATGGTTGCTATTCTGAAAGGATCAAGTAAGCTTTACTCTTTTAATATTACTGATCAAACCCTCTGATTGTTAACCTGTTATTGTCTTTTTTCTATTTTGTTTTCAGATTCTCTTTATCTTTTTTTGGGAATAACAAGATGGTTGCATCTGATTGCAAGATTCAATTTCCATACATTAGTCACCCATGGAATCCGTCTAACATTGATGTCTTAAAGGGGATAAAATGTCCCCCCCACCGCCCCACCCCCCAATCTATCAAATAGGATGTCCGTCTTCAGCAGTGCTGTAATGAATCCTAGATTGTTGCTATGCTTGATCTGAACTCGCTGAAACAACCTTTAGTTTGTCCTTTGACCAGCCGGTTCAACTTTATCATATAAATCTTAGCTGGACTGATCTAAATAGATCAATCCTTATAGAAACATTGTGCTTTTGAAGAGCAGTTGTATGATATTACACGTAATTGTTTCTGGCCCTTCTCTCTTCTAAAATTTTGACATGTTCTTTGGTTTTTCATTGTCTCTCTAACATGTTTATGTATTTATTTATTATTTTTTCCTTATTGTTTGTCTCCTTATGCAGCTGATGAGGTACTTATAATTAAAAGTGTGACTCACAAAGACTTCAACACTATGATAAAGGTGAAGATCACATCTTATGAAGCTTAATATTTATTTTTATGTTTTTTTTTTGGTCTCATTGAGAGACAGAGAGAGAGAAGAAAGAAATATAAAAGAAAAGATTTGAGACAAGTTATGATGGTCGCATACTGATAGAGTGGGAATTCGTATGTCATTTAGTAGATCAGAGTTTTGGTGTCTGTAAGTCTTAGAACAGTACCATTTGCGTTAGTGACAATTTTGTATCTCTTTGCTTCCATTTGTAAGTCTGAGGATTCTGCTAAAGCTTCCTTTAATGGTATGGTTAACATGTTTATGATATGTCAATTGCAGAGTATTCCAAACCCTGTTTATCTCTTCCAAGGGATTGTTCTACGCAGAGGTGCCAAGGGAACCGGAATGAAATCTATAGAACTTGCGCTTTCCATGTGTGACATTGTTGACATATATGGTTTCACAGTTGATCCGGGCTATACTGAATGGTTAGTTTAATTTACTTTTTAGTTATAATTCCCATGTCTCTCTTTGATTGTTGGGAGGTATTAATCTTGTTTTTTCATTTGTAGATCTCTTCCTTGTGTTAAAACATAATTGCAGCATTAAAGTATTCATTAGACAAAAGTAAGAATTTTTTTTTATTTTTTCAAGTTAGAAGGTTCTGATGATGAACTTTTTGCCTTGGCTAATGTCATCTTTATTTTCATGCCCCTCCCTTATTAGTGCTAGATAAGGGAAAAGGGTAGTTGGCATTTATTTTCCATACAATGGGGAGAAATGGGTGATTTTTTCTGCTAGTTCATGACATCATCTGTTTTTTTCTTCTTCACAATGAATTTCGGATTTCTTCTGTCTGTACATTTATGGGGCTGGTCCTTGTTCAGCCATCTGTACATCCTAACTATTTGTCATCATCTTTTTGCAGGACAAGATACTTCTCAACACCAAGGAAAGGACATAATCCTCTCCAAGGGCGGGCGTACTACCAGCTCCTAGAGTGCCTTGGTGTATGACTACTCTTTATTTTCTTTAAAAAAATGTTATGAAATCATCATTGCTCTGATTTATAGGTAGGTATATGCGAGAATTTTTTGCATCCTAATCATTGTCTTTCATCATTTATGTGCATCAGGTTATTAGGATTCATTCCCCAATGAGAGCTGAAAGGAAGCAAGATTGGTCAGACGTGCCAAGTCGTGAAATGATTAGCAGAGCTCATGCAGCTGCGTTACGAATAAAGAGGGGTCAATCTGGTGATTTGGGTCAGTTCGGTAGTTGTAAGGTGTGGGGCAAGGTGGATGATGACAGCAGTGGCCCTATATCGGGATCTCCAGACATGAGTGATGTCAGGAAAAATTCAAATTACAGTAAATGGGAAACCATGCCTTTCAAGAGTCTTAGAAAGGAAGCACAGGATCACTATTTTCAAATGGAAGGCGTTTCCTTATACAAAATGGATGGCAATAGGTTGGATGATTTGGTATGTGTAAAGCATTCTTCAAAATCTGAGGTGCAATGATAACAGCCATTGGGCCCTTTTTCATTCTTGGGTGGTTGCGAGCTGACAGAACTGGTATCACCATTTTCTCGTGGAATTTTTGTGAATTAGCTTTTTGGACAAGGTGTCCCTAAACTGACTGTAATACTGTCTTATCACGGTGTATTGGAGCAACCCACAAGAGTTCTATAATTCCTAACAGATTCCTTAGAGCAATGGCATTGTAGAGCTCAACTTCTGCTCATGCAAAGGAGTTGAGGAATTTTGCAATTTCACTGATATGATCCCATTCTTGCTTTATGTGCAATTACGGGAGGGGACTATGAAGGATATGATTATGATTATCACAATACGGAAATTGAATTACAGGTACTTTGGCTCTGGTTGTTTGAGATCAAATGTGTATTAGTACAGTTGAAGGGTTTGGTTTGTATTTTGAATAATATGAAGAAAACATTTGTTTAGTTAGTCGGTGAGTAGGCAGGCAATGTGGTACTCTCTGGTCAGAATCAGTGAATCTGACTAGCATCAGTTTCCGAAATTTTCTGAAGTAGTCACATTGTGACTGCTCTCTACTGGGCTGGCAGTATGCTGTAATGAGCGACGTTGTTATTTATTTATTGATTTATTAATTTGGTATGATTCCTTGTGAATTATTTATAACAAGTCTTGCTCTTTGAAAATGTGAGTATAGTTTATTATTTTAAACGTAACATGCCGGGAGGGAGTTGAACCTTCGCCTTTTATCTTCCCTGTAACGTGTGTATAGCTTATTGAACGTAACAGATTACGATTTAGGATACACGGCAAAATTACGTTGTAACGTGGGTTTGATACCCTTTCTTTTGTCTTTTTCAAGGTCAATTACAATAGAATTCTGTTATTTATTATAAAAATAAAAAAATAAAAAAATTTAAATTTTTACACATTAGTTCTACACCCAAAAATTTTCAATTACATTAATACTTCTGGAAGCCATGATTTGTTTAGAATTCAAGCATTTATAAATTCAAGCACTTACTTACTTTATACACACAAACACTAGTAAATTAAAAGAAAAGATTTTTTAGTTATGTGATTGAATTTGAGGCGCAATAGCTTTAATAGAAAATAAAGGTAACTACGTGCTTTCTTTTCTACTTTGTAAAACTCCTAATTTAATAATCCGTTTATGACACAATTAATTATTCAATTAATTATACTAATTGACTTATATTTTAATTGATAGATATGTGCTGAATTTTCATCTCTATCGTTGTGCATGTGCGATGTTAGCAAGAGAGAATAAAGAATAGAAAGTACTTATTTTTTAGTTTATTTTTACTAAAAAAATATTTAAATTATTTTCAAATAGAGTAATTGTTTAGAATTTTTTTTTCCTTTCTCGTAGTTAAGTTAATGAAAGATCTCAACCATATGGATGTGAGCTAATGACTATTTAAACTGCTAGGGTGGAGTAATAAATATCAATTTATTTAAGTGTGTAATTAAATTTATTCTTTTTATTTAAGGACAAAAACTCAATCAAAAATACAAACTCATTGTTCAAACAAACAAAAATTATTTTACAAATTCATAAACTAACACTTTATTATTATTAGTAAATTAACATATTTTTACCACATAATTAAATAATTGATAATATGTTAAATAAATCTTGTGTTACAAAAAAAATAAAATAAAACATTAACTACATAGGATATCAAATTAAATTTATTTTCATATTTTGTACATTATATTTACTTGAGAAAGTAAAGTCTCTTGTGTTGGAATAAAAAAGGTTATGAGATTTGAATCTTGGTCACATGGGTGAGAGAAAAATTGGTTGCCGTTATGCTAAATTAAAAAAATCATATTTATATTTATAATTAATTATGGTTCATAAATAATATACATAATTTAATTTTATAATAAATTAGTTAATTTGTTAATTAATAAGTAAATTCATTAATTTAAATAGATATTAATAAATATAAAAATAAATTATTTAATTAAAAATATAATTTAATAATATAAAAAAATTAAAATATTATAAATTTATTTGTCATAATTTTAAAATTTTTAATTTTTTTTATTTTATATGAACAAGAGGAATTTTAATGTTAATAACTTAAAATCACATATAAGTCATTACAACTCCAGTCTCCAGCGTTACATCCGGCGGTGAATTTAAAAAGGGAAAAAAATGGGACACCAGTACTTTAAAAATAATATTTCCTATCTAGCCTTTCCGTGCGAGCCATTGATGTTGGCACAGCTGTGAGAAGCATCACTGCTACAATCACAGATGTCAATTGACAAGAGGGCAATAAAGACATTTCGTTTCTTCTGGATAAGTGATTAAAGAAAAATATCTAGTTACAAATATCTCCTAATTGATTCGAACATGTACATGCTCTTAACTTTATCAATCTCGTAAGATGGCCTCACAAGGAAAGAGCCAACCACCCTCCTTATCCCATATTGTCAAAAATATCTTGCTCTTCCCTTTCCCTATAAATTGGAACCGTGCCTATAATTTGCCTATTCAATACCTTACTTGACAACGCACAGCACACAACATAAACGCAACACAAATATTCAAAATGCAGGCTGCTTTGAGCATTTCACCAACAACCCTTGTCCCTTTAATAACCTCCAAGAACTTTTCCCAAGTGGCCATTTCTACTCCAAAGCTAGTGGGCAGCTCACTTGTTTCCAGACGCGGCGCAATCAAAGCAGCTGCTACAACAAGCAATGACCCTTCCACATTTGATTACAATTCTGCCTTCTCGTAAGTCATCTTCGCTCTGATCATAATAGTTTAATCGAAAGATCACTTTAGTGACCACAGTGTTTGTTATTTTTCAGGGTGTTTCCGGCAGAGGCGTGTGAGGTAATCGGTGGAGATGCGTGTTCGGCAGAGATGTATCCTGAAGTGAAGTTGAAACCAGAGGCCAAAAACGACACATCAACAACTGCCTCAGAGCCCATTGAGAGAGAGTATTTAGAGTACAACGATACAAACACGTAATCATTATAGACCCTAGCAGCGTGTATTTAATTCTATAATTAATTAATATCAACAAATTAATTCGAAGTACTAAACACTGATTATGCATTGATGATTTAACAGGGTTTTCAAAGGAGAGGCTTGTGATGATCTTGGAGGAACGTTCTGTGAACGCGAGTACCAGAGAGGAGTCTACTAGAACTATGAAGAACGTAATGTCGGGAAACAACTCTTTGATGCTTTTACTGTATATAGTTTACCCCCGTGAACTGGTGTGAGTATAGCATAATTTCCTTTTGCCAAAATATTTTTATTTGATGCTAAAGAAAATAAAAAATGACTCTGTGCCAAACTAGTTCACACGATCTGACTATCAGGAGAGTTCAAATCTCGAAAGGGAAATAATAAATCCAGGATTAATTTACGGTTAAAATCATTATTTAATAGTTTAAGGGTAGAACATAATTTTGTTATTCTTTTTTTATTTGTATGTTCTATAATAAAGAATAAGATTATTATTTTTTTTAATCAATTAATTTGATAATTGATGATCCTAATAAAAAAAAGTAGTAAAATAAAAAATTTTGTGAAGTTGTAGTAGTGAAATGATAGTGAATAATATGTTTTTGTGATTATTTAAATTTTACAATTATTGAATTAATGAAACTGTTATAACCCATAAAAGAATGAAGAACATTGATTTTTACACAGGAGGATATTGCAAAACAGCAGGAGAATCAATGTTATTTACATTCAAAGGAGGTTAAAGTTAATTGTAAAAATAATGAAAAATTATTTTAATGCGAACACTCTATTAAACAACGTTAACCCCAAGCAGGTGCACCGCTGTTTCTGCGGCCGTTTTGTAACCGTTCCCGGTATTGTAACTGAATGATGCGGGGTAGGAAATCACTGGTACATAAAAATTGAATCCCTGCGACGGGGAGATGACTTGCCGTACGCGCTGTAGACTCTTGATAAAACGACTTGTCAGCCATGCCTTTTTGAAAAATCCCACGAATCCACGCCTGCTTCAAACGAATCAGCCTTGCCTCCCGAATAATGTATTCCTCTGCAAGTATGGAATCATAAACTTCAAAGGACATCTTTTAGAGTCAGGATTCCAAATGGAATATGAAGGTGCTTGAGTAAAGGTCACCGACCATCTTATCTCTTCTTTTTGTTAAATACATTAGCTTTTTAAGGTCAGGTTGTTAAGCTTTGCTAACTAACTCAGCTGACTTCAGACGGTCAATGAAGTAGCTATTGTTCGATTCTAAATCTATCATTAAGTTATAACAATTTGTTAATCATTAGTTGATCTTTAGCTCATTCCTTTCACGTGTATCAGCCTAGCAAGGATTGTTCTGGATACTAGTATAAATATGCATTGTGCTCGCATTCAGATTAACAAGAGATTCAATGATTTACTTGATGTGTTTTCTCTCAAAGCTCTTGAATTTTCTTCCTCTTTCTCAGCAACCCAACAATCTTAAAACTGTGAATCGTTTTTTAATTTGGTATCAGAGCTTTCATTCAATCAATTTTCATGGCTTCATCAAGCCTGGGCACAAGTGCATCATCAACAACATCATCCTTTACCTTCACAACTCCAATTAAACTTGACAGATCTAACTACATGATCTGAAAGTCTTTAATTCTCTCTTCAGTCCAAGTTAATGAACTTGAGTCTTCTTGATGGCTCTAGAGCGTGTCCAGATCAACTTCTTTTCAATACCTTAGCAAATTCCAATGCTGCTTGAAGAAACTCTTATGTTACTCCACAAGAGAATCGCGTATTTGCTGTATGGAAGAAGTAGGATTAGATGCTCTTGAGCTGGCTACTGTCGTCCATTAATATTGAAATCTTTAGCCTTGTGGTAAACTATAAAACTTCTCATGAATTGTGGACTAACTTAGAACAACAATCTAAATTTGAAACTGTTGCTAAGAAAGTTCATCTGAAAATGATGTTAAATAATTTGAAGAAAGGTTCCATGACTCTTACTGAGTATTTTAGCAAATTAAAATATGTCACTGCTGAATTAGTTGTTGCTGGAAGTCTTGTTAGCTCCCTAGATTTCATCACTAATCTAATTTTACACTAGGCCAGCCTTATTATTTAGTGGTTGTATTTATTGAAGCAAATGTACTTAAGATGAGCATCAATGAGGCTTATTCTATGTTGCTGACGCATGAGGCTCGTTTAGAAAGTAATCACTCTGATACTGTTAAGGAAACCAAGTTGAATTATGCTGCTAACTTGGTTTAAGCTGGAAATAATAAAAAAAAAAGGCTAATAATAGTGTAGGTTGGAACAATAATAATCAAGGAAATTGGAATGGAAACAATGCAAACAGAAATCGCAACAATAATTGGAATACGAACTTCAACAATAAAAGAGGTTTCAACTCAGGAAGAGGTGGTTTTTCCAGACAAAATTTAGGGAGGGGGCAATGGAATAGAACCTGGAATAGTTGAAGTGGAAGTCAAGGTAGAAATAACTTTGCTGGTAATAGTTTTTTGGAAATGGTGGATAAGTCGTTTCAGTGGTTTTGAAAGAGGTGGAGGTAGAGGAAATATTATTTGCCAAATCTGCTTTAAGCATAATCACTCAGCTGCTGAGTGCAGGGATAGATTCAACAAAAACTTTATCCCAAGTTTTCTAGTGCAAGGCAACTTTCCAAGTCATAGTCAAACCTCTAGAGCTGCTTACATGGTGACATTCGAAGGAGCTGCTGATCAAGGATGGTACCTGGACAGTGGAGCAATACATCATCTCACTATTAATGTGTAGAATTTAATCGAATGTAAACCTTATTTTGGATTTCATTCGCTTATAGTTGGTAATGGACAAGGTCTCGAGATTACACACATAGGCTGCACATACCATTATAATTCCTTAGGAAACCAATTAAACCTTACAAATGTTTTGTGTGTGCCTAAAATCACCAAAAATCTTATAAATTTATCTAAACTTCTTTCAGACAATCATATAATCATTGAATTTTTTTTTTAATTTATGTTTTATCAAGGACATGATGGAAGGAACTTTGCTGGCACAGGGGATTGTGAAGATGGACTCTTCAAATTACTGTCTCAAGATGAATCTTTCCTTAATTCTGAAGTCTCACTTTCAAAACCTAAGTCCATATTGTCCGGTTTTCCTAATAAAATAGTTGTAATCTCATTGCAACGGTTAAATAATCAAGGTACTGTTGACTTTAATAAAGATCCTCTAAGCTTCCTAACTTCAAGTAGTAACAGTATGCAGTTGTGGCATAATAGGCTTGGTCATCTAAACAGACATGTTCTATAAATAATAATGAAAACTCTTCCTTTGCTTCCAAATCATACTCAATCTCTTAAATTTTGTGATGCATGTTAGTATGGCAAACTACATCGTTTTCATTATCCTGTGACTAAAATAAAATCAAAAGTTCCTCTCAAACTCTTATATGTTGATTTATGGGGACCAGCTTCTGAACAGTTTATGGATGATTTTAAGTATTATATATATATATATATACATCTAAGGCGCTTACCAATCCTCCCAAAAGTTATAGCTGTTAGGAGAAGGCGCTACTTTATACTTAAACACCACCAGGACCCCAGGTTACGGGAGAATCCCGTGGCTGCTGGGCACTATTACAGGGAGTGGGACCCACGGACATTGCCAGGGATATAATCTTAGCCCATTCCTCCCCCACCAACACTCGAACCCCAAGGCCTGATACTATCTGACCAATCCTCCCAAAAGCTATAACTGTTAGGAGAAGGCGCTACTTTATACTTAAACACCACCAGGACCCCAGGTCACGGGAGAATCCCGTGGCTGCTGGGCACTATTACAGGGAGTGGGACCCACGGACATTGCCAGGGATATAATCTTAGCCCATTCCTCCCCCACCAACACTCGAACCCTGGAAGGCTCTGATACCATCTAAGGCGCTTACCAATCCTCCCAAAAGCTATAACAGCAGGTAGGCTGCTACTTTATACTTAAACACCACTGTGACCCTGTGTCACGGAGAATCCCGTGCACCACTTAGTGAGTGTGACCCACGGACATTGCCAGGGATATAATCTTAGTCCATTCTTATATATATATATATATATATATATATATATATATATATTTTTTTTTTTTGGTTGATGATTTCACAAGATACTGCTGGATCTTTCATCTTATACTCAAATTTGACGCATTTGATACATTCAAACACTTTAAAATTCTTCTTGAAAAACAATTCTCTTTACCTATCAAAACACTACAAACAGACAGGGGTGAGTTTTTAGCCTCCAATTCCTTTCCACAATAAGAGGGTATCCATTTTAGACATAGTTGTCCTCATAATCACCGTCAAAATGGTGTGGTTGAAAGAAAACATAGACGCATTATAGAGAATGGACTCACTCTTCTTGTTCGAGCTCAATTACCTATTTTCTTTTGGTATGAGGCTTTTCACATAGCCTCATATCTGATTAATAGAATGCCAACAACAGTACTTGGAATTTTATCTCTTTTTCAAAAATTACATGACCAGTCTTCTAATTACAAATAAGTATGTTTTACTTTTGGATGTTCATGTTTTACTTAGACCCTATAATAAGTATAAGCTTGACTTTCATAGTCAGAAATGTGTCTTCATAGGTTATAGTCCTATTGATAAGGGTTACAAATGTCTAGATAGGTTACAAAAAATCTTTGTTGCAAGGCATTTCAATTTTAATGAGTTAGAGTTCCCATACTCTGAGCTATTTTCTAAACAAAAGAAATATGATCTCTTTAATTTTGATGTTGTTACTTTTCCACGAGTTCATTTTTGTTTCTCTCCAAACTATATGCTTGCTGACAGTAGCAATAAAGCTTCCTTAGATGCAGTCTCTACTGTAGTTATGTCTCCGACATCAGGTTTAGCTTCCTCACATCCATCTTCTCTATTACCATCTACATACATTCTTACCAATCTAACTCAACCTCTAGTGTTTGCTCATCCCATGATTACTATAGCAAAAGCTTGTATATACAAGCCAAAAACCTATCTCACAATCTCCTAAGATCTTGAACCAACTAGTGTCAAAGCAGAATTACACGATCCCAAGTGGTATCTGGCTATGAGAGAAGAATTTGAAGCATTGCAAAGAAATCAAACCTGTTCTTTAGTTCCTGCAGCATCAGCTGGCAAAATTATTGGTAACCAGTGGGTTTTTCGGGTAAAATATAATCTTGATGGGAGTATTTCTAAGTATAAGGCTTGATTGGTTGCAAAGGAATATTAACAAACTCAAGGGGTTGATTACTTTGAAACATTTAGCTTTGTTTTTAAGCCTTGTATAGTCAGAGTAATGTTGAGCTTAGCAGTGATGTATCATAAGTCTATATGGCGACTAGATGTGAATAACGCTGATAACTCTATGAAATGAGAGTTATTATGATACTTTTAAACTTAAATCAATATTACTTAGGGAGTAAATGATGTGTTTTTATTGCATTTTAGTTACATTTTGCATGAGCATCTATTTTAGTTTATTTTTAATAAATTGAGTTTGTACTAGATTATTTTGTGCTTAGATTATGTGCATGATTGTAGATGACCAAAAAACTCAAGTTTTAGAGATAGAATACTACTGCAACAAACTTATAGAGATGACAAAAGAACTTGGCTGTAGAGGAATTACAAAATCAGGGAAGATGCTATAGTTGTTGCTGTAACAATCCGAGAGCAATGACAGTGATAAGTGCATATTTTCTATATATTTTACTATTAAATTCTCCAATTTTTTCTTATTTTGGTCTTAAGTACTCTAATTATTTTAGTTAATTTTTAATTTAGTTATTTTATTGTCTTAATTATTGTCTTAATTTTTATTGTAGATTTTATCTTTAATTTAATATTTGCTAGTTAATTATATTATTTTATATGATAGGAAATTAATTGGAGATTATGAATAAAAAGGGCATGATTAAATTGGAAATCAATTGAAAGACAAGGGAAAATAAATTCAAGAAGCTGTGGCCAACAAGAATTTGAAAAGTAAAAATTGGAAGTCAATTTCCTCAAGCATCGAATGGACATGCATTATTGGAAAATAAACGATTTACTTTGGCAATTGCACGTGCATGGATTCACTTGACCAATTTAAAAAGATTGCATGTATGATTTGCAAAGCTAAAGTTCACATGCATGGGATTAAATTATGGAGAGCAAATTAAAGAAAAAGGAAATTGTCAAAGAGGATGGGACATGCATGGTAATTAAGGGAAGCAAATCAATTCCTTTAAATTGGAAAGAAAATCCAATAAGGATTTTAGCCAATCTTGGGCATTGTAAAAGCCAACTTTTGGATTTTGATTAGAGAGACACGGCAGACAAGAGGGTTTGAAGAGGGAGCAGTCGCAAGAAGGAAAAACAAGGGAGAAACCAAAAGCAATTATGTCTGGTTTTATTAACTCTTTTATTGTTAATTCAATTATGTTAGACTATATTTTCAACGTGATTGAGGGTGAATTCAAAACCCTAAACATGCTATGCAATTACTTCTTAATTTTTATCATTCAATTTATTTAATTGAGATTGTTTATATTCTTCTATAATTAATGTTTATGATTTTATCATCGTCTTCTTTGAGTGGCCAATTAGATAGGACTTGAATAAATTCTATTGATAAATTAAAATTTTTGATCCATAATTGTTTTAGTATTTTAATCATTAGTAGCAGGTTGGAATCAGTGATTTTAATTGGAGAACATAATCTAGGTTAGATAATCCGAACTTATGTGTTTATTACCTAGATCATTCTAATATCTTTCTCTGCTTAATGCTTCCATTATCTTGAATTTAAAGAGCTTGTTTTAAATTATTTAATGGTTAGAGATTAGATGAAGAGCTTGTTTTACCTAACGACATATTAAGGAAAGATTGAGACTAACATAGCTTATTGTTGTCTACGTCTAATAGTTTTAATAGAAAATTGATGATAGAATAGATATATTATGTGCATGTTTGGTGGTGGCGAATGATCCTTTAACCAAAGTTTTCATCATTATTATTTCTTTCTCCTTTAATTCGAGTTTTTTTAATTAAATTATTGTTGGTAGTTTTAATTTCTTTATTTTTTACTTTTTATTTAAAAATTCATAAAACCCCCATTTTTATTTGTAATTGGCATTTTCTTTAGTTAGATTAATTACCATTATTATTACAATTATTATTACTACTATTATTTTATTTTAAGTACTACTTTAGAGTTGATAATAAATACAATTAGCATAGTCTTTGTAGAATCAATTCTTACTCACTCTGTACTAATTATTTATATTAGTAGTAATGTTTTAAATTTAGTCCACCCTAACGACACTACCAGACAGACTGGATTTCGAGCGCAATAGCTAAAAGATTGCGATCTCAGGTTGCTAAAAATAGAGGATACGCGCCATACACTTTCAGTTGCCCTAATTGTTATAGAAAGAGCACACAGAAGCCGTCATTAAGTAAAAAACAATAGAGAAAAACAAGAAAAAAACAGAGAATAAGAGAGATTTGAGGGCTGCAACAGAGGATTTAAGGAGAATAAGAAGGAGAAATCGCAAGGACTATTCGAAATTCAACTCTTCCTCTTTTTTTCTTGTTTTTATTTATTTATGGCTAAAACGATTTTATTTGATGTTTTATCGCAAATCATGAACTGAATTCTTTTGTGGTTGAGTGATAAACAATATCAATAGTTATTTGACTAATATATGTGTGTTGCTCTGTATTTGCTATAGCATTTTGTCTTAATTTTACTTATTACAATTCTATATTTCAGCTGACCACCTATATAGTGGATACTAGCTAAGAAAGAACTTTAACGAAGTCTGACTTAGTAGAACAAATTAATATAATACTTTATTTTAAATTGGGGTTTCAAGTTAAGTTAATCTGGATTTAAATAGGATCATGTTTGATTTAAAATTAGTGAAAAACTATACATAAGAATTCACCTTGTAAGGTAAATAGAACCTAAAACATTTAACCTTATTTCTAATGTTAACGTAACGATTTGTCATCATTAGGTTACATTAGATATAAGATATCCAACAGACAATAACTGAGGATGCATAAGGGATTCTGCCCCGTACTATAGTAGATGTTGTAGTAGAAGTACTGTAATTAAAAAGATAGTCAAAGCCATTGAGTGAGTTTAATCATTCAATTCCCATTGAGTTTGCCTTTGTATTTGATTTGAGATTTTTTCGTATTGCATTTATTTACTTTATTTTTAATTTAATTAGTTAATTAGTTTGACTAATTAATTATTTTAATTTAAATTAAAATTGCACTATTAAGATTGTTGTAGCAAACCTGATAACATCAATGCTTGTAGAGATGATCTGAATACTCATCAGTATATTACTTGTGTGTACACTTGCACATTAACACCTATAGCAGTACATATCACCCAACAAGTTTTTGGCGCTGTTACAGAGGATTGATTGTTCATTGTGATTTGTGAAATTAATTTTAAACGGTACTAATTTTTAATTTTATTTTGATTTGTTTATTTTATTAGTAGAAGTGCTCTAGCAACCCTTACATGTGCAAATATAAATTTGTTGAATTCTAGTTTGATCTAGAAATTGGAAGAATTGTAAGGAGATTGATAAACCTGAAGATATTTCGGTATACAACGAATTATGGCCTTCAATTTTTCTATTTAGGGTCTATGAATTTGACTGCTTATTCTGATGCTAACTGGGGGTCTGATTATGATGATAAAAGGTCAATAGGTGGCTATTGTGTGTTTTTTGGCCGCAATCTTGTCTCCTGGTCTTCAAAAAAGCAATATATAGTCTCCAAATCATCTGCTGAGTTTGAATAGAAAGCCTTAGTCTTAGCTACCTCAGAAATTCTTTGGCTTACTTGTTTGTTTCAAGAACTTTAAATCTCTCTTAACCATATTCCTGTTCTATATTGTGACAATAAAAATGCAGAAGCCATAGTTAGTAATCTAAAGTATCGGTCACGCACTAACCACATTGAGTTAGATATCCATTTTGCTCGAGATCATATTACATAGAAGTAGCTTTTAGTTGATCATGATTCTAGTTCAGAATAAATAGCTGACATTCTTATAAAGCCTCTCTCTTTTCATCATTTTGCTTACTTACGCAGTAAACTTACTGTCATTCCACGACCTTAAGCTTAAAGGGCGATGTTAAATATATTAGCTATTTAGCTCAGTTTGTTAAGATTGGTTAAATAACTCATGTGACATGTCAGCTGACTTCAACAAGTCAATGATGTCGTTATTGTTAGATTCGAAATCTGTTATTAAGTTGTAGCAATTTGTTAATCATTAGCTAATTATTAGCTCATTCCTTTCATGTGTATTAGCCTAGCAAGGAATGTTTTGGAGACTAGTATAAATATGCATTGTACTCACATTCATATTAGCAAGAGATTTAATAATTTACTTTCAAGTATTTTCTCTCAAAACTTTTGAATTTTCTTCCACTTTCTCAGCAACCAAACAATCTTAAAACTGTGAATCATTTTTTAATTTTCTTCTCATAGATTTCTAGCTGCTAGCTAATTAAGCTATAGTAACTACACACCAATTGCGTCGTGGGTAATTAAGAAAGATTATTATATAGGTGGAGAATGCAGACTACAAAACATTTTAATTCATAATAAACGTTATGCTTGGTTTCATATTGATTCACATTCTCTCCAAGACGTATCATATGCATTATCATATCACGATGATGATCAAGATGGTGGAAGAAGCAACAGCAAGAAGATCATGAAGATGGAGATACCCATTAAAGGAAACATATCAAGATTGAATTGGACATGTTTATCGAGTTCCTACTTGCGTCATCATTTTACTGTACTCTTCAAAATTAGACCACAAACATGAAACAACTGCCTGTTGTTACCTATCACGAATTACTCAATGAAATAATATGTCTATCTGGTTTAATAATTGTCATCGAATTATTTGACACAATATTTGCTACGCCTAACAGAAAGATAGAGTTTATTATTAATTTAGTTATTTTCAGTAATGTAAATAGAACGAAGAAGTAAGTTCTCAAGTGTGCACTAATAGTGCTTGATTGTGAAAAAGAGGAAGAAAAAGATATGCCATTTTTTTAGAGGCTGGTTCTGGTACCATAATACGACTGCAATATTCGTATCAATTTCATGAAAGTGCATCATCCGTTTATTTTGTTGACTCAGATTTTTGGTCAACTAGAGACTTAATTTATATGAGGACAAAATAACAAAAAAACACAGAGAATTAACTTGGGGGAGCATAATTCCTGCTTCTCATTTTTAGGAGCATAATTCTGAGGGCATCACTTTGTGCTTTATTGACTATTTTATATTTTCTTAAACAACTGCTCCCCAGCTCTTACCTTCTGGTTTCACCAGAAGTATAAGAGCTGAAGTTGTTTCTCTCTCTTCTTATGTCTATATAAACCATCCTTTGCACATTTTGCTCACCTCGTGGAGTTTCAGCCTTTTGGTCTTCACTTTACTCGATGAGTGTCTCTTTTCTAATCTCTGTTTTTAACAATTTCAATGTCTTCTGATTCTGAAAATAACTCTAACTCTCTTTGTTATCATGAGTACTTTGAAGATGATGATGATTACTGCCACATATCCTCTAACAAATACCCTTTATTATAAATTTTGCTCCTCCGTCATTTGTTCCTGATGGCCAACCTAACTTTCAACCCGACTGGTCTATTGATCGGGTGGGGAATACAATTTCTGAGAAATCCATTCCATCTCTTAGAGTCAAGTATGAAATTCCAAGTTTAATCGAGCTTAGAAAACCTCAAATTGGCAAGCTCACTAGCCAACCCCCTTCTGAGGCTGTTCCTTTTACCTGAAATTTTTTTCGCTATAGTGTTATATTGTCGTTGCACCCATTCTTGAGATATATGATGATCTGCTTGAATTATGCCCCGGCACAGCTTTCCCCCAACGTCTGGTGTGCCATGATTGGCATGTACATCTTATGGAAATTAAGAGGTTTTTCAGATCCCATATTTAGTCAATTTCAGAGAATTTACCGACTAATGATTCTTTCATGTGATAAAGACTCCCCCCTCAAGGGTCGATATTGCGGTCCTGGAAATATCTTTCTCAATCAGGCTTTCTAACTGCCTTTGGCTTTATCCCTTCTGCTTCCACCAACATTCCATCTCCAAGTGAGTTTTATTTAAGCATAATAATTTTTATGTTACTAGGAGGTTGTAAAATTTTATTTTTCTTTTATTTTTCCTTATTTTGTTAGTTATGGCTTCTAAGGACGACAATGCACCAAAAACGAAATATAGACAAATACCAGCTTTAAAGATTAGTAGGAGACTTAGGGATAAGCCAATCTTTCAATATGTGGGATCATCTTCCCAAAAAATTACAACTGTTCAAGAGTTACAACAGACTCCCTAAACTGCAGCAGGATTGCAACTAGAAACTTTGTTTCCATTTTGCATTGGTGAAAATCGATTTTCTCAGTCTGCTGGCTTTTATTCAATATCTGCTTCTACTAATACACCTGCTCAAGGATTGCAGTAAGAAATTTTATTTCCAACTTTCACTCATGAAGGTTCATATCCACAATCTGCAGGCTCTGGCTTTGCATTTGCTTCCACCAATGCTCCTATGTCTACACCTCTTTCAACAGGCCCAGCCGAAGGAACTTTGCCCTTGTTTGATGGTTTACAGAACTTCACTTGGGAAGATCCTTCTCAAGCATATCTGAGCTCTTTTGCTAAATCTTGGCCTTAGTATATTTTTGCTGATAATGTGAGGCAAATAAAGAACTCTAATCCTGTTGAAGCCATGCTTGCTAACGTTTATTAGGTAATAATAATATTATTTTTGTGTTACCATTACTGATATGGAGTTAGATCCCAACTATGTTCAGCTTTCTGTAGCTCGGTTATGCTGTTCAAATATCAAAGAAAAAGATAAAGTCCCTGACGCTGGAAAGGAATACTTTACTTGAGTCTGACCAAGCTTCTAAAAAAAATTGATGAGCTGGAGAAGTGTCTAAATGAAGAGAAAGCTCAATACTGCAAAGAAAGAATTAGCTCAGGCCTAGTCCCAAGTTTAACAACTATCCAACTCTCTTGACCAATTGAACCTCTAAATTCTAAGTATGAAGACATCATTTGTTCAAGAGTTCAAAGCTTTTACGGACTTTGAAAAAAATCCTTGATGAAGAATTCCTAAAAGGTGGTGCCAAGGTTGTTAAGGCCATGATTGAGAGCCGTTACCCTCAACTTGATTATCGTTTTCTAGAAGACTGATGATGCTCGTTATCAATTCTATCCGGGGTGCTGCCTTTTCTATTATCTCCCTAGTCTTTATTTGTTTTTTTTCTTTCCCTTTATTCTTTTAGTGAGATTTTTCTAATAATAAGACTGTAAACTGAACGTGCTCCGGCCGTCTCTATTAATGTATTTGCTTTTGGTGTCTTACTGTTTCTTACTCCTTACTTTGCCTTTGTGGATTTTATAAGAGTAATGAAAAAGTTTCTATTTTCCTTGCTTTTCTTTTTCCCCAAGAAATCTATTAATTTTTCTTATTGCTCATATGAGAATATAATTTCTGAAGAACATGGCTGCTACTCCTTACTTTTGAAGGCATAATTATAATTTCTAAAAAGCATGGTTGTTGCTCCTTACTTTTGAAGGTATGATTTATGCTTCCATAAATTCTTTTTATTTTTCTTACTTTTCCTTTTTCTTAGGAGGTAAAGGATATTTATTAAGCTTTTTTACGACTACTTTTCTTGGGAGTATGATTTCTGTCTCCTGGGGAGCATGGTTGTTGCTCCTATTTATGAGAGCATGTTCTATGCTCTCGAAGGGCATGGTCTTTTTCCTTTTCATGCACATTTTGTTGATTTCTTACACGTTTTGCACTATAGCTGCCCTCTTTCAAATAAAAGGAAATTTGAAACAGTAACATGAAATTCTAGACTAAGCTCATGATATATTTTATTATTAAATTATCACAAATATGAACTAGTAATAACTCTCTATTATCATACAAAAAGAATTTTCCTAATGGCTTAAAAAAGCCTTATTAACTGCCTAAACCATTAGAAAAGAAAATCGATCAATGTTTCATTATTGATAATAAATCCTCAAATGTTCTGCATTCCATGGATGTGGAAGCACAACTCCATTCATGTCTCCGAGCCTGTAAGTCCCAAGCCTGACAATTGCTACCACTTTATAGGGGCCTTCCCAATTTGGTCCTACCACAACAACATTTTGCTCTTTGTGCTCTGAAACATCTTTCTTAGAACTAAATCATCAACCCAAAGCTTCTTGACTTCACCTTTGAATTGAAATACCGAGCTACCCTTTGTTAAAACGAACAATATAGTCCTTTAATGACTTATCATTCCCCTTCTTCACTGATAACAAGTTAGTTAAGGGAAGCTGATGGTCTCTTACTCCCATAAACTGACTAATAAACATCTGACTAAGCTGGGTAAATGAAGAGATAGAATCAGGCTTCAACTTCCTTTACCACTTATGTGCTGCTCCTGTAAGCATTAAGGAGAAAGCCATGCATATAGCTACCCATGTTGCCCCCTGCAATTCCATCCACAACCTAAAGATCTCCAGCTGCTCAGTTGGGTCTCATTCCCCTTCATATAACTTTATTTGGGGCATCTTAAATTTTACTGGCAATAAGGCCTCCAGTATATCCTCAGTGAATGGTGGATATTAAGATCGTACTTACAACTTAACTCCCTCTCCTTTTACTATTTTTTTTTTTTTTGGTCTCTTACACTATAAGAGACCTTGCTTTTATAACATTCTATAGATAAAATTCTTTTCTAACTTAGACTTAATCAAACTCTCTTCTATCATCTAATATTTTAATTACAAAATATTTCTATCTTTTTATAAGTTGTATCCGTGTCAAACTCTATTTAATTTGTTTTTGGACTAAATAATGTCCTTCTATTGTTGACTTTTATTTTACTGGGCCTGATTCAATGATACCTTCCTTATTTGAACTTGACTTTTCCTATGCGGTCCATAATCTAGAACTGGGTTAAGGGCCCATGACTTTTCGATGCTCCATTTATGCTCTCCATTCTCGGGGAGCATAAAATTCCTACTCCCCAAGCTACTCTCAATTCTTGAGAAATCATAATTCTTCCTCCTCATTTTTTAGGGAGTATGGTTCTGCTGCTCACATTCCTGCGGATCATAATTCCTGCTCCCTGGGGGAGCATAGTTCTGCTGCTCCCCATTCTGGGGGAGCATAATTTAGGCTCATTTTTTGGGGAATAATTTATGCTTCGCATTCTTGGGGGAGCATGATCCTAGGGCCCATTCTTGGGGAAGTAGTTCATACTCCCCAATTATAACTTTTAGGGCCATTCCTGAAGAATAATTCATGCTCTCTATTCTTGAAATAATATAATTTATGGGACCCACTATTAAAGGAGGATAATTCCTGCTCCCCATTTTTTAGGAGCATAATTTCTGGGGACATCACTTTATACTTTATATTTTCTACAGCAAGTTTAATCAAAGTTATAGCTACCTTGTATGCCGTTCTGACATGGCCACCGCTGTTATTCAAACAATGTTTAGTAGGTAGTAATAAACTTATAATAAAGCAATAGTGAGATGGATCATGATTCTCTATATGTTGAGTAAATAACTCAATCGTTGATTGGTAGTGAATAAATTAAAAAAAATAAAAAAATTAAATCTTACCCATACATTATTACTAGAATACGCATCGCAAAAGATCTTTAAAAATTCGACAGAACTCAGATCTAGAAGACAATATAGCTTTTTTTAATAAAATGTAATTTTTTTTTTTAAAAAAAAAATTACTACGGTACTAAATAATAAATCAGGTTGATTATAGTATTTGGTGTCTCTATCCAACTAATGTAGTTATAATATAAATTTTAGATATCAATTCTGTAACTATTCATTACGCATTTGAGATTCACGTATGTACACTTAAATGTTGTTTTGACTATCTAAAGGACTTCCACATCACACATCAAAATTACCTCTCATATATAAGAGTATCCGAACGTCTCAAATTCAACTTAAAAAATAATAATAATAAGGAAAAAAATACAAACATGCGGCAAATTCACTAACTTAGCATGGTATAAAGGAGAATCCAAAGTATATGTAAAGACGTTATGCACTTTAACTATACATACAATAGTTTTCAGAGTCATAAAAACTTTTAATCTCAATTTTGGACCGTTATAAATAAAAATAATTATGTCAAAATAATAATATTTAAACTAAACATCTACTAAATTATAACTTTCCAAGATTAATAATCTCAATAATATAATTATACAGAAATTCCTCTGTATGTGAAGATGTGATTATAAGGCATCATATGATGCACCTAAATTAAGTTCACGTTAGCCTTGGCCACGGCCGATTTCTCCTTACCTGAAGGTCATCAGCTTAATTTTAAAAAAAAAAAATGTCACATCGCGCATAATTCTGAACACTTTCTTGGAAGTAAAAATAGAAATTATGAACACTTTAAATCCTATGAAACCTTATAGAACAAATGCACTTCGAAACCTCGCTGCTACTGCTACTGCTACAGCGGCATCTCAACCGCTCAAACCAAACCAAAATGTCCAAAACCTTGTGGATGCCCGTATCATCAAAACGGGTTTTGATCCAAACACGTGCCGTTCCAACTTCGTGGTCGATAATCTCATAAGAAGAGGCGAATTATCCGAAGCACGTAAACTGTTCGATGAAATGCCTAACCAAAACACTGTCTCGACAAATATGTTGATTTCGGGCTACGTCAAGTCAGGCAATCTTGCCACTGCTAGAGAGTTGTTTAATAGCATGGTTGATCGAACTGCTGTATCGTGGACAATTTTAATTGGTGGTTATTCGCAGAAGAATCAGTTTCGAGAAGCGTTTAAACTTTTTGTTGATATGCGTACAGATGGCGGCTCGGACCCTGATTATGTGACCTTTGCAACTCTACTGTCAGGGTGCAGTGAGCCGGATACAGCCAATGAATTGATTCAAGTTCATGCTGATATTATTAAGTTTGGGTATAATTCAATTCTTATTATTTGCAATTCTTTAGTTGACTCTTATTGCAAGATTCGTTGTCTTAATTTAGCTCGTCGGGTTTTTAAGGAAATGCTGCAGAAGGATTCTGTTTCTTTCAATGCATTGATAACAGGGTATGCAAAAGAGGGGTTGAATGAAGAAGCCATAAAACTCTTTGCAGAGATGCGGCATTTGGGCTTTGAGCCTTCTGACTTTACTTTTGCAGCTGCTTTATCTGCTGGCGTTGGCTTAGATGATACAGCTTTAGGTCAACAAGTTCATGCTTTTGTGGTGAAAACTAATTTCGTTGAGAATGTGTTTGTGGCGAATGCTTTGTTAGATTTGTACTCGAAACATGATTGTGGAGTTGAAGCCAGGAAGCTTTTTGGTGAAATGCCAGAGGTGGATGGTGTCTCTTACAATGTGATGATCACGTGCTATGCATGGAATGAGCAATACAAAGAATCACTAAAGCTTTTCAGGGAGTTACAGTTCACTAGATTTGATAGGAGCCAATTCCCATTTTCAACTCTGTTAAGCGTTGTAGCAAATAAGTTAGCCTTGCAGATTGGTAGGCAAATCCATACCCAGACCATAGTGACAACGGCCATTTCGGAAGTTAAGGTTGCAAATTCTTTGGTTGACATGTATGCAAAATGTGGCAGATTTGAGGAAGCCAAAGAGATATTTGCAAACCTAAGCCACATAAATACTGTTCCATGGACGGCTATGATCTCAGCTTATGTTCAGAAAGGAAACCTTGAAGAAGCACTAAACTTGTTTGTTGAGATGCGTAGAGCCAATATAAGTGCCGACCAGGCCACTTTTGCAAGCATCTTGAGAGCATCCGCAGAGTTGGCTTCATTGTCACTGGGAAAGCAGCTTCATTCATTTGTTATTAGAGCAGGTTTCATGTCAAATGTATTTTCTGGCAGTGCACTCTTGGATATGTATGCAAAATCTGGATCTCTAAAAGATGCAATTCAAACATTTAAAGAGATGCCTGAAAGGAATATAGTCTCTTGGAACGCTTTGATATCAGCTTACGCTCAAAATGGAGATGCTCAAGCCACTCTTAAATCATTTGAAGACATGGTACAGTCAGGGTATCAACCAGATTCAGTTAGCTTACTCAGCGTGTTGTCTGCTTGCAGCCATTGTGGGCTTATTGAAGAAGGATTACAGTACTTCAACTCTATGACCCAGAAATATAAACTCAGGCCAAAGAAAGAACACTATGCATCTATGGTTGATATCTTGTGTCGCCGTGGACGCTTTGATGAAGCAGAGAAGTTGATGGCTCAAATGCCGTTTGAGCCTGACGAGATTATGTGGTCATCAGTAATCAACTCATGCAGGATTCATAAGAACATAGAATTGGCTAAAAAGGTAGCAGACCAACTTTTCAAAATGGAAAAGCTTAGAGATGCAGCCCCTTATGTCGCCATGTCCAATATATATGCAGTGGCTGGGCAATGGGAAGGTGTTAGCCAGGTGAAGAAAGCTATGAGGGAACGTGGAGTGAGGAAGGTTACAGCATACAGCTGGGTTGAACTAAAAGGTAAAGTACATGTGTTTACAGCAAACGATGAGTTGCATCCACAAACAAATGAAATCAGGCAAAAGATTGAGAACTTGATGCAAGAGATGAAAAAAGAAGGCTATAAACCAAACACAAGCTGTGCCCTCCACGATGAAGATGAAGAAATAAAGGTAGAATCCCTTAAATATCACAGCGAACGCCTGGCAATCGCATTTGCATTGATCAATACACCAGAAGGATCACCGATTCTGGTAATGAAGAACTTAAGAGCCTGTACAGACTGCCATGCTGCAATCAAATTGATCTCAAAGATCACCGGAAGGGAAATTACAGTCAGGGATTCAAGCAGATTCCATCATTTCAAAGATGGGTTTTGCTCTTGTAGGGATTTTTGGTGAGCTTATGAACACCAATGTAGTAACAAAAATGCTAATGCTAATTAATGAAAGCATTTGGGAAACACATGTGAGAACTTCATTCATTCTACTCTCATGTCCATTATAGATATAAGTCATAAAATGAATACAAAACAGACAAGATCAACAAAGAAAACTAAAATAACATTAAAATTAAACAAGTTATTTGTTATTGCGATTCTTGTTCTTACTGCTCTTCACGTACTCGTCAGGAATAACCTTGAGTAATTTCTTGTCCTTCGACTTGGCAATTTTCTTAAGAGTGTTCTTATTCGTAATTACCTGAAACTTGGTGCCCGATTTCAAAATATTTTCTTCCTTCTTTTTCTTTCTCTCCTCAGCCTTCTTCCTCTTTTCAACTTTATTCTTTCTAATTTCTTCCTTCAATTCATTCATTCTCTCTCTGTACGCCTTCTTTATCAGCTTCTCTCTGTCTCTCTCCTCCAAAGTACTCCTCTTCAGGCTCACATGCTTCGCCGACGCGCGTTGCCCACGCGCCTGCTTCCACTTCCTTCCCGACACTCTACCGGCTATCACGCCGTCGTAAGAGGGCCGTCCAAAGATTGGTTTGTCAGGATTATCTGACGAGGCGATGGCGGATCTTTTGGCGGCTGGCGGAAACGACTGGTCGTCTATGTCCATGGCGGCGGCATGTTCTTCGGTGTTGTTGATGGCGCGGGCGGCGGTCTCGGATTCTTGGCGCTTTCGCTTGGCGGTCTTGCCGCCAAAGCCTTCGTCCAGGCACCTGAAGTCGATGGTGCAGGCCATGGCTGTGTGTGTAGCGGTTTGGCAAATCGCACTAGAAAATGGATGCTAGGGTTTTGTGAGGCTTCGATAGTGTTGGCGCATTTAAGGGTGCGTCTGGTGGGTTAAAGACAATGATGTATTTTATGTGATAGTTTTTTAAAAAAATTAAAAAATATTTGATAATTTATTTTTAAAATATTATGTAAAACTAAAAATAATGTAATATATATTATTATTTGTTTAAAAATATAAAAAAATAATAAAGATATATTTGATAGATTTTTCTTTATAAATTTTGTTTTAACTCAGTTAGTCATAATTTGATGCATATGGTCTTTATTTTTTTTTCAATTTGTCTATGACCATTGTTAATTAGAAAGCACAAATGACATAGTATGAAAAACAGCATTTAATAACTACTAAAAAATCACATATAAAGAAATAACAGATGTGACATCCATTGTAAACCTAATGCATACATAATTATGTTCCATTCAAAACAATGTAGTAATATATTTTGCAAGTAAATTAACTCCCATTATTATTAGAAAAATTAAAAAAGAGAGAGAGAGAGAGACTGGGAGAGAGAATATTTTTTTTCGGAACTAGAAATACATATTCATACATAAAGGATATTTATGTAAAAATTTAGGATAATGAGATTCACACCACGCTAAACACTACAGTTAGCACAACAACGGTTCGTTTTGTATGAACTATAAAAGAAGTTATTGTAGCTTCAAAATACACACACTCGCCTCACAACTCTCACGTAAACTCACAAAACTTATCATGGGATTGCTCTGTCCGCCGGCACTCTCTCTATGCATTGTCCGTCGGCTCTCTCTCGCCGTGGGTCTCTCCACATCCGACCTCTCACGCATCTCACTGCTCTCTCCTTTGGTTTTCTCGCTCTCCCATACCGTGGGTCTCCTTCGGCTTTCTCTCTCTCTCTTGCCGTGGGTCTCTCTTCGGCTTTCTCTCTCTCTCTCTCTCTTGCATTGGGTCTCTCCACATCTAGCCTCTCAGGCATCTCACTGCTCTCTCCTTCGATTCTCTCTCTCTCTCTCTCTCTCCCTCTCTCTCACGCATCTGGGAGGTAATTGGTTTTATTAATGCCCAATTTTGGTTGTGCTAATTACGAATATGTGAAGATTCAATTGCGAAGTTAAATTATGTTGATTATTGCTGTAAGAACTTGTTATTGGAAATTAGCAAAATGCTATTGTGTTGTGAGTTATGAGCTGTTGATTTTAGGATGAGTTGTTGTTGGAAGTTATCTCCTGTTAAAACTTGCTGCTAGAAATTGTTGAATACTGGAAAATGGAACTCGTTAAAACTTGCTGATTTTGGGATGACTTGGTAATTTTGGATGAGTGGTTGTTGGAAGTTATCTGCTGTTAAAACTTGTTGCGAGAAATTATTAAAGTCTATTGATATATAGTTTGGATAGGTTGATTTGTGATTGCATTTTTGGTAGTCTTAAGGGCTAATTGATACATATTACTGTGTTCTTGCTTGAATTCAAAAGGCTTTCTGGCTTTATATTAAGTTATATGTGCTCTGTAATTGACATGTTATTTGTTTATATTGTAGAGAAATTGTTCAATCATTATGTCTTGTAGCAGCACAAGTGAAAATCGAACACAACTGAAAGCTTGTGAATTGTAATAGTAATAAAGTCTTACGAACTTCACGTACGAGAGAAAATCCGAATCGTAAGTTTTGGAAGTGCAAAGGATGTAGGGCTTTTTGAATGGGATGATGATCGAAAGAGTAGTGAATGTAATGACTTTAGAAGGAATGAGGATCGAAATATGAACGAGTATAAAATTAATATCTTATTAGGAGAAGTTCGTAGGTTGGGGCATCAAATGGAATGCTTGTCTTTTAAATTTCAATTGTTTGAGACAGAACATCGACAAAGACCACCACATGAAGATCAAAGGCAATTGACGGAGGATAAACCACGAACAAAAGAACTAAGTCTTATTGTAAAATATATCCCACAAATAATTATAACTATTTTAATTTGTATTATATTTAAGTTGTATACTTAACTAATATATTCCACGAAATGAATGTTAATGTATCATGAATGCTTCAATATCAGTTTTTATTAATGTATTAGCTTTTGTTATTTCATTGGCTGACTTTTATATTATACTTGAAATTAATGATAATTAGTGCATATTGTGTAAGAAGTTTGAGAGCAATGCGAAGAGAACAAATTGAACCTGAAATCAACACTTTTATCCAGAATTGCAGCATGCCACTAGCGGAAAAATGTCACTTTAGGAATTGAATATGATAACTATCAATATTCTAATACCACACAAATTAAACCTAAAATGAATTGAATATGATAACTATCAATATTCTAATACTACACAAATTAAACCTAAAATCAACACATATATCGAGAAGCATTCCAATACTATACAAATAAAACTACCAATATGCCACTAACCGGAAAATGTCACTTTAGGAATTAAGTTTGAAAACTACCAATATTCCAATACCACACGAATTGAATCTAAAATCAACACATATATCCAGAAGCATTCCAATACATCACGCCTAAAACTACCAATATGCCACTAACAGATAAATATGTCATTTTAGGAATAAGTCCGTGTATCAAATCCACAAGCTCAATGATTGCACCGAAATTCTTCGAAATCACTTCCAAACTTCCTATTAACTCCGTATTCATTATCTTGTTGAAAAAGCAGCCACTGAAAATGTCCATGCAGTTGGGGCTCGAGTTGTGGGTGCTATTATAAAAAAATAAACATCCTGTTATAATAAAGATGTTAAAGTACATAAAATGAACAAATACTAAAGTACATAAGATGAGCAAATACAAGATTTATCACTCCTTACCATGCTAGAATTTTGTGTAAATATTGGATAAACATTATCTCCAGTTATATAATGCAAGTTCATAAAGCCCTAAAACAAACATATATTAATGAAATTTTAACGAAACGATAATACTTAGAAATATTGCTCATAAAGTGTGAAAAAATTACATTACAATAGTCGATAACTCCATGTGGGTATATACTCCTATCAACGGAACTTTGTTCAAGATTTTAAAATATTGGGATTATAATTGTCACTTGATCATTTACTTGTCCATCCTGCAAAGTCAACAAAACCAACATTTGAGCACCATTTATAAAATAAATTATTTTACTTTAATTATTTTTAAAACTAACCTTTGCATTAGAACATGCTGATTTAGATTTTGAAAATTTGGTCGACTTTTTTCTTTGACAAGGTCAACGGCTTTACGATGCTTGACGACTGGATCACGTACTGTCTCAACATCATGCGTTGAATTTCCCACGCTATTACTACAACTTCTTTGGCTTGTAACAACGATTACCTCGTTACCGCCATATTGAATCGTTTCCGGTAGATCATCCGTACCTTCTCAATCTAATTCAAAACAAGATTATAACTTTCTACATCTTTTGCAGCCACATTTGCAACCTCTACAAAACTAACAAACATCTTCTCATATCGCTTTTGTTCATCTGTGTAGCTATGTAGTTCATGACTGGTTTTCACCCTACTGTGGCATCTCCACATATCTTTTCTCCATCTCTGTAAGATGTGTTTTTTTGGAAGTATTTCCATGTCATTGCGTATCATGATTATAATAGCATGCCTGCAGAGAATTTCTCTGAATTGGAACCTTGAACAACTACAATGGATTTCATCATTTTCTTTATCACAATATACTTAAAAAATGTCCTTTTTTTTTTCCATGTATCAAATTTGACATCCTCTCTAACTATATGTTCACAATCCATAAAATTGACAAATTCGCAATAAATCTTTTTAACCAACTCTTGCTGAAATTCTTGAAATTTCAAAATGGTGTATGCATCTCGAATTTGCTTCTCCATCGCATAAGATGTTACACATGGCATTTGTTGGGAAAGACACCGGGCATCTTCTTCAACTTCTTTTTTAACTTTATTCTTCAATGCATTGCTATATTGCTCCACAAACTGTTTTAAAGTAGTTTTTGAGTTAACATAACTATTAAAAAATGCATTCATACTCTCACTGCGCTGAGTAGTTGACATTCTTGCTAAAAAACTATTTTTTAGATAACAAGGTACCCAAAGATACTGCTCATTGTATAAGCCCCGTAACCATTCATTTCCCTCCAATTCAAAATCTACAATCATGTGGTGCCAAGTTTCTTCAAATTTTACCGGGCTCTGAGAGTCATAAACAGCACAATGCAACACATTGCTAATGTCGCTATATTCTTTATATCCCCCTAGCTTCTCTAGAATCTTCTTAAGTATATGCCATAAACACCACCAATGGCAAGCATTGGGGAAAATATTTTCAACTGCAGCTTTTATTGCCTTATCTTAGTCTGTAATGATTCCAAGAGGAGTAGAATTAGACATGCATGATAACCATGTTCGAAATAACTATGTGAATGTCTCAATGTCTTTGTTTGAAATCAATCCACACCCAAACAAAATAGAATGATTATGATGATTAACTCCTACAAACGGAGCGAATGGTATATCATACTTATTTGTAAGATATGTAGTGTCAAACGTAACAATGTTCCCAAACTCTTTGTAGGCTTTCCTATTTCTTGGCGTGGCCCAAAAAAATATTTTTTAATTGTCCCTCATCATCCACTTGCATACTAAAGAAAAATCTATTATCTTACGCTTGCACTTTCATAAAATAATTTTGAAGAGCAGCAGCATCCTCAACTCCAAGTCGTAATCTTCTTTCTTTCTGAATATGATTTCTACAATCTCTCTCTATAAATGTCACGTTTTCATGTCTACCAACCTTAATAACAAGTGATTGATAATTCTTGGACAATTTGATTCTCGCTAGATCATTTATATCAGGTTTCTTTTTTGCGTATGCAGTGAGGCTACAACTGCATTGAAAAAGCCTCGACTTCGTTGGAGTCAACAATGGATGGTTGTGTTCAAGATTTAAGTTTCGAATCGTCCACTTTCCATCATCCCTTAAACCAGTTCCCAATCTAGCTCTGCAACCGGTTTTTGTATTAGGTTGCGGCTTTAAAATATTAGTAGATTTGCTTCTTGTCTCCCTGCTTCGGCCATAAGCAAAAGACATATTTCTAAGTATCCCATCACTGTCCTTTCTACTACTTCTCCGCATAACTAGAAACCGTTTTTTTTTTACCATACTCTTTGAGGTAAATAAACATTTCAGTATCTGTATCAAAAGACATCCCAATCATTGGCTCATCCTCCTCCTCAATTTTCTCCAACTCCTCAACTTCGATGGCATTTTCCATATTCTTTATTTTTGCGAAATGAAAATAATTCATATTATCAAAACAAAATAATTCATGACAACAATATGAAAATAATTCATATTAACAAAACTAATTTCAAAAACAAAATAATTCGTGACAACAAAATGAAAAATGATTCAGATTAACAAAACTAAACTAACTCACAAAACTAAGCAAACTCACTGTAATAATTCATGGTCAGCAAAATTTTCTTTTATAATCAAAATAATTCATGGCCGTCTCCACTCATATGCCTATATTTTCTTGTATAATCATCCCAAAATTAGCATTTAATAAAGTGTATATATATAAAAGTTAGCAAAATTAACATAAATTCATACCATCAACACATATTAATACAAAAGTAATTAAATCTTCACAAATTCATAATCAGCACAATTAAGATCTGGCAATAATGAAGCAAATTACCTTCACAAATCAATTACAGCAGCCAAGAGAGTGAAGCTGCAGCTGAATATCAAATTCTAGAAGTGCCGTGAGAATGCAATCCACGGGGCTGAGAGAGATTGACAGCCAAATGTGGAGAGACCCACAGCGAGAGAGAGAGAGAGAGAGAAAACACCGATGGACAGAGCACAGAGCAGTCAAGCGGGTGAGAAACAAGGCATTTCGGCGTAAGTGTAGTTTGTGTTTGCGTGAGTGCTGTGGTCCAGTAAGATGAGTGTGTGTGTGGGGTCTGCATTTGTGTTTCAGTAAGACGACTGTGTGTGGGGTCTGCGCTTGCGTTTGAGCAAGACGAGTGTGTGTGTTTTGAAGCTACAGTAAGTAACGTCCTTTATAGTGAGCATAAAACGAAGCAATGGAGGGTTGAAAAATTTAACAGCAAAGATATTTAAAACAGAAAAAAAAAAAACCAATTGAGGGTTGCAGTAGACAATGATGATTGTACATTGATAAAATGAAAAAAAAAAAGGCTTAAGAATGAAAATATGATAGATGCGGCCCGGAGTGGGAGGGGCTAGATAGCCCCTGACACAGCCCACTTGATTTTTTTAAATTCTCTCTCGTATTTGGTTTGAAGGAAAAAAAAAAAACGAGGGGAGACGAAAGTGGAAGGAAGGATATGAGAGTGTATTAAAATTATTTTTTAATATTTGATTTGTTATAAAATTATACAAAGAAAGATAATGCCTTAATTTTTATTTTGACTATTTCACCCTTTAGTGTTATATTTTAAATATTTATCATAAATATAATTCAAAAAATTAAACAATAAATTTATTTAATATACTATATAAATAATTAATAAAATTATTTTAAGTAATATAATTATATTTATAAGTTTATAAACTAATTTTATTTAGACAATTTGCACCATTTATAGGAAGCATTTATGACCTAGGTACAAATAGTTTCTCAATAATATATTTCATTTTGCCATTTTTCTCAATACCCTCAAACTGTCAAGCACCAACACCACGCCACACACACACAACACCCCTAGCACAAGCAACTCAAGCATTATTATAAAAAGCTCTTTTGTATTTTCTCGTTCAAGTAATAAAATACTCTTTAGCAATATTGCTCTCTTCTCTCTATATTTCTTACAAGTATCCTTGTCTACCTACCTTAAAAGATTTTATAGGCTTACTTAATAAATTCTATATTAGAAGTTATTTAAATACCGCACGGATTCTTGTGCAAAATACTTATTCCGCAACACTAGATCGTGCACGACAGTTTCTCATTTCTGTGGTAAGTTTTCTTAGAAATAAAAACTTCAAATGCATTGTTTATCATGTTATAATGCCGATGTAAAATACTTATAATGACCATGACAGCTGCGCTATCGGATCCTGTCCCTTTTAGTAATTTCATTTCTGAATCTAAAAAGAATTTCTCGTCTCTTATACATATAGGAAAAAGCTATTTCCCCCGACTTTAACCCCGAATCGCGCCCCAAATTGAAAAAATGACATCATTTTGATTAAATTGAAAACGCACCGTTTTCAATTTAATCTGCAATTAGAAACCACACTCTCGCACTCTCTTATTTTCCTTTTGACAAACCATAGAATCACACCCACAAACAGCAATCACCCGACGGTCACGCGAACAGCCGGCACACACTCTCTTTTTTTTGCTGGAAGTGTTACTGCTGCTGGAGTTGTGGCTGCTAAAATTTTTTTTGCTGGAAGTGTTATTGGAATTTTTTTTGCCGGAAGTGTTACTAGTGCTGGAATTTTTTTTTTTTTTTTTTGTGTTTGTGTGTGTTAACTCCTGATTGTTTTTGTTTGTCTCTATTTCTATTCCTGTCTCAACTACAAGCTTCTGTAATCATGTTTGGCCTGGGCACAAAATCATTGCAGTTTGCAGTTTGTAAATTCTGTAACCAGCGGAGCGTTGTGGTTGAAAGCAAATAGAAGGACAATGAAATGTCGTTATGCTGGCGACGTCGTTCGATGAAAACGGAATGCTCAGAACATTCTGCCCGGCTAAAATGAATTGAAGCAGAGCAGAGCGACGTCGTTTGATGAAAAAGGAGTGCTCACACGCGTGCTGCCCAGCTGAAATTAAGAGGAAGAGTTGCACCACTTGCTAGGTCAAGCAAACCTCGAAAGGTTAACCCAATAACGACCCCGTTTTGTTTGTTTTTAGCTTTTTCTTCCGTGAAACTGTCAAGCACCAACAAAGCAAACATTGCACGTTAACACCAGGCAAAGCAACTCAAGCATTCGTCTTCGTCTTTGTATTTTCTCGTTCAAGTAACTCAAAATCTACTTTTAAGCAATTTCTCTCTATATTTCCTTACAAGTATCTTATCCCTTTAAAAGGATGAGTTTTGCATACTTAAAACATAACATGTTTATTCTGAAAGTTAAAACCTTTCAATCACAGCGACAAACCCAGATCACAAATATTATTCCAACACTAATGATAAAGACAGTTTCTCATTTGAAACTCTACAGAAATAAAACTTCAAATGCATTGTTTATCATGTTATAATGCAAGATATCATGCTTATAATCCTCAGTCGGTGCGCTATCGATCCTGTCCCTTTAGTAATGTTGATGGATATCTAAAAAGTTTTTACCAAATTTCAAGGAAACAAACACTAATCGAGACTAGAATTGTGGGCGATTATCTCAAATGTACAAATGAAACAGTGGTGGCTATTGGTGGTGGCACCGTTTTCAATTTAAGGCTGCATTAGGACAATAATGGTTGGATTTTTTTTGACAAACAACTTTGGCACAAAAACAATTTTGGCATCAAAACAGCCGGCACATGTTTTTTGACTGGAATAAAACTGCCGTTTTGAATTGCTCCTCTTTTTCGTCTTCCTCTCCTTTCGTTTCACCAGGAACAACAGTGCTGGAATTTTTCCTTTGTTTTGTTGTTTTGTTTGAAACAATATATTTTTCCTTCCTCGACCGAGATCCACCATTTCAATTCCATTCGCGAAGAGGAATTGAAATAGTGTTTGGCCTGGTCAACCGAAAATCATTGCAGTTTGCAGTTTGTAAATTGCTAACCAGCATTTGTGTTGAAAGCAAATAGAAGACAATGACTTCGTTAATGCTGGCGACGTCATTCGATGAAACAGAATTGGTCTGCAATATGTGCTAAAATGAATTTGCAGAGCAGTGCGCGCAACATGCTGAGCTACTTCTCTGTGTTTTCTGCTTTTACTTGGTTGCATTTTTCGACTTTACTTTGATGAAACGGCAATGCACCCATGGAAGCCGCCCAAACAAAACTAAAAGCCAAAGCAGAGCGACGTCGTTTGATGAAAAAGGAGTGCTCACACGCGTGCTGCCCAGCTGAAATTAAGAGGAAAAAAGATTGAAAAAAACGTCGTTTTCACAAGATTCGGGGCTTGACTTCGGGGCGAATAGCAGAACTGATACATATATGCCTTTGCTTTAGGAAAGATTTACATCGCGTCATTTCAAGTCTCAGTGTTTAGACAATTTATAGTCCATATTTTAGACCAGCATTTTTTATCCCACATTGTGAATGGTAATTGGAATTGAGAGATGATATTATAATACAGGATCCAATATAGAAACAAAAACATTTTTCTAAGAAAAAATAAAACGGAGAACAAAACTTGGAACAAAAATATTTTGTCCTAATACAAAGCCAAACTATTATTTTTCAGAATTTCGTTGTGGTACTGACTGCTACTACATAACCAATAATAACAATACGACTCAGAAAAAGTTATTAGAGAAATAGATTGCCCCGCTACGGGCCACTAATCTCATGGGAAATGAATTCTTCCCTCGGTTACAACTTGAAAGACCAATCACTAATCTTCAGTGACCAGCTATTACCTTGCTATTTTTAAATGAGAAATACAATATTTATTGTTCATTACTATTACATTATAGAGCTACATTGCTGCATTAGGCAACAAGGAAGTTCCCCCTGAGCCGGTTGATATCTAATACAAAATTTTGTGATACCAGGACAGTGGGTAAACAATCTGAATTGGGTTGAGAAAGGAAACAATCCATGTTTTATTATACTAAGGAGGAGTTATTCTCAGATCCACATACACAGTCTAAATTCGCAAGATCGCTTTCAAAGAAGGTTTCATGGAGAGCCCTGACACACTGTTCTGCTTCATCATCATTTACGATCAATGAGATATTAACCTGTTGGGGGAAGAAACAGTAAGCTACACCAGCATGATAAAAAGATGACATTTCTGTTTCTATGAGAAGAAAATGCTTCATGAAAAGAAATTAAGACACTCAAAAAGTTAGTTTTTGGTAGTGGGTTGGGGGGGGGGGGGGGTGGGTAATTATTGATAGATATGGTTTTATGACAGCATGCATGATGACTAATTCAGAATTCAGGTCCAATCTTAAGGTTGCTTCAATAACACTAAGCATATGCAAAGGGTCCAATCACGAGCTTAAAGTGCAAAAATGCTTGGATTCTGATGCTGAAGTAGACAAGACACATTAGAAGAAAAGTGTAACAGATTTATTTTATTTTATTTATTTATTTTTGGGGGGGGGGGTGTTGGGGTTGGGGGGAAGACCTTAGATGCACCCTGAGAGATCATCTGCACGTTAACCCCACTTCTTCGAAGAACACGGAAAGCCTGCCATAACAATCACAGTGAAACACAGTGAGAAAAGAAAGAAATAGAGAATAGAAAGAAACAGCAAGACAATTGAAAAATAGTTGGGCCAATTGAATAAACACACGTCACTTTCAAATTTCTTCGAAAAGCATTGAATTTCATGAATTATATGAGAATTTGATAAAATATCCGTGTTATGGCCATATTTTAAAATTACATTCAACCACACCCTAAGGTTTACTACAATGCATTTGTAAATTCCTCACCTGAAAGTCTCACAATGTATGAAGACTTGTCAATTGCATTAAAACAAGGTGACTAGTAAACAATGTTTCAACATGGAATTGAGAGTACTAACAGAATATCAAGAGAAAACTATTCGCAATCACCCAAAAGAATGTCACAAAGCCAGAGGGGTACTATATGCAATAATAAAGATGTAAAACTGCACCTTTTCAAGTATCAGGGAGGATCTCTGTACATTGCCAATTAGAGAAATAATTGATCTGTGCTGAAGGAGATTGACAATTGCAATTTTCTCAAGTTCTTCGACAACATGGTCAAGTTCCTGCAGGGATCAGATAATAACAGATTAGATAAACTTTGGACAGCCAAAATAGGTATAAAATGAAAAAGATAATCAAATCACATCCGGTACAGACAGAAACTGTAAATCATCTAGCTAAATTTCAACATATTGAGAAAAACATCATACGCTTGCCTGCTGAATTAACTCTCTGCTCCAGAGCTTAGATGGGTCCAGTGTCAAGGAAATACTGACTTCACTAGTAGCAACAACATCCACCGAAATACCCAAATCTTCAAAGGTTGAAAATACCTGCAATGGAAAGAAAATAATAATGATGATCTAATCCAGCAAAGGACAAGAAGAGGATAAAAAGCAGCAGCACTAGCATCAGTGTTCATACCTTCGCAAGGAAACCATATTGACCAAGCATGCGAGTACTAACAATATCCAACATGGTAACATTACGCTTCAGCACAATGCTAGTTAGCACTGCCTGTCGTTGTGAAATAAGAAGGTTAATGCTTTTTCAGTTCTACGCCAAGTAATCAGTAAGCCCACAATCAGATACAAACCTTGCTCATATCTCTTGACCTCGTGATTAGAGTTCCTGGAGCATTAGGATTATAAGAATTCTTAACCCTAACAGGTATATCACCATCTCTTGCTGGTCTCATGGATTGTGGATGCAGAACCTGAGAAAACAATGAAAGTTTTCGTACAAAACATCTTCATTCGAGCTATACACTTTCTGTTTGAATAGAGGAATGCTCCCACAGGAATTTAGGTATTAAGTGCTTCCCTATAACCTTAAGCATTTGAATTTAGAGGTCACTTATTAGCCAAGTTGACTACGAGGTCCTGTGTTTGTATCCCCCCATTATGTTCAGTAAATAAAAATAAGTTGTTTTCTGTTTCTTGTTATTTGGTGGTTGGGCCTTGTATATGAGCTTAAATTTAGGTTTCAGCAGTCACTTCACTCATAATTAAGGTAGCTTAAAGATATTCAAGCCAGCTTGGAAAAGGACTGATATTCACAAGTTCCGGTGCAATGATAAAAGACACAAATTTATTTAATACACCATCAATTGCAAGAAAAGAAACATTGTCAATTTTTACATAATTCAATTACATTAACAGCTACAAAAATATATACCTGAGCCCCAAAATATGCAAGTTCAGCTGCCTCGTCAAATGTCAAATATGGAACTGGTTCGGCAAGTGGATTAATGTTAGGATCGCAAGTCAAAACACCATCAACATCCTTCCACACCTGCAATTAATAAAACAAGATTCTTATTTGAATTCTGATTGAATCTGGGCATGGAATTCGTATCGAACGGCATTGTCAATGCTGTATGCATTTTTTACAGAATTAGAAGCCACTAAACCATCACTTCTTTCACATAATCGGGGAAAACAGACTGATGGCTCTCGTATATATGTCTATAATTGCATCAGTAAATCTTTTTATTTTATGAAAGGGAAAGGAAAAGTCGTCATTGCATGTAAAATTACATGCTCTCTTTCACCATCTGCACTGACCTGAATCTCTTGCAATCCTAATGCCTTCCCAATGGTTGTGGCTGTCAGATCACTGCCACCCCTACCCAATGTAGTAATTGCACAAGTCCTCCAGCCCTAGAATTGAAAGAAAATGAAACACAATGTATTGAAAATTTTGCTAGGCCACCCAAAAAAGAATCAATTTCCAAAGAAGGTGATATTTGAATCAATTAGCCACTTTAAGGACCTTTCCAAGGAAACCAGTAACAATTGGAATTGCAAGATCAGTGATCCAATCACCATGTAACCTCTTAGCAACAGCTGGATAAGTGGCTTCTAAAATATCAGCATTTGTGAAGTCATCTGTGGTTATAAAACCAATATCAAAAGCATCATACTGCAAAATGAATGCAGAAACTTATAATTAGCTACATTTAATGAAGTAAGCTTGGTAGTATTGGACAGTGTAAGTGAGTTGAAATCTAAAAATTCTAAGATAATTACGAAAAATGCGGGCGGGCGGGCGGGCGAGTGTGCGAACAATGAACACTAGGCGCCGCGCAACACAGCAATATAAAAACCCAGCAGAAACCCTTCTGTTTAATCCAACGATGAGAATTTAAAGTAAGTGGCCCATTTGTCCGTCTGATTAGCCCGCTGATTTGGATCCAACGGTGGAGAGCGCGAGTTGCTTTTGTGATTGGTAGATTTCTTGACGTATGTTTTGGAAAACTGAATATTCAGAGGTTGGGAGCCCAGAGCGGACCCGCTGGCGGCGGTGTGCGCGTGGACTCGGACTTCCAATGGGACTTTTTTCAGGTCCGCGGAGGACCATCGAATGTCGATGGTCTGGCCCGCTAAGATGCGTCATTTAACACGTGTGCATACATGCAGAGATAATCAATGAAGAAAGAATGGGTGGAACTATTTTAAGCATTCTCAAGTGAAAGTTTTAAAATCAAATTTTTACAAAGAAAAATGATCCAGCCATGTTGATTTTTGGGGACTTCTACACATTTTTTTAAAATCAAATAATACGGCTTAATCACCTAAAATAAAGAAGCTCAAATTCTTCAGTTACAAGCCAAGTTCTAATGTTAACTAGAAATAAACAAACAAAATTAGCTCATGTAAAAACAGACACAACTCACTTGCAATAATGGACCTGTCTATGCCAAGTTCATCCACAGTCCTGGACAAATTAAAAAAAAAAAAAAAACGGTGCATAAAAATCTTTAATTTACAATCTTGGTCCTCCATGAAGAACAACTATAAAAACAGAATTGACCTTCCTCACCTGTGATGCAAGTCTTTTATAAAGCTCAACTCAAATTATGATGATCTTGGTTAATGCTTACAACTGATAGCCTCTAACCATCAATACATGATATATTATGAACCACAACTGAAATTATTAATTAAAGTAAACAAGAACAACAAGCCAAAAATCAACAAAATAAAACAAGTACACAATACAATAAAATAAAGGAGGAATCAATATATCAGAACGACGAAGATTGTGTGCAAAGCTTTGAATCGAGATTGGCATATACCTGATTTTACTGATTGCCTCACGCTTTGAATTACAAGTCAAGTGCAGCAGTCGAAGCAAGAGGAGAAGAGTGAGGGGGATGCATCATAAGGTACAAAGTCGGCGACGTTTTATAGCTACCAGACTTCACGTTATTTTCCCCTGATTTAGTGCAATTGATATTGACAACGCTATCCTCGATTTCTCTCAAATTTTCCCCTATCTCCACTTCGCATCAAGGCATGGTTAGTTCACCATGTCTTTTATTTTTTAAAAAAAAATTATGTGTTCGCCATCATTATGTCAGCGGGTTTGTCAGAGTTATGTCATGATGCTTTTAGTCGGCCCAGTTCGGCCGTAGCCATGGCGAATCGCGATCATGTTTATGACAGTAAATCTTGACCAAAATTTATTGAAGGAAATGGGTGAATATTTGGTTAAAGCACAAAAGAAAGGTTCAGTATTACCGTTATTTTCGTTAGTTTAATTTTACTATTGTTTCATCGTCTTTTGTTAACATGTAATTTTTAAACGCGGTAAAGTTGGGAAAATTGAAAACACAAAAGGTTCTGGTTATTAACCCGATTGAATCCGTTGGTGACTCAATCTCGATGAAATATGTTTTCTTTGTATTTTCTCTTGAATGAAATTTCGTTTTCTTTCATGCTGTCATTTGAAGTTTGAAGATTACTTGTTGATGATAATAACTGATCCGAATACATGTTTTTCATTTTAAGTTGATCATGTTGTCTTGATAGTCTCGATGGTAAACTTCCTGCACTGCTCGATGGGCGATGGATAAAATAATTACAAATTGGGGGAAGTCTTTTATTTGTATTGATTGTAATCTGTTAAGGTTTATGATTTGTGTATGGTATGAATTGGCGTGATGTTTCTCCGTGTGCCCACCGAAGAGTTTTTACATTAATGAAGAAAGAATGGGTGGAACTATTTTAAGCATTCTCAAGTGAAAGTTTTAAAATAAATTTTGAGTATTCATTTTAAATACGAGGAAGAAAAGGTGAGTTTGTCCGAGTAAAGATTTTCTTGTAGAATAAGTTTTCCAAGAGAAATATCTCATGGCTTAGTATGATGGAGTTGTCTATACTGCTATTTGGATGCATTTTGGCTTGGTTAATTATATCCTTCTGCAGGCACTGCTGGCTAGAGAACGTGCTCGTCCGAGTTCCGGACTGGGAGAAGAAGGAGGAGGTTCGTTCTGAGTCGACATCGCTCATTTTAAAAATTATTTTTAATTTGATCTGTTACTAAAATTTGATTTGTACAGTTTCATTTTGATCAAAGCAAACTCAGGTCAGAGATTAGACTGCGTGAAGGTCGTGTAAAGCCTATTGATGTTTTGTGCAAGCACCTTAGCGGCTCGGATGATTTAGACATAGAAATAAATGAACCATTCATGGCTTTCAAGGTGATTATTTGCTGTAACCCGATTTTGATGTAATAATTATTTTAACAAACACGCATGGACTGTTTGTATTGTTTATCTGGCTTGACAAGAAAAGAGATGAAAGAGCTTCGTGATGATATCAAAATGTATTTAGATTTGGACGAAACGCAACTCATGTAGAGTATTGGGAGGTATTATCCCCTCTCACTATTTTGCTCTTGTTGAGTATAGATATTCCTTACTGACAGGTGACATCTAGAAATTTCTTTGTTTACAGACTTATCTATCGTGCTATCCTTCTAGAATTTGCATAGTTTGTAATATTGGTCCTGGTATGGGAACACAATGGAATAGGATTTATGTTTTGATTCCATAATCATGTAAAATTAGGTTTTTGTCAATTTGAGGATTTAGAGTGTCCTCCAAAGTCTTATATTTTCCTTTTGTTCTCCATCTCTTCTTGGTTGAAATGATTGCTTTAGGACCGTTCCTCATGGTCACCAACTTACCAGAATACTATGACCATGAATATTGTATTTAGCACTTTAGATGTTGGCTAAAAATAATTGCTTGTACTTGTCACAATAAGATGTGAATGTCACATGGATGGTGCTCTGACATGTGCAATTAATTCAATAGGCGCTTATGGTGGTTTGTGATTGGGAATTAGCTGAAGCACGGAAGAAGAATGCACTTGATCGAGCTCGGGTCTGCGGGGAGGAACCTCCCACTGAGTTGATCGCAGAAGAAAGGGGTTTGCATTTTAGCATTGAAGCAGATGTCAGGAATGTTTTGGAAGAAAAGACTCACAAGGAGCTTGAAGCATTACAAATCAAAATAGAGCTGGATTGCACTTATTATTTGTTACCTGAAATTTTGCCAAAAATTACTTCTGTGCGACATTTGATGTTGAACAAGAACAATGTAAGAATGTTGAGATGAACTGAAAGTTTGATGTATTATACCACAATGTGAGTCTTAAATTAAGTTGTGGAAATTTTCACATGGTTTTAACTCATTATTACTTATGTGTGAATTCCCAAAATAGCTACATTTGCTACTGAGGCTAGATTTTGGACAGACCTCAAAACTTACCCTATTTAATAAGAATCACATGTCTGTAAAATATCAAAATAGACTCAAAATCTCAATTGGTAGTCCGAAACACAGAAAATATTTTTCTTAACAATTTGATTGAACCATTACAAGTAGTTCCTTTGCTTTTGTGGCTGCATCAATCATTACAGTTGATATTGTTATTTTAGCGACAGTCTTAGTGGATGTGATAACCTCCTGTGTTATGAAAATGTTGAAATAAATTCATGTGTCGAATAATAAATTACTCGTCTGTTAGTAATTTCAGAAAATAATTTGAGGATTAGTGGCAGTTTAAGCATTTAAATTGAAATTCTGCTTTCTTTTTGAAATTTCAAGTTTTGCAGACCTGATTGTGTTGGAGTATTTGACAGCCGGAAACCTTACGTTTTGCTGAAAGAAATTGGAATTACTTTTCTTGATCCATACGTGGTTATTGAGTGGTTGAGCATGTATTCAATTTGATTTTATTGCCACAAGGGTACCTTGTAACGTCTTCAACAAGATGACAATGTATTCTATTTTTGTTACTATAAATGTTGCTGGTTGCCGATCAGATTTTTGGATGAAAACATCTAAAATTACTAAGCATAACTATTTGCACAACCGTATTTCGTCAAATTGAAATGCCATTATTATTTCAATCTTTTTCAAACGTAAATTCTTGCATTGTTATATGGTAGACTGAAAATACCACATCTATTAGCTTTAATAATACTGCAACCACTGAAAATATGCTATAAAGATTTCTCCATGTTAATTAAAAGGGAAGTTGAAATAGATCAAAGAACTCAAAATCAGTCAAGTCTTATTTCAGGAAATTTGCATAATTGAAACAACTGGAATAAACTTTAAAACAATAAGGGAAAATGAAAATGTTGTTACGCTAAATACCAAAAATATCCCCACCAGTTTATCAATCTACTTTCATTCATAAGGGAGGAATAAAAATGCCTTATGCCTTCAAATTTGTGCAAGTTGGCATGTGTCTGTGCATTTGCGTATACAGTGAGTCTATAGGAAATTATTAGGATAAAGTTTTTGGAAAGACAAAAACTTAAATGGAGGAAAATCAAACTATACCAAGAAACTCAAATTCTGGGAACACGCAAACTTTTGCAGCTAAAACTCAACAGAAAACACTCCAGAAACAACATTGTAGTACATACGGAAAGCAGTAAAACCAGAAAATGCTTACAGTTTTTTTAATTTAACCAGCAAGGTAACTGGTAAAATAACTTGATGTAGGAATCACTAAACTCCAAGAACTTGGTAATTATAAAGTGATAGAGCCTTAAAAACTCCAATTTGATGTACGAATTGTCAAGTAGACTCTTAAACCAAATAAAGCCATTGGTAAGATCGGCAGAAAAACTTGATCAATTCTAGCTACACTAATCCAACCACATTAATGTGTTTATGTTCCAGATAAGAAAGGCTTGATCAATTCTAGCAGAGCTACACTAATACAACCTGACAGCAAGCTTATGTTCCACTACACAAAACTTACAAAATAAAGGTGATTCCCAGTTGGGGACCGAGGAGAGTTGTTGCAATGGCACACTGGAACATTATTCTTAATCTTTCTAACCTCCAAAATTGAACATGAAAGATCTGAAAATGAGATAAAACCTTTCCCACCTTAATATCTTGGTAATCCCGAGTAGCAAGGTATGTCTCAGCCAAGAAAATCAGATAGCATGAACAATAGACCATTGCATAAGGTAAATCATGAAGAGAAACCAAATACGATATGGTGCAATGTAGGAGTTATCGAACTCCATCGAAATAAAAATAGTTCCCAAGAGAGTACAAAACTCCAAATGTTCAATCTAAGCATTGATTTGGGATCCTCTAAGCCCATCATAAGTGGGAAAGGGAGGAGTAATTCCTACTGCTAACCATTAAAACTTTTTCACAGAAAACCAGTAGGTTCTGCAAATTCAGCCCGAATATCATAATAAAAGAACCAAGGAAAATGTCATCATATACAGCAAGCTAGATGCTAGGCATACCCCCAAAAGCAAAACCAAAAAAATTAATAAATAACTAAATAAATCTAAAGCTCCAGTTTTATGTATGAATCCATCACCATAAATTACATCTAGACGAACTACTGCCAGTAACTTGATCTCTAAAAAAAGGGTATAAAAAAATTAATCGAATTAAACTTCAATAAAGAACACAACCGTAAAGAAAACCAATATAATTAATAAATAAATAAAATCAAAAGCCCATTTGAAAGAACTCAAAAACCCTTTAAAAAAAATAAATAAAGAATTAAGAGCCGCGGCCACAATAATAAGAGCAACAATCTTTTTACTGACCTTCCAAAATCTCCTTCATCTCCAATCCATAACACAACACATCAACCAAAAAGAAATGAATAGATAAATAAAAATTCACATATTTGGCCTATTTAAGTGTGTTTTGACAAAATATGGATTAAAGGCTAACGATCGGGCCTGGATTGGTTTGGTAACCGAGAAAAAATCAGAAAACTTTAGATAAAAGAGAGAAGAGAAGAAGCTAGGAGCTTCTAAAGTCTTAAGCTATCTAAACAGTTAACGCGGCTTTGCTGATGGTGAACCGGCTGTAGAAGGGAGGATCTCGCGTTGATTGTTTTTGGTGACCGGTTTCAACCGCTTCAACCTGTTTAATTTTATCAGTATTATGTCTACTTGTCAATTGTTTATTAGTACACGGGTCATTTCATTGAATGTATGTTACGATAAACGTAACTTAGAGGGATCCTTAAATTAATAAGCGTGTTGACTGCTGTGTTGAACGTTGATGCTCATTAGGCTAGTCTCTTTGGTCTCTGCGACTAAACTCTAGAGTCCAGATTGTGCAATCTCCTTCATTCATTTTGATGATTCAAAAGATTGTAATCATGGAGCCCGTCTGTGTACGAATTGGTTTAAAATTAGTCACGTTATAACAAACATGAATAGAATATGTCAGAGACTCACAGCACATGGATGGAGGAGAATCATTCACAAACCAACCACAAAAATTTTTATGATTCTTTAATAGAAACAATGTGAATTATTTAAATGGGCACCCAGCAACCATTCAGATAGTATCATTTTCAAATTTGTTTGAACTTTGAACACCGAATAAAATAGCACACAGCATAATATATTTAATTCAAAGTGGTCTGTTCGTTACTTTGGGCCCAATTCGCAGTGGAATGTATCTGCTGTGATAAATCCATTTGATTCTTCAACTCCGAAAAAGAAAATAAAAATCTGATTCTTAATGCACAAATTATTTAAACCCTAGGTTTATGAATTTTTAGGTGTTTGTGTTGGCATTTAGGTCCATTCAATTTTTAAGAAGCAAAACTAAATAATTCTTTAAGATGAAACACAAGAACAGTGTTTTGGTGTTTCGTTTATGTGATAAACAAATGACAACATTTATCAAGTTTTAACAAAATTCAAAATAACTTGAGAAACAAATTGTAGCTTTCGGAGTCCCATCACATGAGTACCACAACTAAATGGTTGCCACCATGAAACAATACACCTCTTGAAAGTTGAAAAACAATAGGTCAATAATTTTACAATTTAGGAAATAATTTTTACTGTATCTTTGATAATTTGATAAACAGCTATCGACGAAAAAAATTATAAAATAATAACAAGGTTAATGTTCCACACAATCATGTCTGTCAAAATTTATCTTGCCTAATTCTTAAGTATTTAGGTGTGTGATTCCATAACCAACCCCTATGTACGCATTTTTTTTTCTCTATATTCGTCATATGAAACTGATAGCAATAGGACTCTTCACAGCGTACCGACCAGAAATCCAACTCAGATTTGCTTGGGTAAAGGATGTATTAGTATTCTTTGTTCTAGTGAATGTCACAGAATAGGCCACCTTTTGGTTTTTCTCTGTAAAAGATAACTTATCAGGTTGTACGGTAATCTCCACTCCTTCAGGGGCAATAATCTGGCTAGTGTAGGATAAATTAGCCGGTCCAACGTTTGTCACTGCTCTATTGTATGTCTGAGGACTAGACCCTAATCTGATAGAGAATGAAGGATAATTTAGCTCTGCTTCAGCTATGCTCGACACTTTTGAGCATTGCACATCACCACCCACAATGCCTTGTACCTGTTGGTCTGTGTAATTCAAACCACATAGATAAGGAATGTAATCATCGGGCAGGATATCGTAAATAAGTCCAGGGTCGTTTGCTTTTGACGGGTTTACGTGGCCTGCACCAACTGCAAACAGGTCAGCTGGAAGATGATTGCGATCAAGAATTGGCTTGCCTTCGAGGTTTATCGTATCAGCAGTAGTCATGATGGCAGATTTGATAGCGGCGGGTGACCAATCAGGATGAGCACTTTTGAGCAAAGCTGCAATACCACTAAGATGCGGGCAGGACATTGATGTGCCTGAAATTATGTCAAATACGTATTCTGTATTTGTTATGGGATCCACAGCCGTTAGCCAGGCAGCTATAATGTTTACGCCAGGTCCAACAATGTCTGGCTTCAAGATTCCAGGGCTTACTGTGCTGGGTCCTCTTGAGGAAAAAGCGACAACCGCAGGAGCAGATTTTTTGCCAATCACAGTTCCTTTCACCACCAATGCAGCAGTTGGTGATGATGTTGAATTTATGTAGGCTTTTATGCTCTCCCCCTCTGTATAACTCACACGCACGTTTGGAAGCACACTGCGTGCAACTACAATACTGTCACCAATAAGTTCGTTATTCATTAGAATCATGGCAGCGCCCCCAGCATCCAAGACGTCTTGAGGATTTACACTTAATAGGCATAATACTACTTTGCCTTTCACATCAATACTTTTCAAAGTTTCTGGTGAGCAATTTGTTGTTGCCGAAGCATTCTTCGTGACAGGATAAACAAGAGGCAATTGCTCGGAAGGGATATCTGTCCACTGCAGAAGTGATTCACCGTCATACGTTTCTTGGTTTCCGAGCTGTACCGATGTAACTATACTTCTGTCAGAGGTGCTTGCTCCCACAGTAAGCATCCACGGGGCGTCATTAACTACAGAAAAAGGTTTTGGGCCCCAATTTCCTGCCGAAATACTTACGAAAATGCCTTTTTTAACAGCTTTGAAAGCTGCGATCGCAATTGCGTTAGCATGGAATTCTTTATGTTGATGTGGACCAAGACCAATCGAAAGAGAAAGCACATCAACACCGTCTTCAATAGCAGTGTCAAGTGCTGCACTAACTGAACTCTCTGGACAAGTACCATTGTAGTCGTCACAAGCTTTATACATTGCCAAGTGAGCTAAAGGCGCCATGCCTACTGCGGTGCCGTTTGCCTGGCCCAGTATATTTGCACCATTTACAAAAGTCCCAGCGGCCGTGCTTGACGTATGGGTTCCATGCCCTCCGTTATCAGTAGGTGGCTCACTTTTGTTAAGAAAATTTCTGGCCCCAATTATCTTATTGTTACAACCCGCCCCTCCTGCAAATTCACATTTCCCCCTCCACTTTGCTGGTGGCGGAGGCATGTCTTTATCGCCAAATGAAGGATGAGCAGGCCTTATTCCTGAGTCCACAACCCCAATAATTACTCCTTTTCCGAAATTTGAATCCTTCCAAAATCCTGAATTTTGGTGCAAACCCAAAAAGCTAGGAGTGTGGGTTGTATGTAGCTGCAACGTATTTTCAACGTGGGCTGATATGAATCCACTCTTCGTTTCCATGACCTTTACTTCTTCTGCTGTTAGCCTCGCGGCAAAACCTGAAATCACATGCCTATAGCAATGCACCATTTGGGACTGATGATCATCATGGATGGAGTTTGATGAGATGGTAGCTGGCAAGAATGAATGGTACCAGCTTTCTAAGTCTATTTCCTTGGAAAAATTACCATGCTTTGGCTTTTGCACATAAATTATGTAGGTTTGTAAGTCATTTATATCGCTTTCAACATTGCTAATCCCGGCAATTTCTGGAGACAAACTGATTATAAAAATGAGACTAATTAAAATGGAAGCCCTGTTTAACATTTTAACACTCCTGATCTCAATGAAACATGAGTCCAAAAATGTTAATAATGTTTGATGAGTTGATGCATCGATCCCATGCACATACACATATATATTGTGGATTATGGAGAAAGCGATAGACACGAACTATCAACAATAAGCTAGTACACAGTTCTAAATGGAGATTTAATAGCTGGAACTCATAGTCGATATAGTTAATAACAATTAACAATATGTATATATATATAGATAGATATATATATTGACGTTATGTTACACTAAATTTGGAGGGTAAGGTTCGGTAACAGTTTAATTTTTTAACTAATTAATATAGAAAATATTGTTAAATCATGTTGGGTTGCTGGCATAAACTTACCGCAGTTTCAATTAATGGATCCGTAATTCACTAAGACCACACACACACACACATATATCACAAACGATTGAAAATAAAAGTGGCTAATTCATGTTGAGTTGCTGCTGTCAAATGTTTTAGTTATATTTTTTCTCTCCCCAGTTTTATTTATTTAGGCCTCAGATTTGAAGATAAATTTAGATTATTGAATTAACTAATTACGGCAACAAGCTGGCAAGAAATGATCCGATTACAGTACCTGGTCAGCTGTCAAGATATGAGTCGACTCCATCATGCAAAGGCGTTGATTAATGATTACTCAAAACCAATGACAGATAAATTGTGAACTTATATTACTGCATTATGGACTTTATGAACTTTATTGCTTCGGGAATATTAAGTTGTAATGTAATATCATGTTTAGTGCAATACGAACATATTATATGTAATAATATATTATATAATTATTTATATTATTATTAATTTTAATGTAATATTATTTATGTTTATTAATATTTAAGCATTTATTGGTTGCAATAAGTTTTATAAAAATCATTAATTTTTATATATTAATTATTGTAATATAAATTAAATAGTGTAATATTATACTATATTTTTTTAAACGTTCTTTAAGTATTTATTATTAGTAATATTAAATTGTTAAATAATAATAAATTTTTATATATTAGGTATTCTAATATAATTAAATAACATAATATAATATTTTTTATTTTTATATGTTACTTAAGTAATTATTATTAGTTATATTAACTTATTAAATAATGATCTACTTTATATATTAATTATTGTAATGTAATATACTTATTGTAATATTTAATTTTATTTTTAATATAATTAATATAAAAATAAAAATATGATATAATATTATTGAATAATAAATTATGAATTTATATTGATTACTATAATGTAAAAATAAAAGAAAATAAAAATAAAAATAAATATTAAATAGTATTATCAGATGATGTAATATTAAATTATACACTTACTTTTATTGGGAAAAAAGAAGATCTAATTGAAGAAATTGTATGAATGAATATAATTATCAACGAGTGACGTTACAATTTATACAAGTCAGCATACTTAGCTAATAAGCCAAACACTATAAGATAAGCCATAGCCTATAATTACAAACTAACGGTAAAGAGGTATAAGATAAGATTACAAGTTATTGAAATAGAGAGTAGTTATCTATGTACATTTTTGGCTAATACGCCCCCGCAAGATAGGTGTTCCATCTAGAACTCCTAGCTTGGAACGTGCAGCAATATAACGACTGTGAGACAGTGGTTTAGTCAAGGTATCAACCAATTGATTTTTTGATGGAATATGAGAAACACAAAGAAGAACGGCTACAATTTTATCACGAACAAAATAAAAATCAACTTCTACGTGTTTCATCTTCAAGTGATAAATCGAATTTGAGCATAAGTATGTCGCTCCAAGATTATCACAATGCAGAGCAGACGTAGAAAAGTTTATACCAAGTTCAACCAACAAGTTCCTGATCCAACATATTTCTAAAATAGCAGCAGCTATTGCTCGAAATTCTGCCTCTGTAGATGAGCAAGCAACAGAACGTTGCTTTTTGGATGACCATGAAATTGGCTTACATAAAAAAATAAATAACGTAAGCACTAGTAGAACTGCGATCATCAAGATCCTCCCTAGTCAGAATCAGAGTAAGCTATCAAGGAATGCGATTGAGATGAGCGTAGATATAAACCATGAAAAATTGTCTCTTTTAAATATCTAAGTATTCGCTTAGTAGCTTGCCAATGAATTTGTGAAGGATGTTGCATGAACTGAGATAATTTATTGACAACAAAACTAATATACGGTCGAGTTGACGTTAGATATTGTAAGGCTCCAATGAGTTGATGATATAGAGTGGGATCGGCTAGTGGTGCCCCATCATTTAATTGAAGTGTGACTGAAGAGGAAAGAGGAGTACCAATTACTTTAGCATCACACATGCCAAAACGCTGCAGGAGCTCAATAATGTAAGAGTTCTGTAATAAAAGAATTCAAGTGGTTGTTTGAACAAGCTCAACACCTAAAAAATAGTTTAAAGCCCCCAAATCTTTGAAAGAGAATTTTGCTGAAAGAGCATCGAAGTGAGAAATAAATGCATTATGGCTGCCCATTATAATAATGTCATCAATGTAGGCAAGAAAGTAGACTCGTACACCATTTTTGTTATAAATAAACAATGATGCATCAAATCGACATTGATGAAAACCATAAGTAAGTAGGAAATGATGTAAAGCTGTAAACCATGCACGTGGAGCCTGTTTTAAGCCATAAATTGATTTATTCAACCTGCACACAAAATAAGGTTTGTTAGAATCAACAAAACCACTGGGTTGTTTCATGAGTACTTCCTCCTGAAGATGACTATGGAGAAAAGCATTATTAAGATTCAGTTGGCGTAAGGACCAGCCACACGCCAAGGCCAGGCAAATAATCAATCGAACTGTAGTAGGCTTAATAACTAGACTGAAAGTTTCGTGAAAATTAATCCCAAGACATTGATGGAAACCTTTAGCTACTAGACGAGCTTTAAATCGATCAATACTACCATTAGGTGATAGAGGTACAAGGTCCTATGTGTTATTTGAGATAAGAGCACAATATTCAGTAGTCATGGCAACAAGCCATTGAGGATCTTTAAGTGCCTGTGTAATGGAGGTGGGTTTACAAGAAGACGGTAATGGATGATTGGAGCATACCTGTGTATGGTCTAAAGTGGAAGAAAAAATTTGTTTTGGTTTATGGATGCTATTTTGTGAGCGGGTTGTCATTGGGTGTGTTCGAATTGGATTTGATGAAAAATGAGGTTTAGATAAAGTTGAATAAGGATTATTGGATTCGAGAATGGTGGGTGGAATTTTAATAGAATTAGAAGATGATAAGGACGGGAAGATTTAGGGACTTGTGGTGGTGGGGCTAGTATTTGGTGGGTATGAAGAAGGATGATTGGTGGTGGGGTCAAGAGAGTGCTCTTGGAATGAACTTGGAGGTTGTATATTTAAATTAGAATTTTCTACAGATAAAGAACATAAGCCCAAGTGCGATATCATTGCATTGTCAGATGAGGCAAGTGACTGAGTGGCATTAGAACTAGAAGTTGAAATGGTGGGACTAGATACATGAAACACAGGAGAAAGCCAGGATGCTATAGGTAAGGGAGAGAAATGAGGCAAAGTAGAAGCAATAAATGTTAACATTTATGTATCCATAATGTTGATTTTGATGATAACAAACAAGATTAAGAATGATTAAGTTTTTAAAAACTCAAATTATTTTTTATACATTTTAAATAAATCATTGTTTTCATATTACAAAGGTTTTATATTTAATGAAAAATGATTTTACGAAATTGATTGTTTTTCAAGTTTATGGTCTAATTGAAAGAGTTTTGAAAACTTTGAAATCAACAAGTATTGCTTGGAAGTTGGAATTATGGATGTGGACTTATTAGAAAAGTTTCTTAGCGTTTTGGGCGTAATATAATTACAAAAAATTTTAGGGTAAAATTATAATTTTAGAAAATAATTCACTGTAGCAGTCGCTGTAGCAAATGGATAACCGGCATCTTGATAACGGCTAGCCGACATCGAGCAGAATTAAAGAGTAGCCTCTAGAAACTAACAGCAATCCGATATCTAGAAAATAGTGATCTAATAATTTGAAATTTTGTCCAACGATAACTTACTCAAAGTCAAAACGACAATCCAACATCTAGTTAACGGCGATCCCACATTGGGCAGAAAGTCGTCAACGACTATATTTCAGCTCCAACTTAAATAAGCTCATTCAAATTCAAACAAAGATGAATCACAATGTTATCACTGAGCTTATAATCGAGAATACAACTTTCATTGAGCTTTAAATTCGTTCTTACTTCATTTATTCACACATTGGGCATTGATTTGTAGTCTTAGATATTGTGTGAGAGAAAATTCATTTGTAATCTTTATCCTTGAGAGGTTGTAAGTGTTGGGATACACTTGTGTTAAGAGATTATGAATAATCTCTTGTTGTAAAGGTCTATTGACACATTGGAAGTCAATTGTAAGCGTTTGCAACCTTGAGAGGCTTGGATAGTGAAAGCTTCAAGCTCAGTATGCTTAGAGGCGTGGACGTAGGTGGGGATTGTTGAACGATGTAAAAATTCTTGTGTTTGTTTTCTCTTCTCTTAATCTTTTATTATTGTGCTTGATCAAATTTATTGTTTTCAATTCCTTTAAGATAATAGATTTAAATTGCTGTGTGGCTTGTTTTGCATAAGTTTTAATATCCCAATTCACCCCCCCTTAGGTTGCTTAAATAGTTTTTCATTTAATATCAGAGTAAGGTGCTCTTGTGTAGACTTAACCATCTAGAGTTAAAGATCAATAGCAACCCAAATTAGCTCAATCTTCATAGAAGGTCAATCCACCACTAGGTCACCATTCTCTGATGGTAATGACTACCCATATTGGAAAACTAGGATGAGAATTTATTTACAAACTTTAGATTATGAAATTTGGGAAGTCGTTTATGATGGTCCATTCATTCCTATGACTAAAAATGAAGTAGGAAATGATATTTCAAAACCCTCAAGTCAATAGAGTGAATTAGAAAAGAAAAAGATGTCTTTAAACTCCAAAGTAATGAATGTTTTATTTAGTGCTTTAGATAAGAAAGAATTTCATAGAGTTTCTGGTTGTGATAGTGCTTATGAAATTTGGAAGAAATTTGAAGTTGTATATGAGGGAACAAATCAAGTTAAAGAGTGTAAAATTAGTAGATTCACTAGGCAATATGTGATGTTTCAAATGGAATCATATAAGAGTATTCATGGCATGTACACTAGATTTACCAATATTGTGAATTCTTTTAAAGCACTAGGAAAGACATTTTGTAATTGTGAAAAAGTGAAGAAAATTATTATATCATTGCCTCAAGAGTAGAGACCAAAGAAAATGGTCATAGAAGAAGCAAAAAATCTTAATACGTTATCTCTTAATGATTTTATTGGTTCACTTATTTCATATGAAGAGGATATAGCTAATAAAAGAAATGATGAAGATAAAAAGAAAAAAGCTTTGCTTTTAAATCTTCTATAGTTGAAAGTGATGATGATTAAAGTGACTTTGAAGATGAAGGCATTGAAATAATTACTAAAAAGTTTTGAAGTATCTTCAAGAAGCAAATCAAGAGCATAAACTTTAAAAATTTCATGAGAGAAAACCTTAAGGCGGAGAAAGGGAGAATGAGGCAATTGTTTATTTTGAATACAAAAAGACATGGCTACATACGATCGGAGTGTCCTCTTCTCAACAAGCTTAAGAAGAAGGTAATAGTGGCTACTTGGGATTATAGCGATAAAGAATCGAGTGATGAAAAAAATTCGCAAGACGTATCTAACTTAGCACTTATGGCAATAGGAGATGACGAATTTGATGAGGTAAGTGATCCTACCTATGATGAATTATATGATGCTTTTAAAGAATTGCATGATAATTGAATAAAAATTGGTAAAAAGAATGCATGTCTTTAAAAGAAAATGGTAGAGCTCACAAATGAAAATGAATCTTTAAATACAAAGATAAAATGCCTAGAATTAGAAAATAAAACATTGCATGATATATTGCATTATCAAATGAGAAACCGAGCACTTCACACAAGCATTTAGAGTCACGTGTAGATGACTTGAAAAATGAAAAAGATACTTTACAAAAATGTAATGATTCATTAAATGAAAGGATTAAAGGACTAGATTTAGATAATAAATGTTGCATGATAAAATTGTTTCATTAAAAGGTAAACAAAGCATTTTGAATGAACATGAAAGATCACATGTTGATGAATTGATGAAATAAAATGAGTGCTTAAGAAAAAGAGTAATGAGCTTAATGAAATTGTATTAAAATTAAAAAATTGTCAAAAGAACTTTGAAAAATTACTAAGCACTAAAAAATGTGTGTTTGATGAAGGAGATTTGGGTATAAACCTAACTTGAAACAAAAATATTATAAGAATTATTTTGTTAAGGCTACCTCTACAAGTGATCATAAGATTGTTTGTCATTATTGTAATAGAAATGATCATATGAGTTTTAGATGTCCAGTTAAGAGAAATGTATATTATGGAGTCAAATGTATTTGAGTTCCAAAAGGAACCATTGCTAACAGTCAAGGACCCAAGAGTATTTGGGTACCAAAAGGCACAACTTGAATATTTTTTATAGGTACCATAATCAAGAAATGATGGAGAGTTCCTTAATGAAAGCTTATGAGGATAATCACTTGATTATGATCTAGAAGAAAAAGATGAGGCAAGATGATTTAATTATTTTCGTAACAATTCTTGCCATATTGATTCTGTTGAATAAATCATGATGGATGGATAATAGCTTGAATTTAGAAAAGCATGCTCATACGTTTACATATTGAATTATTATTGTATGTAATTATGATGCATGGATAAATATATGTATGACTTATCTTAATAGCTATGTTGATTTTAATGATCTATACATTGCCATTATATATTTACGTTTTGCTTAAGTTTTGATAATAAAGATTGTGCTTTAATGATTACATTGCATTTGATGAAGTTTGATTTTATGCAATCTATGATTGGTGAATGGATGCATTTTTTGTACTTTATCGATGTATTATTAAATATGCATTACTTGTTTTAAATGATATCGAAAGGGGGAGAAATACATATACTTCAAGATTTTTAAGCATATGAGATTTTTAAGTTATATTGAAATGCTAATGAAAGTTATGTCACATTAGATCTTTGATGAGTTTAGTTGTCTTGATTTCTAAAATGTTATTAGTAATTTTTGAGCTTGGATAGTTGATTATATGCTCTTATGACTTTTGCATGCCTTTGCTTGTTTCGATTGCATCTATCTATCTTTTCTTTTTTATGATGAATGGGGAGATAAATATGATATATTTTTTAATAAAATCATTTTGGCTAAAATTTTAAATTGGCCATATATTTAGGGGGAGCATACAATATGATTTTGGTTAATATGCACTTTCAACTTTTTTGTTGTCCAAAGAGAGAGATAAAATAACATGCATTTTGAGTATTCTTTTAATGATTGATACGTGATTATGGTGATGATTTTGAGATATGATGATAATTTGATTACATGATTGTTTTATATGATAATTTTATGTTATGAGTTGTTGATTTGGTAATTGATGGAATAATGGTTCATGAACTTTTTATGGTTGATGGATTGTGTGATGATTTATATATGGAGCTGGCTTGTATCATGATTTATAATAATTTGGGAATGATATTACTAAATTTGTATTTCAGGTAATGCTTGTTGTTAGGGAGAGATTCTGTCGAAATTTTTACTCAGACAACATGGGTAACAAATTTGCTATTCTTTTTGTTTTTCACTAAGTTTTCATTTTTACAATAAAGGAGGAGAATAATACATATTTTGCTACTCTTTTTTCTTGGTAAATAAGTTTTCTTTTTTATGATGAAGGAGGGAAGAATGCATGTTTTAAATTTGTTAATTTAGCTCATTGCAAAATTGTAAGAGAAACTTACATTTAGAGGGAGCAATTTGTGGAATTATTCTTTAAATACATGAAAGGTTTGTCATCATCAAAAAATGGGAGATTGTTAACATTTATGTATCCATAACGTTAATTTTGATGATAAGAAGAAATAAGATTAAGAATAATTAAGTTTTTAAAAGCTCAAATTATTTTTTATACATCTTAAATAAATAATTATTTTCACATTACAAAGGTTTTATATTTAATGAAAAATGATTTTACGAAATTGATTATTTTTTAAGTTTATGGTTTAATTGAAAGAGTTTTGAAAACTTTGAAATCAACAAGTATTGCTTGGAAGTTGGAATTATGGATATGGACTTATTTGAAAAGTTTCCTAGCATTTTGGGCCGTAGTATAATTACAAAACATTTTAGGATAAAATTATAATTTTAAAAAATAGTTCACTGTAGCAAACGGCTAACTGACATCTTGATAATGGCTAGCCGACATTGAGCAAAATTAAAGAGTAGCCTCTAGACACTAATGGCGATCCGACATCTGGAAAATAGCAATCTAACAATTTGAAATTTTGTCTAACGGTAACTTGCTCAAAGTCAAAACGGTAATCCGACATTTAGTTAACGGCAATCCGACATTGGGCAGAAAGTCATCAACGGTAATATTTTAATTCCAACTATAAATAAGCTCATTCAAATTCAAACAAAGATGAATCATAACCTTATCACTGAGCTTATAATCAAGAATATAACTTTCTTTGAGCTTTAAATTCATTCTTACTTTATATATTCAAACATTGGGTATTGATTTATAATCTTAGATATTGTGTAAGAGAAAATTCATTTGTAATCTTTATCCTTGAGAGGTTGTAAGTGTTGGGATACATTTGGGTTAAGAGATTATGGATAATCTCTTGTTGTAAAGGTCTATTGATACCTGGGAAGTCAATTGTAGGTGTTTGAAGCCTTGGGAGGCTTGGATAGTGAAATCCTCAAGCTCGGTGTGCTTAGAAGCGTAGATGTAAGCGGGAATTGCCGAACCACATAAAAATCCTTTATTTGTTTTCTCTTCTCTGACTCTTTTATTATTGTGCTTGATCAAATTTATTGTTTTCAATTCCTTTAAGGCAATAGATTTAAATTGTTGTGTGGCTTGTTTTGTATAAGTTTTAATATCCCAATTCACCCCCTCCCCCTTTTTGGTTGCTTAGATAGTATTTCAATAGAGTTATAGAGAAATATGGACTCAACAAATTCCACATCTCGTGAAACAAAAATTTTCCCAGACTTTGGCTCAAAACATTTATAGGCTCTTTGTTGAGAGAAATATCCTAGAAAAACACAGGGAAGTGAACATGGTTCTAATTTGTTGTGAGTATATGGATGAAGTCACGGATAACAGAGACATCCAAATATTTTTAGTTTATTGTAATTAGGTGTCTCTTTAAACAATAATTGGAAAGGACATTGCATGCCAGTAGCACGAAAAGGTAGCCTATTAATTAAATAGACAACTGTTTAGAAGGCAAATGACAAAAATTTTGGTGGTAATGATGCTTGGTGCAATAGTGTTATCCCGGTTTCAACAATGTGTGGGTGTCTATGTTCAGTTATTCCATTATGCTGTGGGGGATAAGGTGGTGTATATAAATGAGAAATGCTACACTTAAGAAAAAAATCTTTGAGTTTAATAAATTCCCCACCTCTATCAGTGTAAATAGAAACGATATTTGTCTTAAAGTAATTTTCAACATTATTCTTAAATTGAACAAAAGTACCAAAGACATCATATTTGAATCTCAATGGATAAAGCCAAATATACTTGGTAAAGTGATCAACAAAAATCACATAATATTTGTAACCATCCAATGATATAACAGGAGCAGGACCCCATACATAAGAATAAACAAGTTCGAGATGACTACTACTTTTCAATGTGGACTCTCCAAAAGGGAGGCGATGACTTTTATTACATAAACAAGAATCACATGACGGAGGAACTGAAGACCCAGAAACAGATAAATGAAGAAAACGCAAAAGATGATTGAAACTCCTGTTGATGGATGACCAAGACACTGATGCCAAATGAAAGATGAAGGTTTAATAGTGACACATGAAACGGTGAAGACGATTTGTTGGTAAAGAATGAATTTGGCCACTCATACACTCCATCCTTATTCTGGCCTTGCAATAGAATCACCCTTGTGGTCATGTCCTTCACCTGAAAAAGTTCAGGAAAGAATTCAATAGAGGTATTATTTAAAGCATAAAATTAAGATACGAATATTAGATTTTTATTCATAGAAGGGACATAAAGAGCATTCTGCAAGGAGAATTTAGTATGAGATACAAAGATTAGATTTTTATTCATAGAGGTGACATAAAGAACATCCTGCAAGGAGAATTTGGTATGAGGGGAAGATAAAGATAAAGAGCCAGTGTGAGAAATACCCAAACCTGTACCATTTCTAACTAAAACTGAATTAGAACCTTGGTTGGGAGAAACAGTAGTTAGATTTTGAAAATCCCCCATGACATGATGTGAGGCAGTACTATCAACGAGCCAATTTGGGGAAACCATATTGGATGTAATGGTGTGGTTCAACATTGGAGTATTTTTGCGAGAGGAGAAAATTAGACAGTCTTTGGCTGTGTGACCTTTTTGCTCACAAAGCTAACAAAATCCCTTATAACGAGATCCTTTCTTATGAAATTGAACATTATTATTGGTGAAATTTTGATAGTTGGAGGCATTATGGGATTGGGAAGAAATTTAACCATTATTAAATTAGCCATTTTAATGTGGCATAGGAGAGCCACGATTGCCTTGCTTGTGATTTGCACCATGCTTGTTATATTGTCGTTGTGTAGCATTAGCCGTAACAGGAGATATAGACATGGGATCCGCTCATTTCAAAGTTGCTTCAAAATCAACCAACTTGTCATATAACTCGTCAAAGGAAATAGGGGTTTCACGTGTTCTCACCCTAACAATTATTTCATTGAATTCTGCGCCACCTCCATTAACAATATGAACCACAATCAGTTGAGCAACTCTTTCGGAAGAGGAGGCAATGATGGAATGAAAGATCAATTAATCTTGACGTTTCCAGTGAAGGTACGCTGGGTTTAGAGTGGATGCAGTATCACTACTAGAGGCCAATGTTGGGTCTGGACATAGAAAAGATTCATCTATGTATTTGATAAGATCATAACCAAAAGCGAGGGATAAAAATTGAGCTCGCCAAGAAAAATAGTTTTATGGTGTAAATTTCAAAGGATGTTGTGCAATAGCATTAATAGAGATATACCCGGTAGATTGTTGGGTTAATTGGGTAGGGGAAGTGACTGTAGAAGTAGATGTTGTTTGATTAGTCATTATAAAAAAAAGAAAATTTGCTCTTTAGAGGCTAGAGCTCTAATACCATGAAGAAATTGTATGAATGAATATAATTATTAACGAGTGACGTTACAATTTATACAAGTCAGCATACTTAGCTGATAAGCCAAACACTATAAGATAAGTCATAGCCTATACGCTAATTACAAGCTAATAGTAAAGAGCTATAAGATAAGATTACAAGTTATTGAAATAGAGAGTATTTATCTATGTACGTGTTTGGCTAATACTAATGAGGCAAAATGCCGTATTAGCTAAAGCCAAGTGCCACATGATGCAGTTGCTATTACAGCCAAATAGGAGGCTACACTACATGATACAATGCAGTTTCATATTACGAAGGTTGTCAAACACACCATAACAATATTATATCTCACAGTTTGGGCATCGTTTAATATTATATTACTGTGAAATGAAAGCATAATGAAAGAATTTGATGTTTATACGTGTATTAGTATTTCAAAATATATATCTATAAGAAAAGAGAGCAAAAATTCATTTAAATAGAGAAATTAATTTCCAAATTGTAAAAAGCCTATAAAGATTAAGTACACCAACTTGAGACCAACCTTAAATGAGAAACTCGGTTTTGAAATCTCTTATACTGCATTTTCTTTTTGAGGGAATTGGAATGACTAAGAATCAAAATAAGTTAGAATCGGAAAGAGATAAAATCGAAATAAAAAAGGAAAATAAGTATAAGTTGCTTATTAAAGCTGTAAGAATCAGAATTAGAATGAATTGTACTTGCATTGATATGTATATTGTATCTCGTAATCTGAATGAATATGTACAAATAAAAAAAATGTTATTAGTTAAAATTTTAAATTTTTACTAAAATAATAATAATAATGATGATAATTACTCTTAATCATATTAATTATTATTATTGTTGTTGTTGTTGTTACTACTATTACTACCAGAACAAGTATACCAAATTAAAAGGCTAATTTTCCAAAAAGCTATCTCACGTTTCAAATATTTGTATTATCATTATTAACATTAAGAAACGGCCTATCGTGTTACATGGACCAGGCTGCGAGCCTTGATTTTTTTCGAATAAGCGTCAACTTAATTTAAAAATTATGCGATTTCAATTTTTTTTAATTATTTTGTGCTTTTATTTAATGTAAAACTCAGGAGTCCAAGTAAATTAGTCATCCATATCTACTAGGCTAAACAAATTTAATTTTCAAGAAATCAAAATGATAATATATAAAGCTTAAATTAAACTAAAAGACTTTTAATTAATTTATTAATTTGAAACTTATTAACTGCTTTAATAGAACAAATAAAAATTAAATACATACTGTAACCTTGATAAGAGTAGAAAAACAGCAAATCTTTTATTAATAATACAAATTTAATTCTATTTTGATAGTTTGATTTATAGTTTTTAAAATATGTAACACTAATTAGGTATACAAATTCAATTTAAATTAATTCAAACAATGGATAAGATGATGATAAGTGTCCCGTAGCATGCATCAAAATTGGCAAAATGGTACAGATGTTGATGATGAAGCCAATGATGATGTCATGATGTTTATGTTGAAGTTGACAACGATGACAACAATGACATTGAAGATTAAAATTTAGAAATGCTTTTAGCAAATAAAATTGTTGTAATTTCCAAATAATAGGTAGTTTAATCATCAATGGGTGCCAACTTTGTTAGGAAGTGCTGCAAATTATAGTGATACAAATTATGTCATATTTTATTTTATTTTTAATTGACAGTTTTTCATAAAAATAAATTTTATCTTATTCATCTGCAAATAATGTTAATATTAATATATTTAGTATTATTTATATTTATCCTTTAAAAATTAAATTGTTAATAATGATTCAAATCATTCAGTTAAATTTAAATTAACTCAGATAATAGACTTATCAAAACAAAATTAGAAATTTAAAATACAAATTAAATTTTCATATTTATTTTTAAAATTTGAACTTTTAATTGTTAAATCTATAACAAACAAAATAAGAAATTAACATATTAAATTTAGAAAATATTGGAGTGGGGCTGTTGGCCCCTACGGGCTCTACTCAACGCCACATGTCATGCGACTCATGCCTGAGCATGCACGAACCATTGATGGCTCATGTCTTGTGCCCGGGCCGGCACCGCCCATTAGCAATCTTTAGGAATGGATGATCTGACCCAACCCACTTTCTCCAAACGGGTTGAACCTAACTTTTAACTAAATTTGGATCGGTTTCTTTATCTTCGTTTTGATTTGTGGCTAGGATGACGCCAAGTGGCAAGTCTTGTAGACTAGCGTCACACCAGATTTGACACACGTAAGTGGTGGCTTATTAGACCCGATAGGATCCGCACATTTTGAATGGATCGACTCGATAACCAGCGCAATCTAGACCGTTGAAGACCTGCTTTAACGTTCCAAAAATGGCCACATTGTTTGTTGACATTTGATGTTGGACGGCGCCTTTTGATCCATCAGATCTTAATCTAATGGGTGTCATGCACTCGTGATGCAAGCTCTTCATGGACGATGCAGTGCTAGATCACCAATGAAATTCTACGCTAAATAAAGGGGAAAAAGATTGACACACTCCCAACGTTTAACGTTTGGACAAATGGATAAAAAATTATTTAATATTTTAAAAAATATATCTACACTTCCATTTATTAATGGAAATTATTTCTTTTGACAGAATTTATAATTTTAACAAATAATTACTATTATACCCTTTTAGCACATAAAAATATAATTGTTGATTGTTTACTTTGTCCATATATTGTTAATAAAATTACGAATATATAATCATTACAAATTTTTATCAAAATTTCTCTTCAAACTAAATAAATTTAATTCATTACTCAAGAATAAAAATAAATAAATTTTTTTATAAATGCCATAAGAATAACAACTCTCCACATGTCAATCATTTAAACTTGTATAATCAACAAAATAAAAAAAATAATCATGCTTAAATAATCATAAATGATTGACATGTGGAGAATTGTTATTCTTATGGCATTAATAACCAAATTATTTATTGTTATTCTTGAGTAATGGATTAAATTTTGTTTGGTTTGAAGAGAAAATTTGACAAAAATTTAAATAGAAGAATTGAAAATGAGGGTATATTTATAATTTTATTAAAATATATGGACAAATCAAAAAATCAACAATTAATTTTTTATGTGATAGAAGGGTATAACAATAATTATTACATGTTGAAAATATAAATTCTATTAAAAGAAATAGTTTCCGTTAATAAATGGGGGTGTAGATGTCTTTTTCAAAAAATTAGAGAGGTTTTTGTCCCTTTGTCTAACGTTGGGGGTGTGTCAGTTCTTTTCCCTAATTAAGGACTCATTTTGTATGTTTCTCATCCCCATTTTTCTCCAAATCTCTTCAATTTCTTTCTAAAATTGAGGGATCAATTTTAATTAAGTTCTCTGGTTCGTAAAATTATTTTCATAGGTAATATTTAGTTTTTTTTTCAATTCAAGTTACTTTTATTTCTTTGTGTAATTAAGTATATGTCTGACATTTTCAAATTATTTTTAAATTTTCAAATTATTTTTAACTTAAATTCTAGCATGTTTAACTAATTTTAATAAGCTAGGCTAAGGTGAAACTCTTGCTAGAAGAGTATGATTTAATTAAATTCTAGTTTAAATTGCATGAATTAAATTATTTTCTATTAAGTTTTATCCACTCTTCACATTTTAGAATCTTGATTTATTGTACACAAACAAAAGAGTTTGGCATGATGAATGTTTAATATCGTAATATAAGATGTGGCAAAATGATATTTTGATCGATTGTTGTGGCAAAATGATATTTTAATCTATTGTCAACTAATTAAATTTTGGCACAATAAAATACTTAATCCATAATAAAATTAATGTGAAAGTGATTATAATTTATACAATTAATTGAGTGAAATAAATATTGTGGCTTTGATATTTTTCAATAAAATCCTTTTCAACTAAATCATCATGTAGTAAATCATAAGGTTAGGTCCCTTAGCCCCTCAAGTTTACCTACCACTATATTGGAGTGAATATGATCTCCACCAAACATACGCAAACGTGCAATTCCCCACACGAATTCAGACTTATTGGAAAAAAAAAGTAAATAAATGAATTTCTTGTTTCATTCCATATGATTCAAGGACAAGAGAAAGAGCTAATGCCCCATTCAAGTAATTCGATTGAAATGCCCATATCTTTTAAGCAATAAATTGAAACAAATAATGATAAAAAGAACTATTAAATTTTACTTATCTATAATTCTCTAACTAATTTATTTTTTTTTCATAATTTTACTTAAATTAAACAACCATTTCGTTTTTTAATAATTTATTATCTTAATAATATTAAAGTTAGTAATTTAAATATTTTCTCCATTGATCAATCTCCGAACTTTGTTATAGCAACTAGCAAGACACTTTTATATGTATTTTGAAATTAAATAATTATTTTAATTAGTGTACAATAGTAGAAGTGAGGATAAATTGTGGACTATTGAGATATGTGAAATGATTGCAATCCATAGCTAATATGAGGCCATGAGTCGAATATGCCGTATTTAATGAACGGGGAAATTGCTTTATGTAGAGATCGAGAGCATGATAACAATACTTCCATTTTAGTTAATTGTTTATGCTTTAATACTTCCTTCCTACATCATTATTATAACATTATATTCAATAATTGTATAAAAAAAAATCAACTAAGTTTTATTTTTTTTGGTGGGATGTAAAATTAGAAGCTTCAAAAATGAACTTATAAAACAATTTGGGGGGATGTACAGCTGCAGTATCTGTATTCTAGCAATTACATAATTTTACATTACATTAAATAATTAAATTAATTAAGAGGTGTTGAACGTTGATGCTCATAGGCTATGCTCTTTCGTGCAATCTCATTCATTGTGTGATTTTGATTATTCAAAAGACTGTAATTACGAAGCCAGTTTATGTATAAATTGGCTTAAAATTAGTCATGTTATAAGAAATATGAACAAAATATGTCACATGCAGCACATGTACGAGAATCATTCACAAATCAACAACAAAATGTTTCTATTTTTTTAATGGGTGAGGATTATTTCAACCCACTTTCAGAAAATTATTATAACAATTTCAAGTTATTTTAAAAAATATAAAATAATAAAAAAATTTAGACAATTAATTAATGAAAGGAAAATAATTCTACGTACTCACTTTTTAATTAAATTTTATATTGCTGAAATGACCATGAGTGGGTTGACTTTCAAAGCCAAAAGAATTGGTTAACTAAAACAAATAAAATTCAATTACTCGTACCAAAAAAAATGGCTTATCGTCCTGATCATTGGGAGAATTTCTGCAATTTTGCCATGGTGAAAACATAGACCGCAAGAAAACTGAGCTCTTATTGCCAACAATCTCCAATTTTTAACTGCACTAATTTTCATTTACATGTTGCACTGGATTGGGAAATTGCCGAGAAAATTCTTTTATTTTTTAAACAAAGAATGACTGTTCTTTCCAATTGACTGCCTTTTAAAAGATTGTCCAGATCGTGGAAAATTCAAATCTAGCCAAAAAAAAAAAAAAATATTGCAGAAGCACGAAATTTCGGTGGGTTTTCAACAGAAACAAATATGATTCAAAGACGCAAGATGTAAGGTTCTTTCTGTATTATTGAAGGACCAGAAAGTGAAATTTTAGATTTTAAATTTAGAAAAAGGGGCTTTCGAGTAGTTAGGTGTAGAGGACCTTTATTTTTTTTTGGGTTCAAGTAACTCCACATTTAATCAGTTAAATTTTTTTTTTTTTAATTATATATGTATATAGGTTTTTAGACTCTTTTTTATTATTAAGATTTCTTTAAGATAAATTTTATTGGTAAAGGTATTTGAACTCACCAAATTCCTTTCTGAACTCATTTTTTAAAAATAAGTTTATTTTTAAAAAGAAAATTATCATTCACCCACTTTTGTTTTGCCTTATGTTCATCCAACCACCATAAAATTTTTATATGTTCTCTCCACTATCTTTCTTTTTTAATTTGTATCAATTAGCCACTTTTACACTAACACTATTAAATAATTTAAATAAAATGATAATTTTATCCCTAAATAAATTAAAAGACTATTTTATTTTATAAAAATTTTAAAAAATAAAAAAATATAATTATAAAATACGTCTAAATTAAATAAAAAATAAATCCAAAATGGAGGTGCTCAGTTGATTTTTATTAAATTTAGATTTTACAAAATTTTAATAATTATTTTCATTCAAAATTTATAATTTTGCAAATTTTTAATAAAAATAACCGTATTTATTTATTAAAAATTATAATTTTGTAAAATTTTATTAAAATAAATGAATTTATTTATTAAAAATAAATCCCAAAATTTCAATAATTTAGGGGATGCTTATTAAATCCTAAAATTTTGCAATTAATTTTATAATTATAATTTTTATTAAAATAATTTTTATTAAAATAAAAATTCTAATTTTGGGATTTATTTCTTTATTAAATCTAGGGTATTTTTATAATTATATTTTTTTTATTTTTTAAAGCTTTTATAAAATAAAATTGTCTTTTAATTTTTTTAGGGGTAAAATTATCATCTTATTTAAATTATTTAATGATGTTAGTGTAAAAGTGGCTAATTGATATAAATTTAAAAAGAAAGGTGGTGCAAAGAACATGTTAAAATTTAGTAGTAGTTAGATGAATATAAAACAAAAGAAAGGTGGGTCAATAATAATTTTCCTTTTTAAAAATTTAAAATTTGAAGATCTCAAAACTATCCTTCTCTGATCTTTTTCTTTCTCCACCTTACAATTTTATATTCTCTTTTCGCTCTCATATTTTGTAAATTAAACACTCAATTTCATTCTACTTTTTATTTATTTTTTTTGACTTTTTCTAATAGATCATGATCTTTATCTCATTCTTTCTATATATAAGATTTTTTTTTAATATTCATAAACTTTAGTGCTTGGTAAAAATTAATTTCTTGACATTTATTAACTTTCATGGCTAATAAAAAAATTATTGATGTTCAATTTTAAATTTTTGTTCTTCTTAATTTGTAATATCAATTATTTGTAATTCAAAGAATATATCTAAATGAATTAATGAAAATTTGTAAAATTGAGATGAGAAAGAGAATAAAGGGTTAATTAAGTAGTTTTCTAAAAATAATTTAGATAATCAAATTTTTTATTAGAAAAAAGGGTCTAGAGAGAAAATTCGTTTTCTAACCCTATCCAAATTTTATTTGACTATTTACGTTCATTACATAAAATGACCAAACTACCCCCCAAAAAGAGCTTCTGTATATAATAATTTAGGTATTTGATTTTATTTTGATTAAGGTGGTGTTTGTTTTTTTTATTTAAAATCTTAATAGACTTGAATTAGTCTGAATTTTGAATAGATATGAATGTCTGAATCTGAATAATATGTTTATTTTTTCGTCTGAATTTCGAAAAATAAGTATTAAGTTGTTTGTTGTTTTTAACTTAAAAAATTGAAAATAAGTACTTTTATATTTGTATCCTTATTAAATTTGAATGTCAAATAAATAATATATTAAATACCACAATATTTTAACATTTATAAGTAAAATAATATATTAATGGGAGATTCAAGAACTAGATAAGAGCAGTAAAATGAGAAGTGATTTCATGACGGCTAAAAAATAATGATGAGATTATTATGTTGGGTAAATGTTTATGGGTGAGTCTTGGGATAGATAGGAAAAATAAATTATAAAGAATGAATATTTTTGACATTAGAAAATAATTGACTTAATTCAGATTTCTCTATTCAGTAAAAAGCTAAAAAAATTAACTTATTTTATTAAGTTAAAATTATCTAAAAAGTCTCATTAAGTTATAAAAACAAAAACTTCTAATTAACTTAATTAATTAAGTTAAGTAACTTTAAGTCATTAAGTTAAAAAATAAACGCCACCTAAGTCTCCAAACTTCCTCTTCATTTGAATTTTTTTTTTAAATAGTGTAAACTTACTGTAATTATTTTCTAAAAGTGGGATGAGCTTAAAAAAATTGTAGGAGCGATTATCTTCACCTTTTATAATAGAAACAATGTAAACTACATGACAAGTGGGGTACATATACAACCGTTAAGCAATGTCATTTTAAGAAAAGGCAGTGACATTTCTACTGTATAATTTTTTAAAACTCAACCTACTTTCACAAAATTATACAATAAGTTCAAATTATTTTTTTTAAAAATCAAATAAAGAAGAAATTTAGAGAATTAATCAATTAAATTCATCTTCATTATTATTATTATTATTTTTATTACGTTTATTTATTATATTTGACTACTAAGATTATTTCAAGTAAAATTTAATATGATTATTTTACCCGCATAAGATAAAAATATTGAAATACCCTAAATGATGCATAAGTACAACTAAATAAAAGAATGTATTTGTGACATATTGGGTACTGAAAATTATTAAATTTTATTTAAAACATATTATGTTATAAAATATTAAACTAAATGCCGGAACTATTAGTTATAATAATAATAGATGTTTCTTATGGCAATTTGTTTATTTTATATTATATAACATAGTCAAATTAAATTTATCTTAAAGGAGCCTTAAATATTCAAAGATTATTAAAAGATTTATGTAAAAAAAATTATAAAAATAATTAAATTAATTAATTGTTCAAACTTATTGTTACTTTTTATTTATTTAAAATAATGTAAACTTATTATAATTATCTTATAGAGGTGAGGTGGAAATATCCATGTCTTTCAATAACGGGTGATTTTATCTGATTTATCCTCAACTATCTCCGACCAATACATTGATAAACTTTATGTCCAAATTAACACTAACCTTCCCGATACCAAATGTTTAGTTCATTTGACTGTTATCATCAAGGCAAATTTCATAACTTAATAAAATTTAATCAAAATTCTTGAAATTGGCTTGAATATATGGTAAATCATAAATGCACGAGCTTTCAAATGGCGTTTAGTTAATTTGACGTAAATTATGAAAAATTCAAATAACTTTTCATGAAATATAATTTATTTCAGATAACTTCAAACTTGATGCAAATTTTACAAATTTATTTCAATATTTGATTAAGTATAAGTACTTTTAAATGGATTTAAGTCTAAGAAAATTAGAAAATTAGTTGATTTTTTTTTTTAAATGGAGACATGTCAAATGGCTTCAAACTTGAAATAAATTTAGAAATTTATATCAATATTTGATTAATGAAAGTGCTATCAAATCATTTTTGCTCCATTTTTTTTTCTTGTAATTTTTTGGGTCTATCATCCTGTGAGCCCATTGAAGACAACAAAGTAATTAAAATTTAATTTAATACAAATATAAAATACAAAAGAGTAAATTCTTCGATATTAAATGACTTGCATCATTAAGCAAAAACTTTCTTTTTGATTCTATTCATATTTCCTCATGTTTAATTTTACATGTTGCAAAAATAATCACTCACACAAACAAACATAATTTTTATCCATTATAGATACAAAACTTTGATCTTTTTTTTTTTAATTTCTTTAATAATTGACCACTAAAGGGTAGCAATGTATTTTCCACCATAGTTATCACATTTAATGATCAAAATTCTTGAAGAAAAAAAATTAACAAAGCAAAGGGCATTAAAAAAAGTACTAACACAGTGCCGGTTGTTGTGATTGAGCATAGAAGTGGGCTTGAGTTCTTTCACAGGTTAAGTCGCGTGAGGAGATCGTTCTAGGGATCATTATCCTCTGGTCGAATCAAATAATAGTCAAAAAAAAAAGTACTAAACATCTCCTGAAAAACAATACGTCAATAATTTTATAATTCATGAAAGAATTTTTACAATATCTTTGATCATTTGATAAACAATTTTGCTTGTCATATGAATAAAAAAATAAACTATGAAATAATAACGAGGTTAATGCTCCACAATCACGTCGCACAAAGCTAATTTGCCTTATTATTCAAAGTGTTTTACGTATGTGATTTCATAATAAATCACCTCTATATGCTGTTATTCTCTGTATTCATCATATGAAGCTGATAGCGATAGTACTCTCACAATATACTGACCAAAAATCCAGCTCAAATTTGCTTGGGCTGAAGATGCATCATTATTCTTTGTTCTAGTGAATGTCACAGAATAGGTCACCTTTTGGTTTTTCTCCGTAAAAGATATCTTACTCGGTTGTAGGGTAATCTCCACTCCTTCAGGGGCAACAATCTGACTGGTGTATGATGAATTAGCGGGTCCAACGTTTGTTACTGTTCTATTATATGTCTGAGGACCAGACCCCAATCTGATAGAGAATGAAGGATAATTTAGCTCTGCTTCAGCCATGCTCGACACTTTTGATCATTGCACATCACCACCCACAATGCCTTGTACCTGTTGGTCTGTGTAATTTAAGCCACATAGATAAGGAATGTAATCATCGGGCTGGATATCATAAATAAGTACAGGATCGTTTGCTTTTGACGGGTTAACGTGGCCTGCACCAACTGCAAACAGATCAGCTGGAAGATTATTGCGATCAAAAATTGGCTTGCCTTCAAGGTTTACCGTATCAGCAGTAGTCATGATGGCAGATTTGATAGAGGCGGGCGACCAATCAGGATGAGCGCTTTTGAGCAAAGCTGCAATACCACTAAGATGCGGGCAGGACATTGATGTGCCTGAAATTATGTACAGTGTGGAAGTACAGTGGTTTCAACTACAAGACATCCTGAGGATTGACACCTAATTGACATAATACTACTTTGCCTTTGACATTAATACTTTTCAGAGTTTCTGGTGGGCAATTTGTTGTTGCCGAAGCATTCTTCGTGACAGGGTAAACAAGAGGCAATTGCTCAGAAGGAATATCTGTCCATTGCAAAAGTGATTCCCCGTCATAGGTTTCTTGGTTTCTGAGCTGTACCGATGTAACTATACTTCTGTCAGCGGTGCTTGCTCCTACAGTAAGCATCCACGGGGCGTCATTATGATACAACCTTCCAAATTCAGTTGAACCAACCTGAATGTTTACAAGAAGTGCAGCCCACTGATGAGTCCAATTATGAGCAGCCTGTGAAGGAAACCATGTCACATGTTGAAGAGGAAGTAGCACGTCATGAATCACAGAAAATCACACGATTAAGGCCTCCTGGGTGGTTTAAAGACTTTGTCGTGTAGTGGAATTGATTTATTATTATTAGGATTATTGAGGGCTATATACTTGTTGGTTTATTTTTGCTATTATATTTTTCTGTTACAAGTTGTTGCTGAGCTGTATTGAAACCTCTATAGGCAGGGGAGTATATGTAGTGCGTAACGAACTTTGGAAAGGCATCCAAAACAAATGAATTGATTCTTATCCTTCTCGACTCTTTTTCTTTCTCAACTTCTTTTTTCAACCTTACTCTTCCTCTCTGATTTTTTTTTTTTCTGGAGCCAGCACTCGCTCGAAGAGAGTGAACTTAACAGATACAGCCTTGGATTGCAGGGAGTTGTATCATTGGTGCTTTCATTGCTATCATCAATGGCAGATTCTGAGGTGTTAAAGACGATTCAAGAGCAATTAGAAAGCCAAACATTGTCGTTGCATCAAACATTGCAACAATATATGGCAACGGTGGATTCTCACCTTGACGATTTGCGTTCCCAGATCCATGGATCTTCACACACCTCGAGTAGAGCTCTTCCTCAACCCAACCCAATATGTCATTCCACTAAAGTAAATTCTGGTGGTACTGAGATATCGCCAGTGTTACGCTCTATGAAGATGGAGGTTTCGAAGTTTGATGGATCGGACCCAAACGGCTGGGTTTTCCGAATTGAGGAGTTCTTCAATTTTTAAGGTACGCCGGAACCTCTCCGTTTGTGGATTGTTTCATTTCATATGGAAGGACGTGCGGCGGCGTGGTATCAATGGATGAAGATGAATAGCTTGCTTACAACTTGGAGGGAATTTTTACAGAATCTCAAACATCGCTTTGGTGCCTCCCTCTATGAAGATCCTCAAGGAAATTTGTCCAAATTAACGCAAACTACCACAGTGGCAGAATTTCAAACCGCTTTTGAAGATTTAATGAATCGAGCGACTGGAATCTCTGAACCACTTCTGATCAGTTTCTTTATCACGGGATTGAAACCCGATATTCGCCGTGAGCTGCTTTTTGCTCGGCCTTCTTCCTTGATGGAGGCATTTGCATTGGCTCGTGCCTATGAAGCGCGTGCTGAAGAGGCCAAATAAGGACATTTGTTTTTGACGAAATGGAACAACACGTCACCCACCCCTAACACCAATTCCTCATCACACAAATTTTCGCCTAACCCCTATCAAATTGCTTCGGCTCAACCGGTCCACTCAACTGGTGTGGCTCCAACATACTCCCCTTCACAACTTAACCCTCCACTCCCTAAACCAAACACGTTACCGCCACTTCTACCCACCCCAAACTTACCTATCGGCCGCCTTACTCCAGCCGAGCTCCGTGACAAGCGTGAGAAGGGATTGTGTTATAACTGTGATAAAAAAATACAGCATTAACCATCGCTGTCACAGTAAGTTTTTGCTTCTTATGGGTATTGATGATATCGAACCTAATTCTTGTGAGGAATTGTTGTCATCGGATGACGTCAAAGAGGTTGTAACAGGGGATATTTCCAGTTTGAATGCCTTAGCGGGTCAAATCAATCCACGCTCACTCCGTTTGGTAGGTGAAGTTGCTTCTCATAGCTTTTAAGTGTTGATTGACAGTGGTAGTACTCACAACTTTATCAAACTAGCATTGGTAGAACGTTTGGGCTTGCCGATTCAACCAACAGCCCATTTTCGTGTTTATATTGGCAATGGGGATTTTCTAGTATGCCAATATTTTTGCCCGCAAGTTGCTCTCACGATGCAGGGTACGGTTTTCACTGTAGATCTTTTTGTTCTTCCAATTGAGGGGCCTGATGTGGTGCTTGGAATCCAGTGGCTTCAACTCTTGGGGCGTGTCTCTCATGATTACTCTGCTCTCTCTATGGATTTTTGTTGAAATAGGACACCAATGACTCTTCGTGGCGATTTATCCACTACTCCATCTTTGATCACCTTCAATCAGTTACAATCTTTAGTCCACAGTGCTGATATTTCTAGTTGGTTTGCTTTGCAACAAGTAAATGTACCTGGGGGGGAACCGGTGAGTACTGTAGAAAATTATTCTTTAGAATTACCAGCAATTTGTGAAATGTTAGACCAAGGCATAATTAGACCGAGTCAAAGTCCATTTTCATCACCCGTCTTGTTGGTAAAGAAAAAAGATGGGACTTATCGCTTCTGTGTTGATTATAGGGCTTTGAATGCAGTTACAATTAAAGACAGATTCCCAATTCCAACCATCAACAAATTATTTGATGAACTCGGTGGGGCAGCAATTTTTTCTAAACTGGACTTGCGGGCTGGTTACCATCAAATTTGCGTGCACCACCGCGATGTTTATAAAACGGCTTTTCGCACTTATGAAGGCCATTACGAGTTTCTAGTCATGCCGTTTGGTTTAACAAACGCGCCTTCTACTTTCCAAGCTACTATGAACCAGATTTTTTCTTTTTTTATGTGTAAATTCGTGATTGTTTTTTTTTTTAATGACATTTTGGTTTATAGTGCTACAGTGGAGGAGCATTTGGGACATCTTGAGCAAGTCTTGTTGTGCCTTCAATTCCATCAATTCTTTGTCAAGATATCTAAATGCTTGTTTTTTCAAAAAGCTATTGCTTACTTGGGCCACATTGTTTCGGCCTCTGGTGTGCGCACCGACCCTCAGAAAATTGAAGCTATGGTTAGTTGGCCACTTCCTCAGACCACGAAACAACTTCGGGGTTTTTTAGGTTTGATGGGTTATTACCGGCGATTTATTCGCGGCTATGCTTCTTTAGCAGCCCCTCTTACAGATTTACTATGTAAAGATGCGTTCCAGTGGACACAAGCAACAACCGAAGCATTTGAAGCTCTTGAGAGGGCAATGGTGGAAGCCCATGTGTTGCGACTACCGAATTTTGATTCTGAATTTATTCTTGAAACTGACGCATCTAATGTGGGTATAGGGGCTGTGCTTATGCAATATGGGCACCCCATATCTTATTTCAGTAAGAAATTAGGTCTTCGACTTCGTGCTTCTTCAATATACCTCAAAGAATTGACTGCTATTGTTGAAGCAGTGCACAAAAGGAGACAATATTTGTTGGGTAGATTTTTTGTAATCCGAACTGATCATAAAAGCATTAAAGAACTCTTTCAGCAGGTAGTCCAGACTCCGGATCAGCAAGTATACATCAGAAAATTGTTAGGATATCACTTCCGCATTGAGTATAAACCGGGCTATACTAATCTTGCAGTAGATGCCCTATCATGAGTTCATGAGGAGGTTGGTGAGAATCCGCAACAAGGCCTGCATCTTGCTTGCCTCTTCTTGGTAGCCCTTCATTTGAGTTGTTAACCATACTACATTTAGAGAATTCCACTCTTCCTGATATGATTGATCTTCATCATCGATTTGCTGCCGGATCTCTTCCTAGTGATTATTCGGTACATAATGGGTTTCTTCTTTATCATCATCAATATTATATTAGTCCATCATCATCGTTGAAAGCAGTTTTATTAGCTGAATTCCACTCTACTCCACTGGCTGGGTATGCAGGCATCAAATGCACGCTGGTTCGCTTGGCATCTACCTTCTTTTGGCCTAAAATGCATATTGATGTTGAGCGATTTGTGGCTGAATGCCTTGTTTGTCAACAAACCAAATTTCCACTCAAGCTCCAGCAGGACCACTGCAGCCTCTGCCTATCCCGACTTTAGTTTGGGACGAAATCACTATGGATTTCATTACTGGCCTCCCGATTTCTTGTGGTTTCACAGTGATCTTGGTTGTTGTTGATCGCCTTACTAAATCGGTCCACTTTGGACTCCTTCCAACTCAATTTACTGCTATGAAGACAGCTGAATTATTTGTGCATATGGTTATCAAGATTCATGGTTTTCCTAGTTCTATTATTACGGATCGTGATCCTATGTTCTTGAGCGATTTTTGGACGAAGTTATTCGAGTTAAGTGGCACCACTTTTCGGCACAGTACAGCCTATCACCCACAAACAGATGGGCAATCAGAGGTTGTAAATCGTGGATTGGAGCAATATCTTCGCGCTTTCACTCAAGAAAAACCAAACTCATGGGTGTCTCTACTTGGGTGGGTTGAATTTTCTTACAATTCTACTTATCACAGCAGCATCAAAATGTCTCCTTTTCAGGCTCTTTTTGGACGACCACCTCCATCAATCCCTCCTTACTCAAAGGGCTCTACTTTAATCTAAGCTCTTGATGAACAATTAAGGGAGCGGGATGCGTTGTTACGCTCTTTGAAAGATAATTTGCGTCAGGCTCAACATCGCATGATTCAAAAGGCTAATGCTCATAGACGTGAAGCTTAGTTTGCTATTGGGGACCAAGTTCTAGTGAAACTTCAGCCATATCGCCAAAGCACAGTGGCAACTTGTTCTTGTCAAAAGCTAGCTAAACGGTATTATGGCCCTTTTCCTGTGCTAGCTCAAGTTGGTCCTGTAGCTTATAAGCTTGCATTGCCAAGTGGTTCTAAGATTCATCCAGTGTTTCACATTTCACTTCTCAAACCTTTCCTTGGTTCTCATACTCCTGATCATCATGCTTGCCATCCACTAGTGTGGACAACCAGCCATTATATCTACCTACTACAGTCTGCACTGTTCGAACTGTGCTTAAACAGGGAAAGAAATGTCGCCAAATTCTGGTGCAATAGCAGGATAGTTCGCCTGAGAATTCTACTTGGCAAGAGTTTGAAACCTTCTGTAAAATTTATCCTCATCTTCACCTTGAGGACAAGGTGAGTTTTGAAGCTGGAGGGAATGATACTGTTGTGTAAATTTTATTGAACTTGCTAGCACACGAATCTATTGTAGAATAGATTAACAGTGACAAGTATCGATCCCACGAGGAGGTGGATTTTAATTATGTGTAGAATTAATTTTCTTAAATAGGTGGTTGGATTTGTGGTGAAGGTAATTTAAACTATGCTAGAATTTAAATTAAAATGGCAAGAATAAATTGAAATTGAATTTATTGAAATAAAGCACTTGGGTATCTAGATCTGTATCAACATGCTACATGGGTAAAATATTCCATATTAATGTCAATTAAATCATGAGGGAGGTTTCCACACCTCACGAACTACGCTCAAATAAATATGGTGCTAAGGGCTTATCGTGCCAAATAATAATAACCTTGTACTAGGGTGCCGGTTTAACCAGGGCGGTATCTAGACAAGATTATTATTATTTATCGATGAAAAGTCAAAACAACCACAAATATTAGAGGGGAAGAGAAAATAAATTTACCAAATTAAGTCCATGGAACATGTTGAGACTTCACCTTCAACCTAAGCTTGAAAGAAAATTAGCTACTCATTTTTTAAATAGGGGTAAAATGAAAATTTATTAAAATACATAGAAAATACAAGAAGGAGAAAAAATTACATAAAACTAAGCTCAAAAATGGATTCAGGGGTATCAAATTAGGGGGGGAGCCCCTTCTTAAAGATACATTGAGTGAATCATAGCCATCAGATTAAAAAGAGTTCGGACGCTTAGGATTGCGCCACGTCATCAGTCAACAAGATGCGCGTTGCATAAACGATTTGCACGCAGTTTGAACATGCGCGGTTTGAATAATAAATAATCCCATGTATATGCATGTACCGTACGCATGATTTTTGGTCCACTGAAATGCTGCCACATCATCCATCAACAGTACATAAGAATTTTAGTCCAATAGGATCGTGACACATCATCGGTCAATGCCACATCATTAGTTAACGCCACATAAGCAACCAAATGCCACATCTTTCTCCAATCAAGTGCTACCACATCATCGATCGATACCACATCATCGGTCAATGCCACGTCATCAGACCGTATATGTGGGCAGTGTTGTGAACAGTAACATGAACAGTGCCGTGCGTATGAACAGTACCGTATATGTGAACAGTGACATTTTTTCTTTTATGCTCCTCCTAAGGTTTTTGACTGTCCTGAGTTCAAAAGTGATGTCCGTTTTGCTGTCTGATCACTCGTTCTTTGTGAAACAATCATGATACCCCTAAAATACATAAAATACTTAATTATAACAAAACACACATAATTAAATCACAAGAGAAATAAGTATATAAAAATAGAGATGTTAGTGAGACTTAAAATATAAAATGACGATTTTCTCCTTTATAAATATGCACTTTCTAACACTCAACAGATACAACCTTCCAAATTCAGTTGAACCAACCTGAATGTTTTCAAGAAGAGCAGCCCATTGATGAGTCCAATTATGAGCAGCCCGTGAAGGAAACCATGTCACATGTTGAAGAGGAAGTAGCACGTCATGAACCACAGAAAATCACACGATTAAGAAGGCCTCCTGGGTGGTTTAAAGACTTTGTCGTGTAGTGGAATTGATTTTTTATTATTAGGATTATTGAGGGCTATATGCTTGCTGGTTTATTTTTGCTGTTATATTTTTCTGTTACAAGTTGTTGTTGAGTTGTATTGAAACCTCTATAGAGAGAGGAGTATATGTAGTGCGTAACGAACTTTGGAAAGGCATCGAAAACAAATGAATTGATTCTTATCCTTCTCGACTCTTCTTCTTTCTCAACTTCTCTTTTCAACCTTACTCTTCCTCTCTGAATTTTTTTTTTCTGGAGCCAGTACTCGCTCGAAGAGTGTGAACTTAACAGATATAGCCTTGGATTGTAGGCAGTTATATCACATTAACTACAGAAAAAGGTTTTGGGCCCCCATTTCCTGCCGAAATACTTACGAAAATGCCTTTTTAACAGCTTTAAAAGTTGCGATCGCAATTGCGTTAGCATGGAATTCTTTATGTTGATCTAGACCAAGACCAATCGAAAGAGAAAGCACATCAACACCGTCTTCAATAGCAGCGTCAGGTGCTGCACTAACTGAACTTGTAGGACAATCATCGGCGTAGTCATTGCAAGCTTTGTACATTGCCAAGTAAGCTGAAGGCGACATGCCAACTGCAGTACTGTTCGCCTGACCAAGTCGATTTGCACCATTTACGAAAGTCCCAGCGGCCGTGCTTAACATATGGGTTCCATGCCCTCCGTCATCAATAGATGGCAAACTTAGGTTATAAAAATTCTGGCCTCAATTATCTTATTGTTACAGCCAGCCCTTCCTACAAATTAACATTTCCCTCTCCACTTTGTTGGTGGTGGAGGCATGTCTTTATCGCTAAATGAAGGATGAGTAGGCGTTATTCCCAAGTCTAAAACTCCAATAATTACCCCTTTTCCAAAATTTGAATCCTTCCAAAATCCTGAATTCTGATGCAAACCCAAGAAGTTATAAGTGTAGGTTGTATGCAGTTGTATTGTATGTTGGGAAATTGGTGGGTGAAGCAGGGTCATAGATAAAATAAAATTAGAAGAAAAGAAAGAAGAAGCACAAAAAAAGACACCAGAAAAATTACGTGGTTCGGCTTTTAGCCTACATCCACGGGTGAAAACAGAAAGAAAATAGAAAGAAAATATTTTACTAATGATGTGGAATACACAAGTATTATAATATTTTATCTTGTGATATTTTATCTCACTACCCAAAATCCCAATACATCCAATGCTCTCATTCACTTAATTACTCACGAGTTTGCTAAACTCTTAAAAAATACTCTCACCAATTCTTTCCCTTTACAAAATAGAGAAGAGAAACTTGAAGAAATGGAATGCCCAAAATCGATGGGGAACTCCCCTTTTTATAGCAAAAATTGGCTGTTAATATATATATATATATATTAATTTTTCTTCCCCAACCACCATTATTTTCTTCTTTGTCAAAGCCGTGTGCCTCCCTTTTCTTTTAAACTTTGCTGCACCTTCTCCATTTGTTTCATTGATTCAAAGAATGCAGCAACAGCTGCATTCTTCTTCAAAATGGCGGGCACCACCTTTTAGAAAAAGTGGTGCTTGGCTATCATTTTTCCACATTTCTCTCATTTGGAAATTTGATTGGATTTGGAAATTTGATTGGGAACCAATCAATCTCCACATTATCCTTTCTGCTTCGCCATTGTCATGTTGCTTACGTTTCTGCTAGGCCACAAGAGGATCTACTCCAGCTGAACTTGTCAGTATTGATCGGCTTGGTCAAAACATCTGCTAGGTTCTCCTTAGTATGGATTTTCTACAAATCCACACTTCCATCTTCAATTACTTCTCGAACAAAGTGATACTGAACTCCTATGTGTTTTGTCTTGGAATAAAAGGCTGGATTCCTTACAATGTGAAAGGCACTCTGGCTATCACAAAACATAAGAATTTTCTGTTGTTTAGGCCCAAGCTCCTCCAATAACCTTTGTATCCAAATAATTTCGTTTCAAGCTTTTGTAGCCACCATGTATTTTGCTTCTGTTGTAGATAGAGCCAAAATGGTCTGCAGTTTCGAAACCCAGCTTACAGCTGCTCCCGCAAGTGTAAACACATAGCCAGTAATGGATTTCTTTTTATTAATGTCTCTTACAAAATCTGGATCCACGTCGCGCTTGACAGTAAATTCTGATCCTCCATAACATAATACAACATCGGAGGTTCCTCTAATGTATCTCAAAATCCTCTTCACAGCTATCCAATGCTCTCCCCCAGGACTTACCATTTATCGACTGACTGCTCCTACTGCTCGTGCAATGTCTGGTCTAGTATATATCATAGCGAACATCAAATTTTCCACTGCTGATGCATACGGTACTCGAGACATTTTTTTCTTCTTTGCTTCATTGCTAGGATACATACTTGAGGATAATTTGAAATTAACAGGAAGTGAGGTAGAAATTGACTTACAATCTTACATGTTGAAGCGCCGCAAGATTTTCTTCAAGTAGTTTTTATGTAAAAGCCAAAATTTTCTGTTATTTCTGTCTCGGTGAATTTGCATCCCTAGAATCTTGTTTGCTGGTCCCAAGTCCTTTATTTCAAACTCCCTAGCCAATTTTGCCTTTAATTATAGACTTAATCTTTGTTGGGGCCTACTACCAATATGTCATCCATGTACAACAGTAAAATGATGAAATCATTATCTTCAAACCTCTTGTAATATGCACAATGGTCTGAACTGAGTCTGTTATATCCAAGGCTCAGAATGAAGGAATCAAATCTCTTATACCAACACCTTGGTGCCTGTTTGAGACCGTATAGAGATTTGTTCAACCTGCAAACCAAGTTCTCCTTTCCCTTTTCAGCAAAACCTTCTGGTTGGAGCATATAAATTTTTTCTTCAAGTTCTCTATGAAGAAATGCAGTTTTGACATCTAACTGCTCTAGATGTAGGTCAAATGTAGAACACATCACCAAGACTATTCTGACTGTCGTAAGTTGAACCACCGGAGAAAATATTTCATTGAAGTCAATACCTTTTTTCTGAGTATATCATTTCACCACCAATCTTGCACGATACCGCTCCACTTGGTCATTGCCATCACGTTTGATCTTGTAGATCTATTTGTTACCAATGACTTTTCTTCTGCGTGGTAATAGTACAAGTTCCCATGTCATGTTCTTGTGTAGAGCCTCAACTTCTTCCTGCATTGCTGTCATCCACAAAGTAACATTTGAGCTTTTTAAAACTTTATGAAAAGTTGATGGCTCTCCATCCTCTGTTAGAAGACAGTATGCAATATTGATCTCTGTGACATAATCTGGGTGCCACGCTGATGGTCGTGTCTCACGAGTTAACCGACGAACGGGCACAGGACTCAATCGGTTCTTGTTCCCGTGCTATGGTCTTGCTTGAGAAGAATCAGATCTTCTTTTTCAGTTATTTTTCACATGTCTTGATGCAGGTCTGACTTTTCTTTTGCAGTTCTATCATCCCCATCTTTCCTTTGCAGTTGATCTTCTACAAAGATAACATCTCTGCTGATGACGATCTTGTGGGCAGTGGGATCCCATAGACGATACTCCTTTACTCCATCAGCATATCCCAAGAAGATACATCCTCTAGATTTTGGATCCAGCTTTATTCTTTCTTGGGCATTATACATCATGTACATAGGACACCCAAATGCATGTAGGTAGGAGTAATCAACTGGTTTTTCAGTCCACATCTCCATTGGTGTCTTCAACTCAATTGTTGTGGATGGTGACCGATTTACTATATAAGAAACAGTTTTGGCTGCTTCTGCCCAGAATGAGTTGGGTAGACCAGCAGTATTTAACATAGCTCTTATCCGTTCTGTAAGAGTTCTGTTAATCCGCTCTGCTACTCCATTTTATTAAGGAGTGTATGCTATCATAAACTGTGTCTGAATACCTTATTGCTTACAAAAAGTAAGAAACTCGTCGTCTGCATACTCTCAACTATTATCTGTTCTCAAGCATTTGATCATTTTCCCAGATTCAAGTTCAACCCGCGCTTTGTATTCTTTAAACACTAAAAATACATTTGACTTTTTCTTAATTAGGTACACCCAACATCTCCTCGAATAATCATCAATGAAAGTCACCATGTACTTTGCACCTCACATGGTTATGTCAGGTGATTCCCAAACATCAGAATGAACCACGTCTGGAATGCATTTACTTATAATAACAGATCTACTAAACTTTAATCTATTATCCTTCCATGTAACATAATGCTCGCAAAATGGTAAGCTCACCGATTTGAGCCCTAGAAGCGATTTGAAAAGCGAAAAACCTTATTATGATATGTGCTCAAGTTTGAGATGCCATATCATCGTTAATTCTTCTCTGTTTGATGCGACACATGCATTAGCTTCCTACAATGTTTCCCCTTTAAGCATGAATAGATTTACATCGATCTTTCGGTCTTCATCAATACAAGCACACCTTTGACTATCTTCACGATCCCATTTTCTACATGGATTTTACACCCAAGATTATCTACTTGTCCTAAAGACAATAGATTTTTTTTCAAGCCTTTCACATATTGTACCTCCTTAATTGTGCAAATTGTACTATCAAATATTTTTATTTTAATATTACTAATACTAGCGATCTCCATGGCATGATCATCTCCCATATATACAGATCCTCCTGAGACAGGTTCATATGTGTGGAACCATTCTCTCCGAGATGTCATATGCCAGGTAGCTCCTGAATCTATGAGCCGGACGTTAGATAGTCATTTTCTGCCTTCTAAAACAGTTGTTGCCTCGCTGTAGAGAATTTCGCCATCATCCGAGGTACTTGCTACACACCCTTGAGCATTTGATGACTCAGGTTCTTTACGTTCTCTTCTCTTTGGGTTGTTCCAATACTCCTTCATGACGTGCCCTTTCTTGCCACAGTTATAGCATTTAATATTCTTCTTACTTCTAAATTTTGATCTACCATGATTGTGACTCCCACTAGGACCATGTTCTGTTGATCTCCCTCTTGTCATTGATAGCGCTTCTGCTTATTGTAAACTTATTTGTCTATCTTCCTTACTTTTCCGCCTGCTCTCCTCATTTAATACGGAGTCTGCAACATCGTCGAAAACTAGACTGTCTGCTAGATTGTTATTCGTCATGTTGATAATGAGTTGATCATACGAATCTGGTAGACTTTGAAGTAGAAGCTCCGCACATTCATTTTCCTCTATTTGATGACCCAACGTTGTGAGTTGTGAAAATAGAGTCTTTAAGGTATTGATATGGTCGGTCACCGAAGTATATTCCACCATTCGAAGAGTAAAGAGTCTCCTTTTTAAGAAGATCTTATTGTGCAGCGACTTGGCCTCGTACAATTTTGTGAGAGTATCTCATATTTCTTTTGCTGTCTTTTTCTCTACCACATTGGATAATACACCATCTGTAAGTGCCAATTGTAGATCAGAAATGACGTTGCCATTTATCTCATTCCACTTGTCATCAGTTATCTCCATGGGTCTTTCTCCAATTGCTGTCAAGTAATTATTTTTCCTTAATACAACTTTTATCTTCATTTTCCACAACGAGAAATTATTACCGTTGAACTTCTCAATTTCGTATTTTTCTGCCATCGTTTTTCACCACGAACCATCTTTGCAAGGATCGGCTCCCATTGTTTCACGTGAATAGTAACCATATATATGAACAGTACCGTATACATAAATAGTATCATATGCGTGAACAGTGCTGTATACATAAATAGTACTTTTACGTAAACAGTACCCTGACTCCAAAAATATAACCTGGCTTTAATATCACTGTTGGGAATTTGGTAGGTAGAGCAGAGCCACAGCTAAAATGAAATTGGAAGAAAATAAAGAACAAGCACAAAAGAGAACACTAGAAAATTATGTGGTTCGGCTTTTAGCCTACGTTCACGGACGAAAACAGAAGGAAACTATTTTACTAATAATGTGGAGTATACAAGTATTGTGGTATTTTATCTCACTACCTAAAATTTCAATACACCCAATACTCTCATTCACTTAATTACTCAAGAGTTTGCTAAACTCTTAAAAAATACTCTCACCAATTTTTTCTCTTTACAAAATAGAGAAGAGAAACTTGAAGAAATGGAATGCCCGATAGGGAACTCCCTTTTTTATACTTAAAATTAACTATTAAAATAATATATTTTTTTAAATTTTTCTTTCCCCCACCGCCATTATCTATCAAAAGGTACCATGTGGCTTTTAGATGCCGTGATGTTTGGTAAAGAAAAGGGAAAAAATCAAAGCTTAAAATTCAAAGTTTGAAAAACTGAATTTTTGAGCTGTATTACTTGAAGTTTAAAGCTATCTTTTTGACTTTATAGGCAAAGTTTTGCCTATAAATACAAGCTCTCAATTTAGAGCTTGTATCTAATTTTGGCGAGAGAAAGTAGAGAGAGCTTGAGAGAATTTTAAGAGCTCAAAATTATAAAGCTCTTATTTTAGTGTTGTGACAGTTTGGGTATATTGGAGTTTTGGGTAGTGAGCTAAAATACCACAATATTTGTAACTCCTTTTCACTAGTAAAATATTTTCCTTCTGTTTCGCCCGTGGACGTAGGCTAAAAGCTGAACCACGTAATTTCTAGTGTCCTGTGTGATTTTATTGTCTCATTATTTCTCAATTTTACTTTAGTTGCGTGTCTGCTTCACCCACCAATTTCCTAACAGTGGTATCAGAGCTATTGGTTGTATTCTTTGGAGTCGGAGGTACTGTTCACGTATACGGTATACGGTACTATTTACATATACAGAACTATTCATATACGGTACTGTTCACGAGAAACGGTGGGAGCGATCCAAGAATTTTACGGTGCAGAGCAGGGAATAGTGGTGTGAGTAGTACAACTGTGTAGTTTTGTACATGTCTAGGAAAGTTCTGTCACAAAGGCGATAAGAGCCTAAGGAGTCTGGGTTTTAAGTGGGACCATTGTGACCCCTCCAGTCTTTCCTGGAAACTTTCCTGGTGTGCATTCTCACACATACTCACAACTATTCAAGGTGGTACACTAGTTTGTGTGCGGTATTTATCAACAAAATGGCAGCAAAGTATGAAATTGAGAAATTCAACGGGAATAATTTCTCGTTGTGGAAAATGAAGATGAGGGCTATTTTGAGGAAAAATAATTGCTTGACAGCAATTGGAGAAAGACTCATGGAGATAACTAATGACAAGTGGAACGAGATGGACGGCAATGCCATTGCTGATCTACACTTGGCACTTGCAGATGGGGTGTTATCCAGTGTGGCAGAGAAAAAGACAGCAAAGGAAATCTGGGATACTCTCACAAAATTGTACGAGGCTAAGTCGCTGCACAATAAAATATTCTTGAAGAGGAAACTCTATACTATTCGAATGGCGGAATCCACTTCGGTGACCGACCATATCAAAACTTTGAAGACTCTATTTTCACAACTCACAACGTTGGGTCATAATATAGAGGAAAATGAACGTGCGGAGCTTTTACTCCAAAGTCTACCAGATTCATATGGTCAACTCATCATCAATCTGACGAACAACAATCCTACGGACAGTCTAGTTTTCGATGATATTGTAGCCTTCGTATTAAATGAGGAGAGCAGACGGAAAAGTAAGGAAAACAGACAAACAAGTTCGCAGCAAGTGGAGGCGTTATCGGTGACGAGAGGGAGATCAACAGAACGTGGCCCCAGTGGGAGTCGAAATCCAAAAGTAAGAAGAATGTTAAATGCTACAACTGTGGCAAGAAAGGGCACGTCAAGAAAGAGTGTTGGAGTAAGAAGAATGTTAAATGCTACAACTGTGGCAAGAAAGGGCACGTCAAGAAAGAGTGTTGGAGTAACCAGAAGAGAAGAGAGGGCAAAGAACCTAAGTCATCAAATGCTCAGGGGTGTGTAGCAAGTACCTCGGATGATGGCGAAATTCTACAAATAAACAACAACTGCTTTAAGGCGGAAACGGCTATCTAATGTAAACATAGACTTAGGTGGGATCATGAAGATTACTAGAGGTGTGCTTGTATTGATGAAGGCAGAAAAGATCGGTGTTAATCTGTTCATGCTTAAAGGAAAAACACTGCAAGAAGCTGATGCGTGTGTCGCGTCAAATGGAGAAGAATCAACGATGATGTGGCATCTCAAGCTTGGGCACATGTCAGAACAAGGTTTGAAGATTCTCTCTGAGCGAAAATTGCTTCCAGGGCTCAAATCGGTAAGTTTACCATTTTGCGAGCATTGTGTTACAAGTAAGCAGAATAGATTAAAGTTTAGTAGATCTGTTGCTAGAAGTAAATGCATTCTAGACTTAGTTCATTCTGATGTTTGGGAATCACCTGACATATCCATGGGAGGTGCAAAGTACATGGTGACTTTCATTGATGATTATTCTAGGAGATGTTGGGTATATCCAATTAAGAAAAAGTCAGATGTATTTCTAGTGTTTAAAGAATACAAAGCACGGGTAGAACTTGAATCTGGCAAAAAGATTAAGTGTTTGAGGACAGATAATGGTGGAGAGTATACAGACGGCGAGTTTCTTGCTTTCTGTAAGCAAGAAGGTATTCAGAGGCAGTTCACGGTGGCATACACTCCTCAACAAAATGGAGTGGCAGAGCGGATGAACAGAACTCTTACAGAAAGAATAAGAGCTATGTTGAGGACTGCTGGTCTACCCAATTCATTCTGGGCAGAAGCAGCCAAAACTGCCTGCTATATTGTAAATCGGTCGCCATCCACAGCAATTGGGCTGAAGACAGCGATGGAGATGTGGACAGGAAAGCCAGCAGATTACTCTCACCTATATTTGGGTGTCCTGTGTACGTGATGTACAATGCCCAAGAAAGAACAAAGCTAGATCCAAAATCTAGAAGATGTATCTTCTTGGGATATGCTGATGGAGTAAAGGGGTATCGTCTGTGGGACCCCACTGCCCACAAGATCGTCATCAGCAGAGATGTTATCTTTGTTGAAGACCAACTGCAAAAGAGAGATGGGGATGATAGTACTGCAAAAAAAAAAGTCAGAGACTGTACCGGTACATGTGAAAAATAATCTGAAAAAAGAGGATTCAGATTATTCTGAAGCAGCACCAGAGCACGAGAGAAACAAGAACCAATTGAGTCCGAGGCTCCAGAAGTTCGTCTGTCAACTCATGAGAGACGACCCCCAACGTGGCACTCGGATTATGTCATAGAGATCAATGTTGTATGCTATCTTCTAACAGAGGATGGAGAGCCATCAATTTTCCATAAAACTTTAAACAGCTCAGATGTTGCTTTGTGGATGACAGCAATGCAGGAAGAAATTGAGGCTCTACACAAGAATAAGACATGGGAACTTGTACCACTACCACGTGGAAGAAAAGCCATTGGTAATAAATGGGTGTACAAGATCAAATGTGATGGCAATGATCAAGTGGAGCGGTATCGTGCAAGATTGGTGGTGAAAGGATATGCTCAGAAAGAAGGTATTGACTTCAACGAAATATTTTCCTCCGTAGTTCGACTCACAACAGTCAGAATAGTTTTGGCGATGTGTGCTACATTTGACCTACATCTAGAGCAGTTAGATGTGAAAACTGCATTTCTTCATGGAGAACTTGAAGAAGAAATTTATATGCTCCAACCAGAAGGTTTTGCTGAAAAAGAAAAGGAGAACTTGGTTTGCAGGTTGAACAAATCTCTATATGGTCTCAAACAGGCGCCGAGGTGTTGGTATAAGAGATTTGATTCCTTCATCATGAGCCTTGGATACAGCAAACTCAGTTCAGACCATTGTGCATATCACAAGAGGTTTGAAGATAATGATTTCATTATTTTGCTGTTGTACGTGGACGACATGTTGGTAGTAGGTCCCAACAAAGATCGAGTCCAAGAATTAAAGGCACAATTGGTTAGGGAGTTTGAAATGAAGGACTTGGGACCAGCAAACAAGATTCTAGGGATGCAAATTCACCAAGACAGAAATAACAGGAAGATTTGGCTTTCACAGAAGAATTACTTGAAGAAAATCTTGCGGCGCTTCAACATGCAAGATTGTAAGTCAATTTCTACCCCACTTCCTGTTAATTTCAAATTATCCTCAAGTATGTGTCCTAGCACTGAAGCAGAGAGGAAGGAGATGTCTCGAGTGCCATATACATTAGCAGTCGGAAGTTTGATGTTTGCTATGATTTGTACAAGACCAGACATTGCACAAGCAGTGGGAGCAGTCAGTCGATACATGGCGAACCCTGGTGGAGAGCATTGGATAGCTGTGAAGAGGATTCTGAGATACATCAGAGGAACCTCAGATGTTGCATTATGTTATGGAGGATCAGAATTTACTGTCAGGGGCTACGTGGATTCAGATTTTGCAGGAGACCTTGATAAAAGGAAATCCACTACTGGTTATGTGTTTACACTTGCGGGAGCAGCTGTAAGCTGGGTTTCGAAACTGCAGACCGTTGTGGCTTTATCTACAACAGAAGCAGAATACATGGCGGCTACACAAGCTTGCAAGGAAGCTATTTGGATACAAAGGTTATTGGAGGAGCTCGGGCACAAACAACAGAAAATTCCTGTGTTTTGTGACAGTCAGAGTGCCTTGCACATTGCAAGGAATCCAGCCTTTCATTCCAGGACAAAGCACATAAGGGTACAGTATCACTTCGTTCGAGAAGTAGTGGAAGATGGAAGTGTGGATTTGCAGAAAATCCATACTAACGAGAAGCTAGCAGATGTGTTAACCAAACCGATCAATGCTGACAAGTTTATCTAGAGTAGATCCTCTTCTGGCCTAGCAGAGACGTAAGACACATAACAATGGCGAAGCAGAAAGGTGGTGTGGAGATTGATTGGTTCTCAATCAAATCTCCAAGTGGGAGAATGTCAAAAAGTACCATGTGGCTTCTAGATGCCGTGATGTTTGGTAAAGAAAGGGAAAAAATCAAAGCTTAAAATTCAAAGTTTGAAAAACTGATTTTTTGAGCTGTATTACTTGAAGTTTAAAGCCATCTTTTTGACTTTATAGGCAAAGTTTTGCCTATAAATACAAGCTCTCAATTTAGAGCTTGTATCCAATTTTGGCGAGAGAAAGTAGAGAGAGCTTGAGAGAATTTTAAGAGCTTAAAATTATAAAGCTCTTATTTTAGTGTGTTGACAGTTTGGGTGTATTGGGGTTTTGGGTAGTGAGCTAAAATACCACAATATTTGTAACTCCTTTTCACTAGTAAAATATTTTCCTTCTGTTTCGCCCGTGGACGTAGGCTAAAAGCTGAACCACGTAATTTCTAGTGTCCTGTGTGATTTTATTGTCTCATTATTTCTCAATTTTACTTTAGTTGCGTGTCTGCTTCACCCACCAATTTCCTAACATTATCTTCTTCCTTGTCGAAGCCGTTTGCCTTTCTTTTCTTTCAAACTTTGCAAACTTTGCTGCACCTTCTCCATTTGTTTCCTTGATTCAAAGAATGCAGCAACAACCGCATTCTTCTTCAAAATGGCGAGCACCACCTTCTAGAAAAGGTGGTGCTTGGCTGTCATTTTCCCACATTGTATTTTCAACATGGGCTGATATGAACCCATTCTTTGTTTCCATGGCCTTCACTCCCTCTGCTGTGAGCCCTGCGGCAAAACCTGAAATCACATGCCTATAGCAATGCATCATTCGTGTTTGATGATCATCATCGATGGAGTTTGATGAGATGGTAGCCGGCAAGAACGAATGGTACCAGCTTTCTAGATCTATTTCCTTCGAAAAATTACCGTGTTTTGGCTTTTGCACGTAAACAATGTAGGTTTGTAAGTCATCTATATCACTTTCGGCATTGGTAATCCCGGCAATTGCTGGAGAGAGATTGATAATATAAATGAGACTAACTAGAATGGAAGCCATGTTTAACATTTTACCACTCCTGATCTCAATGAATCAAGAGTCGAAAAATGTTAAAAATGTTTGACGAGTTGATGCATCAATCCCATGCACATACACATATATATAGCGCAATACAGAAAGCGATAAGTACGAAGAATTAACACGATCGTAAACGGAGATATAATAGCTGGAACTAGTCCATAACGATTAACAAGGATGCGTGCATCTATATTATTTATATCACAAAAAATTGAATACCAAAGTTGTTAATCAGTTCCGGCAAAACCAGTCATTTCTTTGGTGAAATAAATTTGATCAGAAGACGATACAGCAATTAGATTTTGGGTAATTTTCATTTAATTCCTGTTTGTTTACTTGAAAATCAAACAATTAAATAACCATTTTGCATTCAAAATAAGTCAAGTCCGTAGTGTAAGGGCATTGCTTATTCGAAAACATAACGGATGAATAATGAACTTTTATTTAGAGTTAATAACAGACAAGGGTCCAACTACAGTGCCCAAGATATTATACCCCACAGCCACTAGAAGAAATCTATACTTTGAAATTGGAAGGTAAAAAATTTCAGTAATATATTACTGTCGTTTGATCTCATATTGCCTGTAGACTTATGGGTAGAGTGGGTGGTCTTTTTTTGCATTAATTTTTTTTCCTTCATTTTACTCGTTTAATTCATCTTTGCTGACTTTAATTCCAGTAATATTTTTGTTTTCCATGGTCATGTATTGTGAATGCATGTGGCTCTAAAAAGTGATCAAGATCAAAAGCAAGTTTCAATGGCGCTCAAGCCATTTTCCATTGATTTTCTCATTTTTTATTGGGCAATTCAATATATTTATAAGACTGGTTATTTTTAGAATTAATTTTGTTTCTTCCTGATTTATACGTCCTTGTTTCAATTTACAAAATCCAGAGCGAAGGTCTTAGTGACTTTGCAATCAATCCCATAAACCAGAAAAAGTTGAGAAGAACATAGGCCATCAGGCTTTCTCTAATCAGTTGCAAATAATGTTCATGAACATTGATTTGAATTTTTGGGTGCGACGTTTATTGAAAGTAGAAGCTAATTACCTTTTAAGATATATTAGATTTTGATGTTGAATAAGGGGAGAAGACAAGATGACATTTTATTTTAACAGATGTAAAAAGTAATAATTTTTTAATTAAGTTATAGTTGTACTTAATAATAAATTATATCAAGTTTTTTAGTAATATAATTTTTAATAAAATATGTGTGTTTAAAGTAAAATTTAAAATGTAAATAACTTCATAAAAAAATAATAATAATATGTATTTGGGTGTGGGTGACGATGTGGTTGTTGACAGTGCAGGAGTGTCAAACATGCATCAGAGACATTCACATGATTTGCATCGACAAAATCATCGGATCAAAGAAATGATTGCACACAAGAAAGGTTTGCATCAAGAACGCCCACGGCAGATGGTCTCACATACCGTCAAATCTTTTGCAACCAAAGGCTTATGCTCAATTTGATTTCCATTTTACAGCCAATTTTAACAAATTAAGCTTCGATTCTCCTTCGTCGATTCTTCACTTGGGATATTATTTCAAAACTGGCGTATCAGTTCACGGTCGCTTGTAAGGTATGGGTTTGTTTCTTCCGGTGATTAATCTTGAAAGAAATTTAGATCTATCACAAACAGATGTAGGCAATTAAAAAACTAAAAATTAACAACTTAATTAATTTTCTGAAATACTGTTCACCTTGAATGTTTACGATTACTGTTCGTCCGCATAAAAAATATTAATTTTCCAAAAACACAATAAAATACCGAAAATAAATGACATATAGATTTTTACGTGGTTTAGATTTATCAATCCTACATCCACGAGGCCACGCCTAGATGAAAAAGTGATTCACTAAGTTGAGATGTTACAACCTATGGATTTACCAAACTTAAGACTCTCACTTACAGTTTATCACCATACAGTTTACTCAACCTCAGATTGAATATGCTTCTCTTGAATAATTGCTACCCCTCTTGATCCACGATCCTTAAGGCACTTCGTAAAGTGATCAATAACAAATTTTTAATTCTTCAACGTCTAATGATCCAAGATCCACATAGACTGTCCACAAAGATGAAAAGAAGATGAGAAAATAAATCAACACAACATTATGCGCCAAATCTAGATTTTCTAGAGAGGAGGCCGAATTTTGCTTCTCTACTTTATACTCTGTGTTGTGCGTACATTCAATTGTGAAATAACTCTCTTTATATAGGTACTAGGGTTTCACCAAAATAACAAGTCTTAAAAGACTTGGATTTTTTTCAAATAAGAATTTCTTTCCTCTTATAATTCTTATGAATCTGAATAGAAATAAATCAGATCTTCTTGCCTTACTTATCTCCCAAGAAATATCTAAAACATTTAACAAACTTCCTGTTTGAATCACTTCTTGCTCCAAATAGATCTCATGCGTTAATTATAGAATCTCATCATTAATTGGCTCTCTAATTTAGACATCTAATTAAATTAGGAAACAAATATTCCTAATAAATTGGAATCTCACTAAATTAGAGAATTAATAAATTAATCCTTATTACAAGATATGCAATAAATAAATTTCTAATTTAACTAGACTTGCCATAAGATGCTAACTCTATAAATAATAGACTTAACAAATCTCTTGTTACTTTAGGAAATAGGCTCATGGGCTTAGATGGTGTTCCTGAAATCTTTAAAACGCTTTCTTAAAATCTTTGAAATATGTTCTTTGAGTGGAAATTGTCGAGACCGTAATAGTGTTGCTTCAAATGGAATTTTGAAATTGAATTGAAACAACGTTAGGCTTTTCAAGCTATAATGATTAGGCTATTGAATGGAAACTTGTCGAATAGAATCAAAATTATGGCTTTTCAAGAACAAAACAAATACCTTTTTAGGCAATGGCAACAACCTTGAAGTGATATGCCAATTTGGCAATAAACTCCATGTGAAGACTCGACAAAGGAGAACACATCTGTCTTAAAGCGAATCACAGTGAAACAATATGTGTTCGAGAAAATATAATTTTCATAAAACAACAACGCCACGCACTCTGCACATTAATACTAATATTCACACAAAACTTAGTACAAAACTAAACACAAAGACGGCCTATCTGCTAGATTTGCTAAAACTTCATAAGAAATTGTAAAAAGTCTGTTGAGCTTAAGGACATATGCTTCTAAACTTCTCTACTAACCCCTTAGCTACTTGAATTTGGATTCCGGTTACTATGATTCCTCTATGTATTATTTTATGTTTATTTTTAAGATATTCTAGTATTGTAACTAATTCAGGTCTACTAGGTTGTGAATAACAGAATTTAAATGATGCTAAAATTTTACTATTTATTATATTATTGATTATAACTTCTTCTAAATTAATCATTGAGGATTGTTATTTTCTATACTATTTCTTATATTATATCCTTCATTAAATACTACTTTTAATCTTCTATCAGCAATAATTCTTAATTTAATATTAGAATCCATATTACTCACTATTATTGCTAGTCTTCCTAAATTATCTACCTTTTTAATGTAGTCACTAAATGCTTCAATAGAATAATGCTGTAAAGTAAAACAAGTATAATTATCTAATGGCATGCAAGCTAAATTTCTGATTAAAAAATCTTATAAATAGTTGTTCTTCTCTATCAAGTACTCCCGACTTTTGTAAGATTGGTTGGGTAAAATTTTCTTGTCACAAATGCTAACCAAAATCATATCCTTTTTGAAAATTTCTTAAAATTGTTTTTCAAGATAAGAGTGTTAACTTGAATCAAACTTTTCAATAAAACCCAAGATTTTTCAAGGAAAAAAAAAAAGCTACTTCCTTTTAGGAGCATGGAAATCTAGCACAAAGCCTTCCTTTTTTTCCCCCTAGAATGCTTATCCTTCAAGTAAAATGGTACTTTAGGAGTAAAAATGGGCATTCAGAGGCCTCTTTTCAAGGTTTTGAAATTTCTAGAAACATAAGATTTTCTATAGAGTTTGATTTTATTCTTTACAGGTAGAAATTTTCATTATCAGCCAAATAAAAAGATACTTGATTCATATTGAAAACTTTTTAACAGAAAACTTGTTCATTCATAAGCACATAGAGGCTTACAAAATACTAGGTTTCTTTATTAGAGAAGGACTAAATAACTTAGCTATAATGCATTATGTTGAATAAACGGACTTACTTATAATGACTTATAAAAATAGTGGAAAATTGAACAAGAGCCCTAAAGCTTTTACAGATTAAGTATTGTTACAAGATGATTTTTCTATTCTTCTGTTCTAATGAGTATTTTCTGGTAATATAAGCAAAAGAAAACTCCCCTTATTTATAGATTTCTTTAAAGCGTTTTGTTGTTTTCTATGTGTACGGACCAAATTGTGAGGAGTATGGCGTCTACTAAGTAAATTTATGTTTATGTAGAAAAAATGAGTGTCAGCAGAATAGTGAGTGCCGACAAAATAGACACAACAAATTTTCTTTTTAAAGATGTACTTTAGAAAAAGGAAAAAGACGTTCTCACAAAGGATTGCACAAAAGATTGCACAAAACTGTGTGTTTTGAAAAGATAAAATTACAAACGAAAGATAAAATTTCAAATATTAATCAAAAACACCCTTATTTGTATCTTGGGTTGAAAAATGTCCGCAAAAATGGTATCAGAGCCAAGTTATTGGTTTAAAATATAAAATGGAAGAAACAACATTTTATTTCATAAATAATGGAGGATATAATTTAACAATAAATAAAAATACAATTCAAGAAAATATAACAAAACATAGACCTTACTATCAGTCTGTGATTAATACATTAAATAACCATGAATTAGAACAATATTATTTACAAAGAGCACATGAATTTAGGATTGGAGAATTAATTGTAATAAAAACTAGAAATTTAAACATTGATCCAATTCTCTTATTTAAAATCAAAAGAGAAGTATATAGAAATAATTTTTCATGGAAACAATGGAATATAAATTCCGTTGAAGATTATATAGATGAACTGATAATTGATCATAATGGATTTTTAAACATTAAACAAAGAGATGAATATAATTGGCATAATAAAAGAATCAGAAGTAAATATTATCCTTCTAACAATCTGCTAACCGGATATAAAGATTTAATTATGTATAAACTATGTTGTATACATAAAGGATTAAAAGAAAACAATATTCCAAAATATATAAGAGACATTATATGTCATAAATATTTGTTAGAATATAATGAGATCTTATGCAGATGGCTCTATGAATAAATTACCAGAACCATTAATAATTTCTCAAAATATAGAAACCAATAGGATTCCACCTTCTAGCTATAGGCATAGAGGATTTATTTATGGAAGATTTCAACCTTTCGATCTAATAAATGATTCAGATATGTGGGGAAATAACTAATTAAATTGGATTTCCTTATATTTATTAAACAAATTAAGCAACCCTAATTTAACCATAAATGATAAAGAAAGTATAAATGAAATACTTGAAATTAAAAGCTTTGATGCTGAAAATATAAAACAGATTGAACAACTAAGTGAAGAATTTGATTCAGTCAAACAATTAATAAAAGATTTCAAAATCGAAGATCAAAATAAATTAAAACAAGAGATCATTAAAATAATAAATAAAAATTCAATTGAAGATAAGTTAAATAAAATGGAAATTCAATTAAATAAAATTGAAAAAATTATAGAACAATTAGGAAATAAATTTGGTATAAATATAGATGGAAAATTACAAAAGAATTGAAGTACAAAAAATTAATAATAATATGGAAGAATTACTTATAGTAATTCAAGAACAAAACAAAATTTTACAAGATACCATAATATATTATAATGAAAAGAAAGATAAAGAAATGATAGAAATATCAAAACCAAAATTTAACAAAACAAGTAAAGATAAGAAATTAATAAGCTTGAGAATGTTCAGCGAAAATAAAGACAATGGATTAAAAGAATTATCTAGTCAGGAAATGTCTGATAAAGAATCTGAGTCAGAAGAAGAAGATGAAAATATAATTATTAATTTAAAAGATATTGAAGAAAGAATTGAACATTTAAAAATGAATGAAACAAAGCTAAGAGTCTTTGAAAGAGGAGAACCTAGCAATAGAGCTTCCTACACTAGAGAAGAAATACCAACTCATCAAAGACCTCAAGATCAATACTTTAAGGTTAACAAACGTAAAAAAGATTATAAATCTCCAAAAGATTATAATGAAAGACCCATTAATCATGATGGAGTGTGACTGGATTTAGACTGTGTCAAAGATAGAGATAAAACTATTACTTCTTGGATTAAATCTACGAAAATGACATTAGCATTCCACAAAACAGATAGAGATAATAGTATAGAATTCTTTAAAATATCATTTATAGGAATAGTCTCTTATTGGTTTATGGGACTAAGTGATACTAATAAAAATAGAATGTTATATGGAGAGGATAATAATAGAAACAAAAACATTGATCAAATTTTAAATAGATTTGAAAATGAAATAAGAAAAGAATTCTTAGGAGAAGATTGGGAAACTGATTTTCGATAGGAGATAAAAAGAAAACAAATGGAAATTTTAATGAAGCTCACAAGGCTTGAAATATGTAATATATGTTATTTAGAAGAATACACATGTAACTTCGAAGAATTATACTATAAATGTGAATTTGATAAGGATGAAGATAACATATGTTATTACCATGATTTATATTTTATAAAAATACCAGACCCTTGGTGAAAAAGGATTATGTTAGAATACAACAAAGAATACAGAGATACAATAGAGACTGATAAATTAGGAAATAGGATAAGGTTTGCAAGAAATAGAATCAGCGAATGGTGTGCTGATATAAGAGATAAAAGATATATGAAAAAACAAAATAGAGGATTATGCTGTTCTAGGCTAGAAGATCCACCAAGATTTAGATGTTCTGAAAAAATTTATAAACGTAAAAAGAGATTCAAAAAGAAGAAATTCTTTAAATCAAATAAAAAATATTACAAGAAAAATAAATATAAAAGAAAGTTTTATAAGAAAAATAAATTTAAAAAATACAAAACCAATGCACCTAAAAAGTGTAAATGCTAGTTATACAATGAAGAAGGGCATTATGCAAATGAATGTCCTAAAAAGAAAAAAACTAATATAAAAATGTTTAAAGACTTTAATGATTTAGAATTAATCATTGACTGTGAAGAAATAAGTGAAAATGATAGCATATATTATCTTTCTGAAGAAACATTAAGCAATTCAGACTCAGGATCTAACTCAGAATGAGTATAGAAGAATTAGATAATAAAGATCTATATCAAGATGAAGAATTAGAAGAACAAGGTTCTTTTAATAAAGAATTAGTCTTTGATAAAAAACAATATCTCAAGATTAATAAGAAAGGATTAGAATCATCCATGACTTCAGTCAATAAGTTAGCACAAGGAATTGCTAACATGATTAAAAGAAAAAAATATAATGTATTTCAGCACTACTGTGCGCGAAGAACCTATTGAAATTAAATATGCTAGGGGAAATACAAACATACCATTATTATTAAAAACTGATATAGAAAATAAGATTGATAAAATAAAATCCAGAGATAAATCTAAAATTGGTTATAGTCATATTGGAGGAATTCAAGTAATGATAAAAGCTCATTTTAGAGAAGGAATAGATAGTCCAGTAAACTTAGCTATACTGGATAATAGAATAAAAGATCGAAAACATGCACTCCTTGGTATAATACAAGGAAATTTAAATTACAAAAAATTGATATTTAAGATATACACTAAATATTCTATAAGCCTTAGGGATAGAAATATAAATGAAACATTAACTTTATGTCATGACTTCAAATATTTTGACATGATGAATGATGGATCATATCCATATAGCATAACATATGCTATAGAATATGCCTTAACAAATTCGGCAAATAGTGAGATGTTTGCTGATAAAGATTTCATTGAAATAGATAAACTATTTAATAAAATTGGGAAAATACAATCCCCTGAAATATTGAGAGAAATAGACTTACCAGAAGAATGGGAAATGGATTCAAGTAGTCAACCTACTCTAATTAAAGGGAATACCAATAAAGCTATAGAATATAGCCCAGAGGGAAGAATAATCATTGGAAGTAGAAGATCATTCTCTATACCCAAAAGAGAACTAGAATTTAGTAGAACCCAAAGTTTTACTAGATATAGTCATCTTGTGATACCACCATCCCATTAAATACTAGCTACTGTTAGAAAAAATAATCAGAATCTAAAGATTAAAATTGAATATAATAATGGAAAATCTTGGCATGAAACTTTCGCTATCCTTGATACAGGAGCAGCAAAGTCTTATGTAGATATCAAAATGATTAAATATTTAGAAAGAAAAATTCTATTAGAACCTCATACATATGTAGGGTTTAATGAAGAAAGAAAAACATTGAGTCAATACTGTGATATACCATTAAAGATAAAAGGAATAGAATTCACCTTTCCTTTTTTCATAGAACCAGAATATGAGACAGAAATAAGTCCTTTATTATTAGGGATGAACTTTCTTGAGAATTTCTCTCCTTGTTGCATAGGAGACAGAGAGATAAATATAACAATTGAAGGAGTTAAACAAACCATACCCAGATATGTCTAATCCTTTTATAGTATATATAAAAGTGATTATACCATATTATAAGCATAAGCCAGAATGGTTTCATGCTTTAATTGATACTGTTTCAGGAATTAGTTTAGCTAATTCTAAGATTTATCCAAAATCATATTGGAAAGATTATAAACCTGTAACAGGAAATGGAATAAATGGTGACTCAATCACCTTGGGAACATGTATGATTAAAACTTTAATTCAAATTGAGGATTACATATTAAAAATTCCTATCTTATGGTCTTATGATCATATGGGTGCAGATATACTTTTAGTAGTAAATTTCCTTCGTCGGTTCATTTACATAATGACTAAAGAAACAATTACTCTTAAAACACCATGTAATCATTCAATTACAACATCTGGGATTTATAATCCCATTAGGCGAACAACTCGAAAATTACATTTTCAAAGCAGTCAGCTTGGTGATTATAATATAAAAATTAATCAAATCATATCAGATTATGAAAAAATATTAGAAAAACTTGATATAAACTTCGGTGAAAATCCAATTCAATTATGGGAAATTGATAAAACATATGCAAAGATTGAATTAAAAGATCCAAATGTTATCATCAGAGTTAAACCTATGAGGTATGGACAAGAAGATAGACAAGAATTTGATAAACAAATAAAAGAGTTATTAGAACTCAAAATTATTCAAGAATCTAAAAGCTCTCACAGTAGTCCAGCTTTTATGGTTCGAAATCATGCTGAGATTAAAAGCGGAAAAGTTCGTATGGTTATTAACTATATAGAGTTAAATAAATATACCAAATTTGATGGATACTTTTTACCTCACAAAGATACATTAATTACTTCTGTAATTAATAAAAAGATATTTAGCAAGTTTGATTGCAAATCTGGATTTTGGCAAATTAAACTTGAAAAGGAAAGCATACCACTTACTGCCTTTAGTACACCACAAGGACAGTACGAATAGATTGTGATGCCTTTTGGATTAAAAAATGTACCACAAATATTTTAAAGAAGAATGGATAAAATCTTCAAAGAATTTCATGAATTCTGCATTGTTTATGTAGATGACATTTTAATATTCTCTAATAATGAAATAGAACATATTAATCATCTCATTTCTTTTGCAGAAAAATGCAAGAAACACAAAATACTACTTTCCAAAAAAAAAGCTGAAATATTGAAACCCAGAATAGAATTTCTAGGGTTAATAATAGATGAAACAGGAATTGAGATGCAACCTCATATTTCTGAAAAAATATATTTATTCCCAGATAAATTAGAGGAACAAATTCAAAGATTTTTAGGATGTCTTAATTATGTTGAAGGCTTCATAGAAAACTTAGCCAACGAAAGACAACCTTTACAAGGATTATTAAAAAAGAATAATACAAAATCTTGGGAAGATTTACATACCAAAATGGTAAAAAAGATTAAAAGAAAATGTAAAAACTGAAATACTAACAAGGCAACCCAAGAGGGGGGGTGAATTGGGATTTTTAAAAAATAAGCAACTAAAATACAATGAAGTAATACTTAAACAATCAAATTCGAAATAAACAAATTAATTTGCAATAAAAGTAAAGAGATAGGGAAAGAGAGATCAAACACAATGATTTTTACGTGGTTCGGCTATCCCCGCCTACGTCCACGCCTCCAAGCACACCGGGCTTGAGGATTCCACTAAGCAAGCCACCAAGGCCTCAAATGCTTACAATTGACTTCCAAGGTGTCAATAAACCTTTACAACAAGAGATTATTCCCAATCTCTTAACCCAAGTGTATCCCAACACTTACAATCACTCAAACAAAAGATTACAAGTAATTTTTCTCTCACACAATCTTTAAGATTACAAATCAAAGCTCAATGTGTGAAAAAGATGAAGCAAGAATGTGTTTAAAGCTCAATGAAGATTGTACAAACGTGTATTAGCTCAATGGTCGTGTTGTGATCAACCTTTGAAATGATTTGAATGAGCTTATTTATAGTTGGAGCCGAAAACTAGCCGTTATAGCCTTATTCTTGAGAAAACGGATCGCCGTTAGCCGTTAACGGTTAGCCGTTTGTGCTGGTCAAAGTCACCGTTATGCTGGATTTCAAATAAACGGTTGACCGTTAGTCGTTACCCTTTCGCCGTTAAAATCCAGAGACCTGCACAACTAAAAACATCTACCCGTTCTTGCTAAACGGTCAAGGAGTAGGAAATAATAACATCCTGGAAATAATCGGTTAGCCGTTTACACGTTAACGGTTCGCCGGTAAATTCCAGAAGCTTGTATAAACCATTTCAGCTAACCTTTAATAATAAACGGCTAAGGCTTAACAAAGTATGCCTCTCTGGAAATTAACGGTTAGCCGTTATTACTTAACGGTTCGCCGGTTATTTCCAGTAGCCTTTAAAAACAAAAGCTTAACATTTAACACTAAACGGTTAAGGCTTAACAAAGTATGCCTGTCTGGAAATTATCGGTTAGCCGTTAATAGTTAACGGGTCGCCGGTTATTTCCAGTAGCCTTTAAAAACAAACATATCCTTAACGGTTAAGGCTTAAGACAATAACCTGTCTCTGCATATTATCGGTGCACCGTTAATATTAACGGTTCAACGATTATTTCCAGAATTGCACATTTTTGCAGAGATTTTCCAGTTTCTTAAAAACTTGTAAATACTCATAAAAAAAAATTCTTGCTTCAAAAAATTATTTGATATTATGAAAACTCCAACATATTTATCAAAATGTTTGTTATCATCAAAATCAATAAAATAAACATTTACATGTTAACAATCTCCCCATTTTTGATGATGACAAACTTTGCTTTTGCTCCCCCTTACTATATGCTCCCCCTACCAATATGACTCAAAACAATTTTGGCATTATAGCAGGTTTGCAAAGACAAGTTTAAAAACTCTCTTTGTTATTAACAAAAACAAGTACAAAAACTGCCCACAAAACAAGTGCAAAATCTGCAGTGCAAAATCTGCAAAATCTCTCCCCCTTCATCATCAAAAACAAAACGTAAGAAAAAGAAGCACGTGAGAAATAGTATAGGAAAAATTTCGACAGAGTTTCCCTTGAAAAATGGCAAAATCCCAAAAATACAATCATGAGAACACTCCCAAAACTTAACAAATACACTCCCAAAAAGATCAAATCAAGCAATGCGAATCCACAACATCTCCAATCACACAACATCTCCAAATTGTTTCAAATCATACAACCAGAAAACAAATAGAGAGAAAAATAACATCCATAGCAAATATCATGATATAATCAAAATATCAATCCACAATATCAACAATAACAGTAAATGCACGATAAAGTAAACACAATATCATGGTATAATCAAAATGTGAAATGTATGTGCGAAACTACAAAGAAAATAGAAAACTAAGATGCTCATGACGTGGAAGGTCGCGCAGCGGTCGCAGATGAAGGTCTGAAGCAGATCGTGTAGAGAAGGTAAGTAGGAGCGATGAAGGAGGTCTTTGAAGTAGTAGGGTGAAGAGGCTGCTGAGATGTCTTTGCCGGTCAAATCCAAAATACCCAGAATCATCGGCTGTCGTGATGATCTCATCGATGATCAATGCTCTGCTCTGAAATGTCTGAATCTGAGACCGTGTCTGCTGGCGTGAGTATGAACGTCCATACGATCAAGAATCATTCTTGGCGCTGAAATCTGGCGAACATCGCAATTCTGCAGAATATCGGACATGGAGGTCGCTGGAGTATGAGATATTTCGAGGCGAAGGCTCATGGTGGGCGGCTCGAACTGGAGGAGGCTCGGGAGCAGAAGGGATATCCGTATCCATCTCATGTGCTGTAGAATCAGAAGGGACTGATGGTGGAGGAGCATCTCGACGACGAGGAGGTGGAGGCTGAGCTCCAAGCCTGAAGTCGGGAAGCTGATCGGGAGTATAGATGTCATTAAGCATCCGATCATCCTCAGGTGCAATCAATGTGTCCCGATTCTTGGCGTTAGAGGTCTTGAGCCACTGCCCGTTCCTCCTAGTGAACCCAATACTGCTCATAGCATCCCTACCAATCCTTTTGGGCTCCTTGTACACCGCATCCCTAATTGGCACATGGAAGTACCGCAAAATCTTGGTAATCAGACTACCATAGGGAAGCAAACGGTGAGTAACTCCCGGGGTGGACAACATATGACGCACAATGAGATACCCGAAACTAACCTCCCGTCCACTAAGAAGGCTATCTAATAACCCGACATCTAGACGAGTTACCTCATCTGTGTGACCCTTCCTAGGGGTAACAATATGAATCTTATGAAGAATACGAACTTGAAATGGAAGCAGCTGAGACCGAAAAGGAAGACTGCAAATATCATCGCTTAAATCCCGACGACGACAGATATTGCGCACAGCCTCATGATGGACAAAATCATCAAACGAAAGGATTTTTCGAGAGGTATAAAATGTATGACCCTCATCCGAAATACCCAGTATGACAGTGTTCAAAAACTCTGCATCAAAATCAATGGGAACACCGCCAACAAGAGTAACAATTCCATATTAGAATAAAAAACTCGAACTAGATTCGGATAAACTTTATCATCAATGTCTAAAGCGGACTCCCAGGGTCTAAGCATGTTAGTCACAGTCCTATCACAGACAATCAAATCCCCAAAATCATTTATGTCCGTAAAGTATGAATCGAGTACCTGACGACCCATAAATCGGGTCTCAAAGCGTCTGAGTAATAGACCAGTAGGGAAGTTAATCCTTTCAAATTCAGTGCCTTCCCGTGGTGGTATGGGGTTGACTCGAGGTGTATGTTTCCTTCTCCGAGGTCTCTGAGATGATTCAGCCATTGATGGAGAGGAGAATGCGTTCGGAGGATTGATTTGAGAGTAAACGAAGTGTTTATGGAGTTCAGAGGGAGTGGAGGAAGAAAGATTGAGGTTCAATTTGGCAAGAAAAAGCGAAAAGATGGATCAAATCGAGCAAAAACCAGTCGACTGCCCTTAGGGTTTTGATTTGGGAATTTTTGATTTTGGGCTAGATCCGGAGATTTGAATCGGTAGAATCACTCTAAAGATGATTTGGAAGAGTTCTATCGGAGTGATTTGGGTCGAAAATGGAGAAAAATAGAAGAAAGAAGGAGATGAAAAGCTCCGGGTTCGTGAAAATGGCGAAAACGGTGAGAGGCTAAGAAGACGAAGAGGAAAAACCCGTGACCAGTTTATATATTTTAAGAAAACGGCGAGCCGTTTTCTATAAACGGTGAGGGGTTAATTTCCAGTGAGCTTGGAATAAGTAAAAGGTTAACGCTTAAGGGTAAACGGTGAAGGGGCAAGGTAAGGGAGCTCACTGATTTTAAACGGTTTACCGTTAAACGTAAACGGTGAGAGGGTAACCTTCACGATACTCTCTGTTTTTAAACGGTTTACCGTTAACACCAAACGGTGAGGGGGTAACGAGCAATCAAAAAAATCCTAGTTTCTGGAAATAAACGGTGAGCCGTTTATAAGAAAAACGGTTATCCGTTTATTTCATTTGTTGTTTCGCACACTTGATTCAATATCCGGCCATCATAGATAACACATTAAGATCATGACTTTGATCTAAAAATGCTCTAAAGGCCATTTTAATGCACAATTTATGAACAAATATGTTTTTAAAACAATTAATCCATGCAAAACATACATACACATTACTAGTACATCATACTCAAGCATTTCAAGAATATTTAAGCATCATATCATAAAACAAGCTATTGAATAGACTCAATAGCATATCTAGAAATGCTAATGTGAAAATTTCATCATCCCAAGTTCATGTCGAATTTTTGAAAATTGTTCTTCACAAGGGGGTTTTGTAAAAATATCGGCAAGTTGTTTTTCCGTAGAAATAAACTCCAATGCAATATCACCCTTTTGAACATGATCCCTTAAGAAATGATGCCTAATTTCTATATGCTTGGTTCTAGAGTGCTGAATGGGATTCTTTGAAAGATTTATAGCACTTGTATTATCACACTTAATAGGAATTTTATCAAGCGTAATGCCATAATCTCTAAGTGTTTGTTTCATCCAAATTACTTGTGCACAACAACTCCTTGCAGCTATATATTCAGCCTCGGTAGTTGAAAGTGCCACCTTACTAAACCATGAAACAAGTGAGTGACCTAGTATATGGCAAGTTCCACTAGTGCTTTTCCTATCAACTTTATAGCCCCCAAAATCCGCATCCGAAAAACATGTTAAATCTATATGAGTTCTCTAGGATACCAAAGACCAAGATCTATGGTTCCACTCAAATATGAAAATTCTTTTAACAGCAAGCAAATGGGATTCCTTGGGACATGATTGAAATCTTGCACACAAACATACACTAAACATGATATCGGGTCTACTTGCGGTTAAGTAAAGTAAAGCCAATCATACCTCGATATTTTTAATGTCAACTTCTTTACCTTTTCATCTTTGTCAAGCAGTTGTTGTGCTCATTGGAGTGCTCTTAGTATTTGACTCATCAATTCCAAACCTCTTGAGCAAATCTTTTACATAGCTTGATTGATGAAGATTCCTCATTGTTTTGCTTGATTTGAAGTCCAAGGAAATACTTTAATTCTCCCATCATGCTCATCTCAAATTCCTTCTCATACAAGATGAAAAATCCTTGCACAAGGACTCATTAGTAGAACAAAATAATATCATCAACATAAATTTGAACAAGTATATCTTGATTTTTATTCTTAACAAAAGAGTGGTATCCGCTTTACCCATTGAAAACCGTTATCCAACAAGAAATTTCTAAGCCTATCATACCAAGCTCTAGGTGCTTGTTTTAAACCATACAAAGCTTTAGACAACTTATACACATGATTTGGAAATTTTTATTTTCAAAACCGGGAGGTTGTTTACATAAACTTCCTCCATAATATAACCATTTAGAAAAGCACTTTTAACATCCATTTGAAATAAAACAAAATCTTTATGACATGCATATGCTAACAACATTCTAATGGATTCTAATCTAGCTACTGGTGCAAATGTTTCATCAAAATCAATTCCTTCTTCTTGGTTGTATCCTTAAGCCACTAATCTAGCTTTATTCCTTACAACCACAGTTCATCCATCTTATTCCTAAATACCCATTTAGTACCTATGATGGATTGATGTTCGGTTTAGGAACTAATTCCCACATTATTTCTCTCAAATTGATTCAACTCCTCTTGCATTGCCATAATCCAAAACTCATCATTTTCCGCATCTGAAAAGGATTTTGGTTCAATTTGAGAAATAAATGCAGTATGCTCACAAGTGTTTCTAAGTGATGATCTAGTAGTAATGCCTCTAGATGGATCTCCTAAAATGGCATCCTTAAGGTGAGAAGAAACATACCTCCACTCCTTGGGGAGTGTTTGCATAGTACCTTCTTGCTGCTCCATATTTTTTTGCTCTTCTTGATCATCCTCTTAATTTTCTTGTAGTGCATTCTCTTGATTATCCTTTGATGATTCTTCTTGTAACTCTCCATCTGCATCATCATTAACAACTCCTTTCTCCATGAGAGGAGGTTAGACTCATCAAAGAAACATGCATAGACTCTTCTACAACCATGGTTCTTTTATTATATACTCTATAATCTTTGATATATCTTGAATATCCAAGAAAATACCAATATCGGATTTTGAATCAAATTTACCAAGATTGTCTTTTGTGTTGAAAATAAAACATTTACAACCAAAGACTTTGAAATATCCAATATTGGGTTTCTATTTTCCAAAGCTCATAGAGTCTTATCAAGAATAGATCTAATCAACACCCGATTTAAAACATAACAAGCGGTGTTGACGACCCAAAAATACTTAGGTAAGCCATTTTCATTCAACATGGTCATAGCCATTTCTTGAATAGATCTATTCTTTCTCTCAACAACTCCATTTTGTTGTGGAGTTCTAGGTGATGAAAATTGATGCTCTATGCCTAAGTCATTGCAAAAAGATTCAAGTGCATAATTTTCAAATTCTCTACCATGATCACTTCTAATGCAAGAAATAGAATAACCCTTTTCATTTTGAACCTTTTTACAAAAGATTTTAAAAGCATCAAAGGCATCATCCTTATTAGCTAAGAACAATACCCATGTGAATCTAGAATAATCATCCACAATTACAAAAGCATAAAACTTGCCATTTAGGCTAGCATATCTAGATGGTCCAAACAAATCCATGTGAAGTAGTTGAAGAGGTTTTGAAGTAGAAATATGAATTTTGTTTTTGAAAGAGGTTTTGATTTGTTTTCCAAATTGACAAGCTTCACAAATTTTATCCTTTTGAAAATTGATTTTTGGAAGTCCTTTAACTAAATCATTTTTCGAAAGTTTTGAAATCAAATCCATATTTGCATGACCTAGTCTTCTATGCCATAACCAACTATCATCATATTCATGAATGGATGCAACATCTATGTCAATGGTATAAACATTACCACATCTATTTCCAATAAACAAGATCTTTCCATCACATGCATCTTCAATAGTACATCTTGACTTATCAAACACTACTTTATAACCTTTGTCACACAATTGACTAATACTAATCAAGTTGTGTTTCAGATTTTCAACCAAACATACATTTTCAATCAAGGTTGATGAAAGCTTTACCGACATTTCGATTCCAAGAATCCTCCTTTTGAATTATCTCCAAAGGAAACATCTCCACCGTTTTCGAGTTTTGTAAAACTTGAAAACCATGCATAAGTTTCCAGTCATGTGTCTTGAACATCCACTATCCAAGAACCATTTATTCTTCTTCTTCTTTAAGCCCCTGCAGAAAAAGATCTCAAGTTTTAGGTACCCAAACCTTTTGGTCCTGAATAGTTAAGAATGGTTCCTTTTGGAACCCAAATATTTTATACCATAATATGCATTTCTTTTACTATGCATCTATTTTCATATGGCCATCTTGATTACAATAATGACAAACAACTTGATTATTAGGAGATGTGCTCTTCACAAAGTAGTTCTTGTAATATTTTTGTTTCAAATTTGGCTTATAGCCAAGTCCTCCTTTATCAAACACACACTTTTGAATTAAGCAAGTTATCCAACATCTTTTGACCATTTGTAAATTTTAGCACAATTTCATTTAGATCATCTTTCTTTTAAGTAATTCATTTTCATTTTCAATTCATTTACATGTGATTCTAAATGCTCATGTGAAGTACTAGAATTTTCAAATAACTCAATCTTATCATGCAATGTCTTATTTTCTAATTCAAGACATGTAATCTTAGCACTAAATGAATCATTTTCATTTTGAAGCTCTACCATCTTCTTTAAGGCAAACATTCTTTTACCCATTTTCATCAATTCATCATGCAATTTCTAAAAGCATCATGTAACTCATCATAAGTAGGAAGATCACTTACCTCATCTAATTCATCATTCGATTCATCCCCAATTGCCATAAGAGCTAGATTTGTCATTTCGATGCCTTCATCATCACTTGTTTCTTCATCGCTATCGTCCCACGTGGCCATCATTGCTTTCTTCTTGAATTTGTCGGTAAGAGGCATTCGGATCTTATATGGCCGGGTTTCTTGCACTCATAGCATTTGATTGCTTCCTTTTTCTCCTTTGATTTTCAAGTCTCTAAACTTCCTTCGCTCACCGGTTTTCAAGAATTTTCAATCTTCATAGCATCGCCAACTCCTCATCATCCGGCTCACTCTCCATTACTCTCATACTTTGTAGCCTTTAGAGCAATACTCTTCTTCTTCTCCTCAATTCCTTTTTCTACCGCCAAATCTTCCTCATAAGAAATAAGTGAACCGATTAGATCATCAATAGTAAGACATTTAAATCTTTAGCCTCAATGGCAGTCCTTTTTGGACTCCATTCCTTAGAAGTGATCTAATGATTTTCTTAACTTTCTCACTATTTGAGAATGTTTTCCTAGGGCTCCCAGAGTGTTCACTATGTCCAGAATCTAGTGTACATAGAATATACACTCTCATTTTGTTCCATTTGAAACAATTCATATTGCCGAGTGTACCTACTAATTTTAGATTTTCACTTGATTAGTGCCTTCATAGACAACTTCAAGTTTGTGCCAAATTTCATAAGCACTATCACAACTAGACACTCTATGAAATTCTTTCTTGTCTAATGCACAAAATAAGTCATTCATGGCTTTGGAATTTAGAGAAGCTATACTCTTTTCCAATTCAATACATACCCTTGAAGGTGTTGGAATGTCTTCCCCAATTTCATTTTTGGTCAAAGGCATAATAGACCATCACATACAACTTCCCAAATTTCGTAATCTAGGCTCAGGCAAATTCTCATCCTAGTTTTCCAATACGGGTAGTCATTTCCATCAAGAACGCGGTCTCAATATGATTGTCCTTCCCTAAAGGTCGAGTCACTTGAGTTGCCATGGATCTTTACTCTAGACGGTTAAGTCTTAACAAGAGAACCAAGCTCGATACCAATTGAAATACTAACAAGGCAACCCAAGAGGGGGTGAATTGATTTTAAAAATACAACTAAAATACAATGAAGTAATACTTAAACAATCAAATTAAAATAAACAAATTAATTTAATAAAAGTAAAGAGATAGGAAAGAGAGATCAAACACAATGATTTTTACGTGGTTCGCTATCCCCGCCACGCCCACGCCCAAGCACACCGGGCTCGAGGATTCCACTAAGCAAGCCAACAAGGCCTCAAATGCTTACAATTGACTTCCAAGGTGTCAATAAACCTTTACAACAAGAGATTATTCCCAATCTCTCAACCCAAGTGTATCCCAACACTTACAATCACTCAAACAAAAGATTACAAGTAATTTTTCTCTCACACAATCTTTAAGATTACAAATCAAAGCTCAATGTGAAAAGATGAAGCAAGAATGTGTTTAAAGCTCAATGAAGATTGTACAAACGGTATTAGCTCAATGGTCGTGTTGCGATCAACCTCAAATGATTCAATGAGCTTATTTATAGTTGAGCCGAAAAAACTAGCCGTTATAGCCTTATTCTCGAGAAAACGGATCGCCGTCTACCGTTAACGTTAGCCGCTTGTGCCGTCAAAGTCACCGCATACTGGATTTCAAATAAACGTTGACCGTTAGTCGTTACCCTTTCGCCGTTAAAACTGCAGACCGCACAACTAAAACATCTACCCGTTTCTTGCTAAACGGTCAAGGAGTAGGAAATAATAACATCCTCGAAATAATCGGTTAGCCGCTTTACACGTTAACTGCTCACGCAGAAATTCCGTAAGCTTGTATAAACCATTTCGCTAACCTTTAATAATAAACGGCTAAGGCTTAACAAAGTATGCCTCGAAATTAACTTAGCCGTTATTACTTAACGGTTCACGGTTATTTCCAAAGAGTCTTTAAAACAAAAGCTTAACATTTAACACTAAACGTTAAGGCTTAACAAAGTACTGTCTCGAAATTATCGACTTAGCCGTTAATAGTTAACGGTCGCCGTTATTTCAAGAGCCTTTAAAACAAACATATCCTTAACGTTAAGGCTTAAGACAATAACTGTCTTCAAGATATTATCGGTGCACCGTTAATATTAACGGTTCACCGATTATTTCCAGAATTGCACATTTTTACAGAGATTTTCCAGTTTCTTAAAAACTTGTAAATACTCATAAAAAAAAATTCTTGCTTCAAAAAATTATTTGATATTATGAAAACTCCAACATATTTATCAAAATGTTTGTTATCATCAAAATCAATAAAATAAACATTTACATGTTAACAAAAACCTACCAAGATTAGGATTTCCTACTTCTAGTGATAATCTAATTCTAGAAACAGATGCTTCAGATAATCACTGGGGAGCAGTATTAAGAACTGATCTAGAAAAGATTTGTAAATATACCAGCGAAACATTTAAGCCTGCTGAAAAGAATTATCATAGTAATGAAAAGGAATTATTAGCTATTAAAAATGGGATAGCTAAATTTACTTTCTTTTTGTTACCAAAGAAATTCAAAGTGAGATCTGATAATACTCAAGTAAAAGGATTCATATTTAATAAATTACCTACTCTACCTCAATATAAAAGATTAATCAGATGGCAGCAATTCTTTGCTGAATATGATTTTGAAATTGAATATATTAAAGGATCTAACAATTGTATTGCAGACTTCCTTAGCCGTGAATACAATGGAGAAAAGTCTTTCCAAAATACTTGAAGGACTAATGATGTGCTCTGAAGGTCAAGAGTTACTTCTCAAAGGCAATGGAATGATTTACGATGGGCTTGCTATGATAGATGATGCCCATGAAGAATTAAGCAAACTCTTTCCAGATAGAAGTGTGCAAAAATATTCAGAAGTCCAAACTTCATAACAATATATTAGCAACATGCTAAAAAAGGTCCATTTCAAGGATCAAACTGAGGGACAAGTCACCCAAAGTTCTTCACAGGACTCAAAGACTACACATCCAAAGAAATTTCTCACAATCAATGATCTTAAAGATCAATTTATGAAAAAAAGGAGATTCTTCGTGGACTTCAGTAAATCTAAGACCTATATATGATAAAAGCGGACAGTCCGTTCTTATGACCAAAATTTCAATAGGAAGCGACTACGCCTATGACTATAAAAGAATTGGTAAAATAGCCTATGGGATTCGTCCCAGCCAGACTATAATACCAGATCATTCAGGGTTATACCCAAGGATAAATTTTGTTCTAGGAGGAGATCCACCATTAATTAAAGACATGTTTGATTATGGGTTCCTTAACCTTGTTTATATAAGCAATGATTGCAGGGAAATCAAAGAACTCCCAAAAAAAATCACAGAGGCTGCCAAAGACCTCAAAAGGATATCCGAAACAAAAGAAATAATCTTCATCAAAGTTCTTACAGCCTGTCCTGAATACTGTGAGAACAAATGGTATCCAGCTCAGCACATAATTCAAGTTGAGATTAGCAGCAAAAAATTTAGTCCAACTGTTGATTTAGATCAAGTCTATAATGATTTTGATCCTGAATTATTCGAACCAAAAGCTCTCACCAACAAAAGAGCTATAGGGATGAAAGTCCTCTACGAATCTCTCGAGAGGATAAGCAAAGAGAAGATTTAGCTCCACGAAGCCACCAAAGAACATATAATCTTTTCTACCAGTAGAAGAGAAAGCGTCCTTGCCAGACAGACCATATCAAAAAAGAAAAAGGCGATATATGAAAATCTCGTGGGGTCCAGCGTACCGACACACCATGAGATATGTAAAGTACTAAAGCATCAATCATCATGTGGCTACTGCTACGAAGGTCCAAAGAAGAATCAAGTGGGGAAGACATGTCACTTGATGAGGAACTGTTAATTGGCATGTGACCCGATCCAATGTAAAAGATAAAAGTTGCTTTCAAAAAGTAGCAATAATTCAAAAAAAAAGTCAGCATTACAGGATAAAGGCGAATCACCACCAAGAAAATAAGGGCATCCAAAGACTTTAGTGATAAAGGAGAAGCGACCTGATCCACAATGAACGGAGGATAAAACAAGTGTCATGTAAAAGAGATAATCTTATCTCTTTAAAATGAATAAATAGAGGGAGGTAGAGAGGGGGGAGGGAGAGTTGATCAGTTCTTACACAACCTCTTCCTCATTCTCTGTAATCATCTTTGTAAAACTTCAATCATGAAATAAATAAAACTCTTTTTGAGTGAAATTATCATCTTCCATACATCTTATAAATATTCTTAGAAATTCAACCAAGAATCTTACATGCCAACACTTGTGCTAAACGAAGAAGATTTTCTATTACTAAGCGTTCTCCCTGAGACAGCTGCAAGAAAATCACTTAGACATATCCAATTAGGCCATTTTGCTGTGTGTTGCGTTAGGCCGTGTGGAACAGTCGCTGAGGTGATCTTGCCAGATATGTGGAGCTATGGCGGTGCTGACCATGGACCTCTCTATGGTTGGAGGCAACTAGTGAATCTATCTCGTAATCCGAGGATAGTACAATCCCAGAAAGCCCTCTAACTTTCTTCTTTTATTAGCTACAAACGGAAGCATGTTGGGCCTTGTTTGTTGAGATGCTATAAGATTGGAAGTGTTAATAGTAGCTCAAATTTCAAAAAAATGGAAAGATCTGTCAATAAATTTTTAGACTCAATTGATCATTTAGACTTTAGTCAAGAATATCAAGTTACTAATATGATTTCAATAATTAAAACTCGGTTAAATGCAAATAAACATTTATATTAGGAATTAAAAAGGATTAAGGATCTAGAAATATTTGATGCATTCGAAGAAGAAAACAGAATTGCATTAATAGAATCAATACTATCTAGCCTTGAAATAATTCAAGAAAGGTGCAGATCTAATAATGGAACTCAAAATCAAGCATAAAACAATGGATAATATAGAAATGTTAATTCAAGATGCAGATCTCAAATTATAATTTATATACGAAAGCTTTGATAGAATGTATCTAAGCTGGGAAGATAGTCTAGAAGTATATATTGAAATGTTAGAAGAAAAGATTTGGTCCATGTCTCAAAGAAGACAAATGATTATAAATTCAGGTATTAATTCAAATATAAAACTCTATGAGAAAGACAATCATTTAGAATTATACAAAGATATAGTCGAAAGTTTAAAGAAATTTCAAAATAGATGTAGAAGAGATGGAAGGAGAAATGCTCCTATCAATTAAAATAAAAAAAATTCATAAATTCCAAAATATCATAAAGACTTAAGATAATTTGCAAAATGGTCCTTGTTGTACAAACCTTTGTACACACTTTTGTGAGAATATCATTGCTGTTAGAAAAATAGTGAGTGAAAGGTGACTAATTGAAGAATGGCCAACTGCTATGTCACAATTCTAGCAAATATCCAGAAAAAACTCAAATAAATAATAATTAAATTAATATCAACAATTAAAATATAAAGAGAAAAGAGAAAGAGTATCAAATAAGATTTTTAAGTGGTTCGGCAAACTCTGCTTACATGCACGCCTCCATGCTTATGTGTAATTAATTTACTTATTTTATCTTTTATCTATTAGTTTTATGTGTAATTTATAAAATTTGGGGCATTGATACCTTAATTTTAATCATAGCATCATAGAATATTCCTCTAATTACTAATCATAGCTAATTACATTTAGTTACATATAAACACACTATGTGTTAACAACAAACTTAACAACTTATGTTGAGCTGTCACTTTTCTTAAAAACATTTGATGACTTTTCTTTGCTAATTTATTTCAGCTTAAGCTTGCTCTTCTTAGCCACTAAATATTCTGCACAATGAGCTGCCTTTACGTAAACATATTGGTAGCACACTACTAATAACTACTAATATACCACGTGCCACATAACCTCTTAAGTCTACGATCTCAGGTACAATTCTTTTGGTTCATTCTTTTGCTTCATTCGCTGGACCTTTATACCATCACAATAAATTTAAACTTTGGCTGAGGGTCTGTAGCGGCATCCAAAGTAGAGATTTCAGATACTTTGATTCGGGAGCTTCCAAGTGGAAACATAATTCTAACATCATAATTTCTTAAGAGGTTTGATCCTGTCAATGGTTCTAAACCAGATTATTGCTAGTAGGGGAAATGGGCAACCGCTAGAAAATTTTTATGTTTTAAATTAACCAAGAACCTTCTAATAAGAAAACAACTCCAAAGACCAAAAGAACCTTCTAATAAGAGAACAACTCCAAAGACCAAAACACCAGATTCCGTTTGCCTTTATTTTTTGAAAGATTAAAAGATGAAAAAACACAAGACTAGGATTTGCTTTGACACTGCATAATTAAAGAACATTATATAAACTAAACCTTAAGCTCATCTCAGCTTTATTAATAATCCAATAAAGAAAATTAATCTCAAAGTTCAAAGTGAAGTGATCTTTTACTTCTCAAAAGTTTTGCTTGGAACATTTTTAAGAGAAATGCTAGCTGCTGCCATATCTTTTCTAGGACCCTGCTAAATTATATAATAGTGTAAATACTAGGACCTGTTTAATAGGTTGACAGTGAGTGGAGGAATAAGGGATGGTAATTTGCTGGTTTTTAGATTCGCAGTTGGAGGCAATTAGGACTCGATTTACGGGTATTTCGTTGTGGTGAATAGAATTTGCAATCTTATGTACATTGCTTGGATTTGTTGGTAGGGTTTAAGGGTCATGCACTCAACATTCATGCCAAATGCCAATTTTATATGAGAAAGTCTTCTCTTGTGTCAATACCAAGTCACTGGCTGATGTGGTAGTGTTGGCCAATTAAATTGGGACGTGTGTTTCAACTTTGCAATGAACTTAAAACATGTGTTGCCACTTTACAATTAGGCTACATTGGGATGACATGATGAACTAGATTTAATTGGACTAACACGATTATATACATAACACTATCTTTTAATTGGTATGATGTTGTTAAATTTAATTTAATGAAATTAAAATTTCTAATTGTTGAATTTAACATTTATATTCAAATTATTGCAAATAATTTAAATAGTTTTTTATGTTTAAGTCATCGAATTAAAAGTTTGGTATTTAAGCTTATATTAAATTCAAGTAAAAATAATATTGATATTGGTAAAAAAAATTGAATTAAAATAAAGGGTTCGGTTATATTGGAACCGCTTTAAGATAGAGCACCCCTTCATAACCACATAATTAAAGTTATAATAAGTTTTTTATTATTTATCACTTCGCTTGTGTGACTGAGATTCGTACTCCACCATAGATCTGCTCCAACATAGCCATAGCCTAAAATAAATTATCTAGTCCAACCTAAACCTATGTGAACATTGCATTAGTGATGAATTTAGGGAGGAAAACTTGTGTAGAACAAGTGCACCACGTGACTATACTATTCGGTACATAAAATTTGTCATTTGATAGATCATATGAGTCCGCCAGGTAGAATACACAAATTTTTTATTTTAAATGGTTGCCAAGTAATTAATTACTCGGCATTTACTTTATGGGTACCACGCCCATGTGATCTTCCAAATGAAATGAGCCTTATAGGGCTCGAGTTTATGCCCTCAATTACAAGCCCACTGATGTGTATTTTTTCTTTCACTTGTTAGCCCCACCCTATTTTATATCATTATTTATATTACTATTAATATTAAATTAATATTATTTAAATGTATTAATATCTAAGGATTTATTATTTGTTATATTAAATTATTTAAAAATAATTAATTTTTATAGGAAAATTATCATTGTACCACCTCTCTTTTGTCTTATGTTCATCTAACCACTACAAAATTCTAACATGTTCTTTACACCACATTTTTTTTAAAGTTTGTATCAATTAGCCACTTTTACACTAATACCATTAAATAATTTAAATAAAATAATAATTTTACCCCTAAATAAATTAAAAGATCATTTTTATTTTATAAAAACTTTGAAAATAAAAAATTATAATTATAAAATACTCCTAATTTAATAAAAAATAAATCCCAAAATTAGAATTTTTATTTTTTAATAAAAAAATTATATTTTAAAAATAATTACAAAATTTTGGGATTTAATAAAATTAAAATTTTGGATTTATTTTTAATAAATAAATTCTATTATTTTAATAAAATTTGCAAAATTATAATTTTTAATAAATAAATTCAGTTATTTTTATTAAAATATTACAAAATTATGATTTTTAATAAAAATAATTATTAAAATTTTGCAAAATCTAAATTTAATAAAAATCAGCTGAGTACCTCTATTTGAGATTTATTTTTTAATTAAATTTAGGGGTTTTTTTATAATTATAGTTTTTTATTTTTAAATCTTTTATAAAATAAAATAATCTTTTAATTTATTTAGGGGTAAAATTATCATTTTGTTTAAATTATTTAACGGTGTTAGTGCAAAAATGGCTAGTTGATACAAATTTAAAAAGAAAGGTGGTGTAAAGAACATGTTAGAATTTTGTGGTGGTTGGATGAACATAAGGTAAAAGAGAGGTGGTGCAGAAATAATTTTCCATTTTTATATATTAATTATTATAACATAATCAAATAATGTAATATGGTATTATATTTTTATATATTATTTAAGTATTTATTATCAGTTATATTAACTTATTAAATAATAATCAATTTTAGATACTAATTATTGTAATTAATATAATTAAACATTACATTTTTAATTCTATTAAAATTATAGTTAATACAAAAATAAAAAATAATATAAATCTTCAATGACGGCATGCCCAAACTATGGCATAGTAAATAAATTGCTATATTCATTTTCTTTTATACTTAGCTTATAAGTGCAATTACGGTGTACTGTCCTGTCTTTAATCTTTTCTCCTATCAATAATACTATTTCTCTTTTTTAAATTACTAATTACTTTTCATTCGAATCATTTTGTTGCCTTTCATAATTTTTAATAAATGTTATTGTCGCCATAAATAGTTTCCTAAAGTTTTAGAAATGGATGGCTATTTTGAGGAACCTTCGCTTGACTTTGGATTAGTATTGTGCACTAAAGATACTGCTAAAATACTACTAACAACTATTGACATATCACGTGCCACCTAAGTTCTTAAGTCTACTTTCTCACCTACATGGCACGGCATAAGCACGGCACGACATGAGCACGTTACGGTGGGACACGCGGCATGACACAACACGCACATGAGCTGGGCTGGACTTAAGAACTTAGGTGACAAATGATATGTTAGTAGTTGTTAGTAGTACGTTAGTATACTTAAGAGCTTAGGTGACACGTGATATGTCAGCAGTATCCTTAGTGCATAATATTAATCCAAAGTCAGGCAAAGGATCTAAAAATAGCCATCCATTCCTGAAAGTTTAGGGAACTATTTATGCCAACAACAACATTTATTCAAAATTATGAAAGGCAACAAAATGATTCGAAAGAAAAGTAATTGAGAAAAGAGAACTAGCATTATTAATAGGAGAAAAGATTAAAGACAGGACAGTACACCATAAGTGCACTTATAAGCCAAGTATAAAAAAAAATGAATACAACAATTTATTTACTGTGCCATAGTTTGGGCATGTAGTCATCGTAGAATTATATTATTTTTTATTTTTGTATTAACTATAATTTTAATAGAATTAAAAATGTATTATTTAATTATATTAATTACAATAATTAGTATATAAAATTGGTTATTTAATAAGTTAATTTAACTAATAATAAATACTTGAATAATATATAAAAATATAATACAATATTACATTATTTGATTAAATTACACTAACCAATATATAAAATTAATTATTTTTAAATAATTTAATATAAGTAATAATAAATCCTTAGATATTAATAAATTTAAATAATATTAATTTAATATTAATAGTAATATAAATAATGATATAAAATAGGGTAGGGCTATATGCATTCTAAATATTACTTTGAACAGCTTTATTATTTTACATAATCATACACTAATTACAAAAATTTATGTCTTACTTCCTACATTCTTTAAAATTTCATAAATATATTTACTTAAACTATTTAAGTTACTTAACATTATTTACTTAAAACACTAATAAAACTATTCAATACGCTAATTTTAAGAGATTTAACATACACTTATAACAATATAATTAAGTTAAGTTGTAAAAAAATTATTGAACATAATTGTAGTTACTAATTTTTTATAATTAATTGGTTTTGAAGCTGAGATGCCAAATTCAGAGAATGATTACAATGATGCTAATGACGCTAATAATGAAGTTAAAACATTATTATGCAAAATAAGTAATTATATCTTATTTTGATGATTATGTGGTGTGTAGAATTTCTCATCATTATCGACACCATACCACACACTTTTTATTTCTAATTCCATCTCTTGTCGGAGTTATTAAAATTAGTAATGTTAAAGACAAAAATAGATCATTGATTGAAACATACCTAATGAATATGCGCCCATTTCTATTGCCTAAAACTCATTTACAACTTTGCATATTTTGCTACCATAAATATTCAAATCAATTCTTGTGATCTGAGGATCTCCTAGTTTAGAATCATTGGTCTCCATATATTCTGTCACACCCATATGGACATTTCAGTTTCATTATGTGGACTTTTGTTCTTTGTCTTGTTGCTTATAGTAAGAGGTTTCATAAGAAGATTTGGCAATTTCGAAAATTTTAAGGAATCAACCAATAACAACTATTGCCAATGTAGCTAGCTCGCCAGCTAAGTATAAAGGAATTAAAGTTTTTCCAAAGATGACACCAAAATCCTCTTTAGTGTTATAAACATTTATCCACATATAAACCTCTTATAATTCTTAGCATGACTAGACTATAATTTTCTGATAAAAAATAAAGAAGCTCTTGCATAGGTAAAAAAATCTGGATAATAGTGATATGAACAGTACCAACAATTACTATTCATGATTTGGACTTTCAAAAAAGTATTAAACATGCTTGAATCACACTCACATGTTCTATTACTTCCTTATTTAAGTTGATTTTCAACTTCCCTCTTATACACTAAGAATTTTTCACCTGCTTCATCTTTATTTCTTAATAGATATAATTTTGTATATCTTAACAAATTATCAATAAAGGTAATGCGATACCTTTTACTCCCTCTAAGCATGGTTTATTTTAAATCACGAAGGTCATTGTGAACTAAATTGAGAAATTCAGTTTCTTTGCTCAAAATTAGTTTACATGTTTTCTTGTGGATTTTGATTCTACACACATATCTTATTTGTCATTTGACAAGTTCAAACTAGATAGTAAATCAAGTTCTCATTTTCTTACTATAAGGAAAATTATATAACCATATCTTCGATGCTATGGAGTCAACAATACAAGTTAAGGCGACTCACTTTTCATCCTTAACAATATTAAGAGTTGTATACTTAAAAAGTTGACTAGAACAATATCCCTTTTCCCAACAGATATCTCATTATCTGACAATATAATTTTATTACTCTCGAAAGGACACTCTTTTATCCATGTCTTACTCAATACAAAGACATAATTCAAATAATATGGTATCTCATAAACATGGCATATATTACTCAATGAGAGGATTTTCTCGAAAGTAAGTTTAAGAAGAATTTCCTTTCTCATGGTTGTGGACAAGAAATCATTAAGTAACACAAATTCTTTTCCTTCCCTCACTAAAGTATAATAAACCATGTTTACCTCGATGATAACCACAATTATAAAGTCATCTCCTTTAGCCAAATTAGCCTACGGAGGATTTTGTTGTCTCTATTTCTTTGAGCTTAATTGTTATGTTAGTTAATATAGCGCCCATGTTTTCTAAATACAATACAGTATTGATATTTTCCTCCTCAATTATATCAATCAAATTATATCTTCAAGACTCAAATAATATCATTATTAGTAGGTCAATAGAACAATCTTTAATCTCTAAATTTTCATGAATTATTCCTTCATCGGAAAAATCTCAAATTTTACATATGGACATATAGGTTTCGCAATAATAAAATTTTCATAGCTTGATTCTATCTAAACAATTGAAATAATTTTTGTTTTAAACCTCAAGAAAACTGTCAAACAATTTTCTGCTATGACTTAACTGAATTCAAAAATTCAAAACAATTTATCCTTTAATCGTAAAATCATGAAATTTTCCAGAACAATACTAGACAAATATAGGAAACCATTCTCCAAATTATATAAATTTTGAAGAAGTCCAGGCATGCTTAATATAGTTTCGTAATTCACGCATTGTGCTGAAATTAGAAATTTTCAGCATAACAGACTTGTGTTTAAAAAATCATTATAAATTGAATTCTCATCTGATTTTGTTGAAACAATTTTCAAAAGATTCTTTTGAATGTCTAGTATAATAGATAAAAATTTCATATTAAACTCAATTCGTGTTAATTATTACAAATCTCACAATATCCCTTTGTCAGCAAAAATCTCTGCAAGATCTTTAGCAATAGAAGATAACAAGCAAAAGGTTTGTGTACTTTATTTGAAGCAAAAATCAAAAGTCATGAAATTAGTCTGAAAATTGTTAGAAATATGGGTCAATATTACTTTTTTGATAGTCCAAATCATAAATAGTAGTTGTTGATACTGTTTATGTAACTGTTATCTATATGTTTTTGACCTATGCAAGACCTTCTTTATTTTTTATCAGTAAAATAATAGTCTAGTCATGGTAAGAACCATAACAGGTTTATATATGGATAAACGTTTATAACACTAAAGAGGATTTTGGTGCCATCCTTGGAAAAATTTTAATTCCTTTATACTTAGCTGGCGAGCTGGCTACATTAGCAATAGTTGTTGTTGGTTAATTCCTTGAAAATTTCAAAATTGCCCAATTTTCTTATAAAGCCTCTTACTATAAGTAACAAGAAAAAGAACAAAAGTCCACATAATGAAACTGAAATGTCCATATGGGTGTCACAGAATACTGGAGACCAATGATTCTAAACTAGGAGATCCTCAGATCACAAGAATTGCCTTGAATATTTATGGCAGTAAAATATGCAAAGCTATAGATTAGTTTTAGCCAACAGAAATGGGCACATTTTCATCAGGTGTGTTTCAATCAACGATCTATTTTTGTCTTTAACATTGCTAATTTCAATAACTCCAACAAGCAATGAAATTAAAAGTATAAAATGTGTGGTATGGTGTTAATAATGATGAGAAATTCTACACACCACAAAATCATCAAAATAAGATATAATTATTTATTTTGTATAATAATGTTTTAACTTCATTATTAGCGTCATCAGCATCATTGTAATCATTCTCTGAATAAGATATAATTTCTTGTAGGGTATGGAATTTGTTTCTTCCGGTGATTAATCTCTTGTTGCTTTAGGAAATAGGCTCGTGGGCTTAGATGGCATTCCTAAAATCTTTGAAACATGTTCTTTCAGTGGAAATTATCGAGACCTTAATAGTGTTCCTTCAAATAGAATTCTGAAATTGAATTGAAACAAAGATTAGGTTTTTCAAGCTATGATGATTAGGCTGTTGAATGGAAACTTGTCAAATAGAATCAAAATTATGGCTTTTCAAGAACAAAACAAATACCTTTGTAGGCAATGGTAACAAGCATGAATTGACATGCTAATTCTGCAATAAACCCCATGTGAAGACTCGACGAAAGAGAACCCATCCGTCTTAAAGCCAATCAAATTAAAGCCAATCAAAGTGAGACAGTATGTGTTCAAGAAAATATAATTTTCATAAAACAGCAATGCCACCCACTCCACACAGCAATACTGATATTCAAACAAAATTTAGTACAAGGCGAAGTAGAAAAGGGCCTAACTGCTAGATTTGCTATTATAACCCACCAAAATTATTTTACATGCTCACTTTTTAATTAAATTTCATATTTTTGAAATGACCATGAGTGAGTTGACTCTTAAAGACAAAAGAATTGGTTAAATAAAACAATTAAAATTCAATTACTGGTACCAAAAATAATGCCTTACCGTCTTGATTAGCAGGAGAATTTCTGTAATTTTGCCATGGAGAAAACTAAGACTGCAAGAAAACTGAGCTCTTATTACCACCAATCTCTAATTTTTAACTGCACTAATTTTCATTTACGTGTTGCACTGGAGTGGGAAATTGCCTTGAATATTCTTTTATTTTTTAAACAAAGAATGAATGCTCGTTTCAATTGTCTGCGTTTTAAAAGATTGTCCAAATCATGGAAAATTCAAGTCTAGCAAAAACAAAATTGAAGAAGTGTATACGTAATTTCGCTGGCTTTTTAAACAAAACAAATATTATTTAAAGATACAAGGTTGAAGTACTTTCTGCACTATTGGAAGAGCAAAAAGTGAAATTTTAAATTTTAAATTTAGAAAATGGGGTTTTTGAATAATTAGGTATGAGGGATTTTTTTTTTTTTTTGGGTTCAAGTACGGCCATCTTTAATCAATTAAATCTTTCTTATATATGTATATAGGTTTTTTGTCCATTTTTTTACTATTAAGATTTCTTTAAGATAAATTTTATGGGTAAAGTTATTTAAACCCCCCAAATTCCTCTCTACACCCATTTTAAAAAATAAATTTGTTATTAAAAATTAAAAGATTTCAAAATCATCCTCTCTAATCTCTTTTTCTCTCTTCTTTAAAATTACATATTCTCTCTTTACTCTCATATTGTGTAAACTAAACACTCAATTTTACTCAATTTTTAATTTATTTTTTTAGTAGATCATGATCTCTATCTCATACTTTCTATATATAAGAATTTTTTTTCTTGATATTCATAAACATTTGTGTTTGGTAAAAATTAAGAAAATTCTATAATGCCGTAATGAAAATTATGCCATCAATACTGTGATAAACATAAATATTGTAAATTACACATAAAATTAATAATGTAAAATAAAACTAGTAAATTCATTTAAGATTATGAATTATTTAAAAAATAACATTGATTCTATAGAAATCTAGTGAAAAGTATTTTATTCATTTACAAAAAAAATATTTTCTTTAATCAAACAAAGAAAAAAATTACTCATTAATTATAATAAAAAATATTTTATTGTTGGTTTAACCATTAATTCTATATTTATTCTAGGACATTTGTATACTTTTTTTCCCCATTGTCCATAATAATATCTATTTATTAGACAAATTAATTAAGCAAAATTATTTACCTTGATATGGATCAAGCAAAAACAGAATTAAAAAAAAAATCTTATATTACTAGACACATATATGATATATCAATAACATTAAATCTAATTTTGAGTCTTATACATACTTCATCTAGTTTCAAACTTTTTACCTATACTCAGAGACCATTTAGGCTGTTGTTGAGGAAGTGTAGAAAGATGCAAAATAATCTCATTTTACAACAACTATGAAAGATATTAAAGTAATATTTTTTTCAAAATCCGATTTTGAGAATAAATTTCATCTTTAATAAATATATCACATGTATTACATAAATGCAAAACTAGCATTATTCAATTTAAATTAAAAAATAAATATATAAGGTAATAAACATTATAATGAGTTTTTATTTTACAATTGTGAATTCTTTTTGGGTCATAATTCTTATATTTATTTATTTATTTTACCTTTTATTTATAAGTTTAACGCGTAATCTAGAAAATTTATGTTTTATTTTGCACTTAATGTTGATTTACTTGTTTTATATTATATTTGAAAGTTTTCATTTTATTTATCAATAATACATCTAGTTACCAACTTTATAGTAATTTACTTGTTTTACCTCCCTTTTACAAGTTTTATGTTCTATTTCTAAAATTTATGTTTTATTTTACAGCTAATGTTATTCGACTAGTTTTATGTTATATTTGTAGTTTTTATTTTGTTTACAATTAATACATTAATTTATTAGTTTTAGATTAATTTACCTGTTTTACTTTCCATTTACAAATCTTATGTTCCATTTTCAAAATTTGTGTTTTATTTTGCGCCTAATGTTGATTTACTAGTTTTATGTTATATTTCTAAGTTTTTGTTTTACTTACTAGTAATACATTAATTTATCAATTTTATAGTAATTTACTTATTTTATCGCTTCTTTACAAGTCTTTTCCTTTATTTCCAAAATATATGTTTTATTTTACAGTTAATATTGATTTACTAGTTAATATTGATTTAGTTTTCAATTATATTTGCAAGTTTTTGTTTTGTTTACTAGTAGTACATCAACTTATCTTTCATTTACAAATCTTATGTTTAATTTCTAAAAATTATGTTTTATTTTGCACTTAATGTTGATTTACGAGTTTTATGTTATATTTACATTTTTTGTTTTATTTACTAATAATACATCAATTTATCAGTTTTATATTAATTTACTCATTTTACCTTCCATTTATAAGTTTTATGTTTAATTTCTAAAATTTATGTATGTTAAATTTACAAGTTTTATGTTTCGTTTACATAATTTATATTTAAGTATGGCATTGACGCTGTAATTTTAATCACAGCATAATAAAATGACCCTAAAAATTAATTTCTTAATATTTATTAACTATCATGGCTAATAAAAATATTATTGATGCTCAATTTTAAATAGTGAGTTTTGTTCTTCTTAATTTGTGAATTTGATTATTTGTAGTTAAAAGAATATATCTAAATGAATTAATGAGAATTTGTGAAATTGAGATGAGAAAGAGAATAAAGGGTTAATTAAGTAATTTTTTTAAAAATAATTTAAATAATAAAATTTTTATTTAGAAAAATTGTCTAGAGTGGAAATTAATGGATTCAAATAACCCTGCCCAAATTTTATTGGACTATTTACACTTATAACATAAAATGACCAAACTACCCAAAAAAACATGAGTTTTTGCATATGATAGCCTGTGTGTTTAATTTTATTTTGATTAAGTCTCCAAACTCCCTCTTCATTTGATTTTTTTTAAAATAATATGCACTTACTGTAATTATTTCTTGAAAGAGGGATGAGCGTAAAAAAATTGTAGGGTGTAAGTATCTTCAAGTTTTTTAAAGGAAACAATATGAATTATATGACAACATGGGGTGCAGATTAATTGTTAAGACAGCATCATTTCAAGAACAAGTAGTGATACTTATATCCTACAATTTTTGTAAATTCACCTTACTCTCAAAAAATTAATACAATAAGTTCAAATTACTTTTTAAAAAAATTAAACAAAGAATTGGAGAATTAATCAATTAAATCCGTCTTTATTATTATTATTTTTTTGTGATTACATTTTGAAATACAAGTTGTGCAACCCAAGAGGGGGGTGAATTGGGATTTTAAAGATTATGCTAAGCAAATCGCACACCAATTTAATCTAATGCCTTAATCAAATCAAAAACAATAAATTCAAGCAAGCATAATAATAAGGGAGTAAGGGAAGAGAAAACAAACACGAGAATTTTTACGTGGTTCGGCTATCCCCGCCTACGTCCACGCCTCCAAGCACACCGGGCTTGAGGATTTCACTATCCAAGCCTCCCAAGGCTTCAAATGTTTACAATTGACTTCCAAGGTGTCAATTAGCCTTTACAACAAGAGATTATCCCCCAATCTCTTCACTCAAGTGTTTCCCACACTTATGCACTCACAAATTTGGTGAGAAAACAATGAATATAACAAATAACTCTCTTTTAGAGTAGATATACAAATGATAGCACAATGATGATTCAATCAATGATGATTTACGAAATGGAAGCTCAATATATGTTTTATAAACTTGTTTTGGCTTTCTAGAGTTTTTAAAATGAAATTGGAATTGAGTTTTTATAGTTGAACCCGAAAAACTAGCTGTTATAGGCCAAAACCCGAAATCAAGCGGCTAGCCGCTTGATTTAACCGGCTAGCTGGAATGAACAGTGATGTTACCGTTATTTTTGAATTTGCTACAGTAATGTTGTTCATAAAATTACAGTTTTACCCCCAACGCTTTCTGTAATTATACTATGGCCCAGAAAGTCACAAAACTTTTCAAATAGGTCCAATTTTGGACATCAAATATTTGAATTACATTCGGGTCCTCTAACTTTTATAAATTATAGTATGGCCCAAATTGTTTCAAAACTTTTCAAATAAGTCCAAATCTGAATTTATAAATAATACTTATCGTTCACAAAACTTTTTGAAATTATGTTATGGCCTAACATGTAATAATACTTTTCATAAAAGTCCTTTTAAGTTTTAACATAATCAACATAAATGTTAAAGCTCTCAAAACCTTTCACTTAGACCCTCAATCTTTTATAAGTTACAATATGACCCAAAACGTTTCAAATCTTTGCAAATAAGTTTAAATTCAAATTCAAAATAATATTTATTAAAATCAAAGATTGTAAAACATTTTCATTTTAATTCAAATTACTCAAATCCACAAAATACTTTTATCTTAAATATAAAATATTTTTATTTATGAAAAGTAATAATTTATTTAAATAAAATCTTGAGCTTCTCAAATACTAAATCATTCATAAATTAAATCATACTGGCTTTACAAGAAATTATCGCAATAATTTATCCGTTGAACTTTAAACTTCATTCTTGATTTCGTCGTTGTCCGTTGAGTGTCTTGAGCTTGATTTCACTTGATTCACTTACATAAATATTATCCTTAAAAAACTAGTGAACTTGTGAAATACAATATTTATTAAATCACTTAAAACACATGTTTGTTATCATCAAAATTACATAATGTGTAGCCCTTTAGGCTAACAATCTCCCCCTTTTTGATGATGACAAACATCTCATGTATTTTGACATTTATACTCCCCCTTAATACATGGCATACATGATTCAACAAATAAATCAAATTTAAAACATGTAAGCTCCCCCTTTATATTTCAAAACCATGCATGAATATTTTAGGGAATTCAAAACACATGACTTCTCCCCCTTCATCATCAAAATTACTATGAATATTTGAAGTTCAAAATACATGTTTCCTTTATCCGGGAATTCAAAATACATGATCTCTCCCCCTTCATCATCAAAATTACTATAAATTCGATGCTCATACCAAAATAGAACATCTCAATAATTAATCAAAAAGCATATAAAAACCAAATATCCAATTAACAATAAAATGATCATGAACCATCATTCCATCAATTACCAAATCAACTCCTCATAACATAAGATCATCATATAAAAAATCATGGAATTAAATCACCATCAAATCTTTAAATCATCACCATAATCATATATCAACTATTAAAAAAAATGCTCAAAGTATATGTTATTCTCCCCATTTATGAATCATCAAAAAGATATATTACTTTGTCTCCCCCTTTGGACAACAAAGAAATTCAAAATGCATATTATCCAAAATCATATTATATGCTCCCCCTAAATATATGGCCAATTTAAAAATTTAACCAAAATGATTTTATCCAAAAACATATCATATTTATCTCCCCCTTTATCATAAAAGAAATAATAGATGCAATCAAAACACAATCATAAAAAATAATTCGATGAAGATATTACCTATTTTGTGCGAGTAAAAATTTCGGCAGAGTCTCCCCTTAAAAATGAGCAAATCCTTACACAACATCGTTAAAAACACTTCCATATAAACTTAAACAATTATAACAAACCAGCAACTCCATCAATTCATCAAGCAAACACAAAAATATCAATCATTAGAAACATCAAGAAATCAATAATGATAGTATTAATAACATGATTAGAATTTTTGAAAATTTTTCTTCCCAATATCAAATTCAATATGAATTCCGAATTCTCACCATAATCTTCCTTGCATCTCTTGGCTACTTGTTTCCCCTTGGACTTGTCACCACCCACCATTGTTAAAATAAGAACAAGCTTAAATACCAATTTCGGATTTTTAAAAACTTGAGTGAAATGGATGTATTTGAGCTAAGAAAATCGATCTTAGATATGAATGGAGCTAATATATGATGAGGATTGGACCAAAGATGAGCTAAAGGAAGGTTAAAAACATAGAGAAAGAAACGGTCAAAGCTAGGTTTTTGAGATTTGGGATTTTTGTGAAAAGGTGATGAAATGGTGTTTGGAGGATGAAAATTGAAAGAGTAATGGATGGGTAATGAGTTGGATGATTGATTTTGGCAACATAATGAGTGAAAGATGAAGAAATTTGAGAGAGAAATTGAGAAGTACTGTTCACTCGTGAGAGATGATAATGAGATGATGATTGAGAAGTGTTTAATGAGAGTGAACTGCATGGGTATTGGTTTGAATGATTAATCTTGGCATGAAAAAGGTTGAGAAATGAAGAAAAGATTGATTGAAAATGGAGGAAATTGCTCACGGTTTTGAGAGAGAGAGAGGAACAAAGAACATGTGAGGAAGAAGAAAAGGCTTAAAACCAGTGACCAAGCGGCTAACCGCTTGGGGCCAAGCGGCTAGCCGCCTCATGGCTGCCCCGCTGCACTAATTTCGCTCTCCGGCTATTTTTGATTGATTCCAAGACCATTTCGTGTCTCGAACACTTTCAAAAACCATTTTAATGCATGAATCATAATTTAAAACATTCAAAAGATGATTAATTCAAAAAAATAATTCATCCATCAAGCATATATCATGAAGCACATAAGCATTCAAAGATAAATGATTCAAACATATCACTCATTTATTATGCTTAGGCATTATATACTCATTAAAATCAATCAAATCCATCATGATAAGTTGACAAGCTATCATCATATAAATAAAACCATGCATCATGATAATGCACTCAATGTTATACACAATGATAATTCAATCATGTAAACATACAAGTATATTTTCACAAATTCAAGCTATTATCCATTTTTCATGATCCACTCAACATAATAAATAGGCAAGATTAACTTAACCACATCATGTTAATGCACTTAATGAAATGGTGAAATATAAAATACTTACTAAGATTAAAAGATCATCACTTATAACTAATAAGGCAATGATTGTTACAAAAAAAAAATTAAAACATCTTGCCTCATTATTTTTGCTTAGACCATGATCAAGTGATTATTCCCACAAGCTTCATCAAGGAACTCTCCACCATTCCTTGTTTATGGTACCTACAAAAATTCAAATTGTGTGCTTTGGTACCCAAATACTCTTGGGTCCTTGAATGTTAGCAATGGTTCTTTTTGGAACCCAAACATATTTTACACCATAATATGCATTTCTTTTCACTGGACATCTATATTTCATATGACCATTTTGATTGCAATAATGACAAACAATTTTGTGATCAATTGTGGAGGTAGCCTTAACAAAATAATTCTTATAATATTTTTGTTTCAAGTTAGGCTTATACCCAAGTCCTCCTTTATCAAATACACATTTTTGAGTGCTTAGCAATTTTTCTAAGTTCTTTTGACCACTTGTGAATTTTAATACAATTTCATTTAGCTCATTAATCTTTTTCTTAAGCACTTCATTTTCTTTCATCAATTCATCAACATGTGATTTTTCATGCTCGTGTGAAATACTTTGTTTGCCTTTAAAGATGCAGTTTTATCATACAACATTTTATTATCTAACTCTAGTCCTTTAATCATTTCATTTAATGAATCATTGCATTTTTGTAAAGCATCATTTTCATTTTTCAAGTCATCTACATGTGATTTTAGATGCTTGTATAAAGTGCTAGAATTTTCAAATAATACAATCTTATCATGCAGTGTCTTATTTTCTAATTCAAGGCATGTAACCTTAGCACTAAATGATTCATTCTCATTTTTAAGCTCTACCATCTTCTTTTTAAGGCAAACATTCTTTTTACCGATTTTCATCAATTCGTCATGTAATTCTTTAAAAGCATCATGCAATTTATCATAAGTAGAAAGATCATTTACCTCATCAAGTTCATCATCCGATTCATCTCCAATTGTCATGAGAGTTAGATTTGACACTTCTTGCAAATTTTCTTCATCACTCGATTCTTCATCGCTATCGTCCCAAGTAGCCACCATTGCCTTCTTCTTGAGCTTGTTCAGAAAATGACACTCCGATCGTATGTGGCCACGCCTCTTGCATTCAAAGCAAACAATTGCCTCATTCTTTCCTTTCCCGCCTTAAGGTTTTCTCTTATGAAATCTTTCAAGTTTCTTCTCTTGATTTGCTTCTTGAAGATCCTTCTAAACTTTCTAGCAATCATTTCAATGCTTTCATCTTCAAAGTCACTTCCATCATCACCACTTTCAACTATGGAAGATTTAAAAGCAAAGCTCTTCTTGTTTTTATCTTCATCAATTCTTTCATTAGCTATATCCTCTTCATATGAAATAAGTGAACCAATAAGATCATCAAGAGATAAAGTATTAAGATTTTTCGCTTCTTCTATGGCCGTTCTCTTTGGTCTCCATTCTTTAGGCAATGATCTAATAATTTTCTTCACTTTTTCACAATTACTAAATGTCTTTCCTAGTGCTTCAAGAGAATTCACAATATCAGTAAATCTAGTGTGCATGTCATGAACACTTTCATATGATTCCATTTGAACATTTCATATTGCTTAGTAAATCTACTAATTTTACACTCTTTGACTTGATTTGTTCCTTCATATACAACTTCAAGTTTCTTCCAAATATCATAAGCATTTTCACAACTAGAAACTCTATGAAATTCTTTCTTATCTAAAGCACAAAATAAAGCATTCATTGCTTTGGAGTTTAAAGACATATTTTTCTTTTCTAATACACTCCATTGACTTGAGGGTTTTGGAATATCATCTCCTACTTCATTTTTAGTCATAGGCATGAATAGACCATCACAAACAACTTCTCAAATTTCATAATCTAATGCTTGCAAATAAATTCTCATCCTAGTTTTTCAATATGGGTAGTTGTTACCGTCAAAGAACGGTGGTCTAATTGTGGATTGTCCTTCCCTAAAGATTGAGTCATTATGGGTTGCCATGGATCTTTAACTCTAGACGGTTAAGCCTATACAAGAGCACCTCGCTCTGATACCAATTAAAATATAAGTTGTGCAACCCAAGAGGGGGGGTGAATTGGGATTTTAAAGATTATGCTAAGCAAATCGCACACCAATTTAATCTAATGCCTTAATCAAATCAAAAATAATAAATTCAAGCAAGCATAATAATAAGGGAGTAAGGGAAGAGAAAACAAACACGAGAATTTTTACGTGGTTCGGCTATCCCCGCCTACGTCCACGCCTCCAAGCACACCAGGCTTGAGGATTTCACTATCCAAGCCTCCCAATGCTTCAAATGTTTACAATTGACTTCCAAGGTGTCAATGAACCTTTACAACAAGAGATTATCCCCCAATCTCTTCACTCAAGTGTTTCCCACACTTATACACTCACAAATTTGGTGAGAAAACAATGAATACAACAAATAACTCTCTTTTAGAGTAGATATACAAATGATAGTACAATGATGATTCAATCAATGATGATTTACGAAATGGAATCTCAATTAGGTTTGGCAAATAAATTCAGATCCGGCCCGCATCCGCAAAGATCCGGAAGATCCGGATCTGGAAAAATCCGGATCCGCATGTGAAAAAATGCGAATCCGGATGTAATGAATTAAGATCCGCACGGATCCGGATGCGGATCCGGATGCAAGTGCATCCGGAAAGCCGGATATCCGGATCCGGTTAATTTTATATTAAATTTAATATATATATATATATATATATCACACACATTTCACACACACGCAATCCCTAACCCGATCTCATTCACATTTCACACACGCTCACAAAACATCTCCAGCAGCCGCAAGTCCACAACCCATAAGTCCACAACCCACAAATCCCCAACACCAAATCCCCCAATTCCCTAACGATGTTGCCGTTTTCCTCACGACCTCGCCTAAGTCTCATCTCCAAGCCTCGAGCCGCCGCCCACACCGCCGCCGTCAAGCCTCGCATGAGCACACCGCCATTGCCGTCTGTGGCTCACTGATGGGATCTGACTTTTGTTCCCATTTTTTCGGTCATTGAAGCCTTCCCCAAGCACGCCGCTACCACTGTCGTCCAAGGCTCACCTGATTGAGTCTTTCTTATATTTTCATTTTTCTGGTGTTATTAATTGCTTGGCTTTTTTTCTTTTTTCTTTTTACCGGTTAATGATTTCGTATTTGGATTGATTGTTTGATTGTAGTTATTTTAATGGGTTCAATCTAATTTAACATGTTTAAGCTTCAAAAATTCACTGGCAGATTGGCTTAATGTAATTTTCTTTGCTGATTCAATTTAGTTTAATAGGTTTGGGATTAGATTTTTTAATTAGGTTTTGATTTTAGGTTTTAATAAATTGATGAATTTTTAAATTATATTATTAATTTGTAAATTTAATTTTTGCGGATCCGGATATCCGGGATATCCGCCCGCAATCCGGACGGACTTTACCAGCATCCGGATCCGTAAAAAAATTTACGGATGCGAATCCGGATCCGGTTATAAAAATCTTAATGCGGATCCGGATGCGGATGCACCTACATCCAGATCCGGATCCGGATTTTGCCATCCCTAATCTCAATATATGTTTTATAAACTTGTTTTGGCTTTCTAGAGTTTTTAAAATGAAGTTGGAATTGAGTTTTTATAGTTAAACCCGAAAAACTAGCCGTTATAGGCCAAAATTACAGTAATACTGTTCATAAAATTATAGTTTTGCCCCAATACTTTCTGTAATTATACTATGGCTCATATAGTCACAAAAATTTTCAAATAGGTCTAATTTTGGACATCAAATATTTGAATTACATTCGGGTCCTCCAACTTTCATAAATTATAGTATGGCCCAAATTGTTTCAAAACTTTTCAAATAAGTCCAAATCTGAATTTATAAATAATACTTATCATTCCCAAAATTTTTTAAAATTATGCTATGGCCCAACATGTAATAATACTTTTCATAAAAGTCCTTTTAAGTTTTAACATAATCAACATAAATGTTAAAGCTCTCAAAACCTTTCACTTAGACCCTCAATCTTTTATAAGTTACAATATGACCCAAAACGTTTCAAATCTTTGCAAATAAGTTTAAATTCAAATTTAAAATAATATTTATTAAAATCAAAGATTGTAAAATATTTTCATTTTAATTCAAATTACTCAAATCCACAAAATACTTTTATCTTAAATATAAAATATTTTTGTTTATGAAAAGTAATAATTTATTTAAATAAAATCTTGAGCTTCTCAAATACTAAATCATTCATAAATTAAATCATACCGGCTTTACAAGAAATTATCGCAATAATTTGTCCATCGAACTTTAAACTTCATTCTTGATTTCGCTGTTGTCCGTTGAGTGTCTTGAGCTTGATTTCACTTGATTCACTTACATAAATATTATCCTTCAAAAACTAGTGAACTTGTGAAATACAATATTTATTAAATCACTTAAGACACATGTTTGTTATAATCAAAATTACATAATGTGTAGCCCTTTAGGCTAACACATTTTTTTTAATATTTGACTACTAAGGTTACTTTAACATAAATTTAATATGGTTATTTTACTCTCATAAGATAAAAATATCAAAATATCCTTCACTTCCTCTGCTGTGAGCCTTGCAGCAAAACCTGAAGTCACGTGCCTATAGCAATGCACCATCCGTGATTGATGATCATCATCGATGGAGTTTGATGAGATGGTAGCCGGCAAGAACGAATGGTACCAGCTTTCTAGATCTATTTCCTTCGTAAAGTTACCATGCTTTGGCTTTTGCACGTAAACCATGTACGTTTGTAAGTCATCTATATCGCTTTCGACATTGTTAATCCCTGCAATTGCTGGAGAGAGACTGATAATATAAATGAGACTAACTAGAATGGAAGCCATGTTTAAAATTTTACCACTCCTAATCTCAATGAACCAAGAGTCGAAAAATGTTAAAATTGTTTGACGAGTTGATGCATCAATCCCATGCACATACACATATATATATAGCGCAATACAGAAAGCGATAAGTACGAAGAATTAACAAGAAGCTAGTACACGACCGTAAATGGAGATATAATACCTGGAACTAGTTCATAACGATTAACGAAATGTATATGTATGATCTTATGTTAAACTATATTTGGAGAGACTAAGGTTCCCTAACAGTTTATTTGTTTACCATTTAACAAAGAAAATATCATATGTTGGCTTTCTGGCATTTTTTTTTTAATAACTCGTACAGTCGTTGAAACTATCATAACCTTGGAAAAACCACTTGTTACCACTAAAATTAGACCTCACCTTTAATTGGTTATAAACGTACCGAGTTAGTTCATTAAGATCGCGTGTTTCCAAGGATGCGTGCATCTATTTATTTGGGTCACAAAAAATATAAAATTAAAATTGTTAATCAGTTCCGGCAAAAGCAGTCATTTCGTTTATGAATTAAATTTGATCAGAAGAAGTCGCGGCAATTAGATTTTGGGTAATTTTCATTTAATTCCTGTTTGTTTACTTGAAAATCAAACAATTAAATAAACATTTTGCATTCAAAATAAGTCAAGTCCGTAGTGTAAGGGTATTGATTATTCAATACCATAATGGATGAATAATGAACTTATATTTAGAGTTACTAACAGACAAGGGTCCAACTAAGAGTGCCCAAGATATTATACCCCATGCATGGCCACTAAACAAATCTATACCTTGAAATTGGAAGGTAAAAAAATTCAGTAATATATTACTGTAGTTTTATCTCATATTACTATTTATTGTATTATTGATTATAACTTATTCTAAATTAATCATTGAGGATTGTTGTTTTCTATATCATATATTATATCCTTCATTAAATACTATTTCTAATCTTCTATATTATAATCTTTATGAGTCTGTATTATCGCTAGTCTTCCTAAATTATGCACCTTTTTAATGTAATCACTAAATGTTTTAATAGAACAATGTTGTAAGGTAAAACAAGTATAATTATCTAATGGCATGCAAGCTAAATTTCTAATTAAAAAATCTTATAAATAGTTTTTCTTCTCTACTAGGTACTCCCGACTTTTGTAAAATTGGCTGGGTAAAATTATCTTGTCACAAAAACTAACTAAAATTGTATCCAGGGACATAGCCAGCATAGGACCAGGTGGGGCACAGGCCCCAGCTGGCTTTTAAAATGTTTCTTGATGATTCTTAAAAGAAAATATTTTATTTATTATTTATGAAAATGTCCCCAGTAAATTGAAAAATTTTGAAAGTACCACATATAGTTTTAAAAAATTTCATGCTGCCCCTAACTTAAATGGCTAATTATAAATAATTTGATTAACTATTATAATTTCATAAAAATCAACAAAGACAAACAAGAGAACCGCAAGTAAAGTCCATTAAAAAGTCAAATAAAGAAAGTGACTTTACTCTTTCTACCATCTCTTATATGTGTGGTGGGTGCCTGGGTGGAAATTGGAATCCATAGCAGATTAAGTAATATGAAGACTTGCAGTGCTCATCAGTTGTCAGCAGTGGCACAGTGCGTGAATTTCCTCTCACTTTCTTCATTTGGTTCACTTGATCTTTTAAAATTGTAAGTTTATTGATTAGATCTTTTTATTATTTGATTATTTTTTTCATTATAAAATTGCTAAATTTTTTATATATTCATGTTTGATTTTTGGGTTGCCATATTCGTCAGCAGTGCCGCAGTGCGTGAATTTCCTCTCACTTTTGTCATTTGTGTCGCTTGATCTTTTAAAATTGTAAGTTTATTGATTAGATCTTTTTATTATTTCATTATTTTTTTTCATTTTAAAATTGCTAATTTTATTATATATTCATGTTTGATTTTTGTGTTGCCATAGAATATTTCGTGATGAAAGGCGTGAATTTCTCTCACTTTCTTCAATTGTGTCGCTTGATCTTTTAAAATTGTAAGTTTATTGTTTAGATCTTTTTATTATTTCATTATTTTTTTTTCATTTTAAAATTGCTAATTTTATTATATATTCATGTTTGACTTTTGTGTTGCCATATATGAATATTTTTGCCAATTGCCATTATTAAAAGATTTAAGAACAAATTAAGTTATTATGATTAGTACACTATACACTGAATTTTTAATGAAGACCCATAATATTTGTGTAGTTCTGTAACTGTAATTTTCATATACATTCTTTTTTATGAAGAAATTTTTCTTTGAACGATAAATATTATACTTATTCAATAAATGTATTCCTTTGAACAGCCATGGATAAATATTTAAGAAAAAACTCAACAATTGCAACCTCATCAGGAAAAATTAGTGACAGTTCAAAAGAAAATGTTAGTCTTAATTTGCATGATCTTCCTAGAGATCCTGGTTTACGAACAGTAATTTCAAAGTTAGATCATACTATTCAAGATGAAGTTCGGAGAGCATACTTGCAAATGAGTCCTTTTCAACCTGAGAGCCATGATTTTCCTACTAGGTTATTAGGAGAAAAATCGCGACGATTTGTCCGGAGTTGGTTTGATAATTATCCTGATTGGTTAGAATATAGTATAGTAAAAGATGCAGATTTTTGTCTTTATTGTTATGTTTTCAGAGAAGAACATGGTAGTCAAGGGGCTGGTCCATGCTTTACGGGTGAAGGGTTTAGAAATTGGAAGAAAAAAGAAATGTTGAAACAATATGTTGGTGGTGTAAATAGTGCTCATAATATAGCAAGGCGTCGTTGTCAAAACCCTCAGAGTTACCCACCATATGTCTTACCACCAAGAAAAACTTTGGAAGACACATTGCATTCGTTTATTAAAAAACAAGAGTCGATCAATAACCAAACGAACCAGCGAAAACCAGTAGGTACCTGCATAGAATCAAGTGTAGAGCATATGTTAGCAGTATCATAATTTAGTTCTTTACTTGATTTAAAAGAACCAGCAAAATAAATATCCACAGAATTTGTAAAATTTTCATCCTGAATGTGTTCCTCAATAATTGGCTCGATGAGATCAATCTCCTCATTCTCATTATCATCATCTTCTTGGTGGTGATGTTGTTTACACATGTTGAACACATTGAGTTCCAATGTCATGTTGCCAAAAGATAAGTTCACTACTCCATTCTTGCAATTAATCAAAGCGTTAGCAGTAGCTAAAATATGACACAACCAAATGAATAAACTTTGAAGATATGACACAACCTGAAGAACTAAACAAAGAGGAAGCACCAGAGCTCGAATTAAAGCCCTTACCAGAAGAATTGAAGTATGCTTATCCTGGAGAGCAGCGGACATATCCGGTGGTAATTTCTTCCCAATATACGCATGATCAAGAAGGTAAGTTGCTTTCTGTACTTAAAAAGCATAAAAATGCATTTGGTTGGACCTTAAAAGACATAAAAGGCATTAATCCTTTAACATGCACACACCAAATACACCTAGAGAAAAATGCCAAAACAACTTGTCAACCACAAAGAAGATTAAATCCTCATATGAAAGAAGTAGTAAAGAATGAGGTCCTGAAACTACTCGATGTAGGAATTATCTATCATATCTCTGATAATAAATAGGTAAATCCAACACAAGTAGTACCAAAGAAATCTGGAATAACCGTTGTAAAAAATGAAAATAGTGAACCAATTCCAACACGCATTCCATCTAGTTGGCGCATGTGCATTGATTATAGAAAATTAAATGATGCCACCAGAAAAGATCATTTTCCACTTCCATTTCTAGACCAAATTCTCGAAAGAGTAGCTGGACATCCCTACTACTGCTTACTTGATGGCTACTCTGGCTATTATCAAATTCCTATAGCCTTAGAAGACCAGGAAAAAACCACATTTACATGCCCATTTTGAACATTTGCATTTAGAAGAATGCTCTTTGGACTTTGTAATGCTCCTGCAACATTTCAAAGGTGCATACTAAGCATATTTAGTGACATAGTTGAAAATTGTCTAGAGATTTTTATGGATGACTTAACTGTATTTGGTAATTCTTTTGATACATGTCTTGATAATCTAGAAAGGGTTTTAGAAAGATGTAAAGAAAAAGAAATAGTTTTAAATTGGGAAAAATGTCATTTCATGACCACTTCTGAAATTTTCTTGGGCCACATGGTGTCGTCAAAAGGAATTGAAGTTGACAAAGCCAAAGTTGAAGTCATTTCAAAATTACCCTCACCAAAGACAATTAGAGAAGTCCGTTCTTTTTTAGGACATGCAGGATTTTATAGGAGGTTTATAAAAGACTTCAGTGCCATATCTAGACCACTTTGTAATCTCTTGATAAAAGACACACCTTTTTAATGAACAAATGATTGTCAACAAGCCTTTGAAAAAATAACTAGTCTTTTGACATCAGCCCCAATAATGCAACCCCCTGATTGGTCTTTGCCTTTTGAGCTAATGTGTGATGCCAGTGATTATGCCGTTGGTGCTGTTATGGGACAGAGGAAGGAAGGTAAGCCCTTTGTTATTTATTAAGCAAGTAGAACTGTGAATAGTGCTCAAATGAATTACACCACAACCGAAAAAGGACTACTTGTTGTAATATTTGCATTGGATAAATTTCGTTCATATTTAATTAGTGCATTTACTATTGTTTATTCTGATCATGCTGCTGTAAGATGTTTAATGTCGAAACAGGATGCCAAACTAAGGTTGATACGATGGATTTTGCTACTTTAAGAATTCAATTTGACAATCAAAGACAAAAAGGGCGCTGAGAATGTTGTTGCAGATCATCTTTCAAGACTTACAAACGAGTCTTCAATTGAAACAACACCCATCAATGATTATTGATGGTTGTCGAAGCCAACAAAAATAAATACCTACTCTAATAAATTTGTGTATAGGGATTGAGTAGGGTCGTGTCCACAGAGATTGGTAATTATTTAAATCCTTTAAAATGTAAAATGCAAAATGGGGGGAATTGTTGACAATAATCAAAATCAAATTAAAATGACAAGAACGTAAATTAAAATTGTAATTCAAATTGGGAAAAAAGCTCTGGTTGAAGGAATTAACTCAGCTTGATTCGACTACTGATCATTGATCTAAATATAAATAATTATTACTCATGAATAGACTGGTTATAGCTACTGAGACGCTCTAATAGCCAATCTCTCCTTAACTAGTCGATAACCAAGGTACGACCATTGGTTATTTCCCTAATCAATAGACAACCCTAGATCGATCATAGGATTTAATCAATTGTGACTGAAAAACCAGAGAGACCCAAATCCTAATCAACAAACGCATACGATGGTTCATTTAAATTAGATTGTTTATTCTCATAACACAATATGCATGATGTGCTACTTGTCACAAACATTAAAATCTTCATACGATGAATCTTCTAATTGACAGTAGATTAGGTTGATAATTAAATAGTGGCCAATTATCTAATTAACAAACATAATCATGATAATAATTCAGAAAATAAACAAATACCCAACAAGCAATAAAACAATTAAAGCATAAGAAAGATCTCACAGTAATAATGAATCAAAGCTTTATTAACCTCCAACCAGAATTTTAGATTTAGTTCCTCATAGAGAGAAGAGAGAAATTTTAATCTAGGGTTTTTCTTTTTCCTACTTGATTGAGGATCCCCCTCTCTTTGTGTTTCAATCCCTTTTGTATTGTAGAGTTTTTCTAAAAATAGAATACTAAAATCTAAAATATTCTCTAAATTCGAAATTACAAAAATAGCCCAAAAAGGTGAAACACGTTAAAATAAAAACTGCAAGTTCTTTGTTGACAGCACGCGCCCACGCCTTATCAACAAAGTTCTTCTGAAATTCATAATTCTCCATGCAAATAATCATCCTCAAACATCATCTTCTAGCTCAATTTTAGCACCAATCAATAGAATTGCACCTACAAAATAAAACACAAATAAATCACTATTATTAAGTGCAAAACATTAATATTAAAGGGAGTAAACAATACAAAATTAGTGCATAAATTGCACTCTAACAAATTCCCCCACACCAAGATGATGCTTGTCCTCAAGCATATAACTCAAGACTAATCCCAACTCTCCACCCAATTCTCATCTCAACTCATCCAAAAACAATCTGAAGCAAGCACGCCTCAAGAAATTAAGTCAATCAACATTCGAGAGATAAGGATTTTAAGGCATAGGGTCTCATAAGCTAGTAGAAAGACATTCAACCACTAAGAAAGTCTTTTCAAAATTCAAGTGCAACAAGATTTAATAGCCCTCTCATTGACATCACTCCATGCACTCAAAGTGTTTAGGGTATCATTTATGCACTCAAATCAAATCAAAGAATGCTATTACCATAAGCTTGCTCATATATCACATCTCAATCCGCAAAACATGAATTAAATGCAAAAATCTAAGGGTCTTAGAAAGGTTCTAATGGGGCTAAATGGGGTAAATGAAAAAGAAAAGGGTTATGAAAGAATAGAAAGGGATCAAAATGAGAAGAATGAACTCATTGAATGAACCTTGCAATATCGAAAATACTTATTTCTACTCAAGCCGCCAAGAATGTAGACACTTTTTTTTTTTGATTTTTTTTTCAAACAAAAGAAATGAAACTTGCACAATTTAATTCAAGCATAATGCTTTTTGATCTAATTGAGAAACTTTAATTCAAGGTAGCAAAAGCAACGAAATATATCCAAACAATGAGTCAAAATCTCCTTAAATTTAGGCTCAAATAGAAGGAAAATGGGTAAGTAGATGGAGAATTAGAAAAGAATGGTTAAGGCTCAAACAAATATAATAAATAAAGGTCTTCGGGTGGAGAAAAAGAAGAAAAATGCGGAAATAAAGAAATGAAAAGTGGTTTGCCCCTATCATTTTAATGCATAAAATCCGTAATGCGCTTCAACATGCATAACAAAGCAAGTTCTAGAATAAACAAACTAAGATTGATATTCACACAACAAAATAATTAGAGCAAAGTGGTTGCTCATAGCTCAAATCCTCACAAAGTTGGTAAATTTGCCATCAAATCATGTGCACTCTTGAATGAATCAACTATCAAAAGTGGTGTAGAATGAGAAGAAGGTATGGGTGATATATATTAAGGGAAAGGTAAAAAGGGTAAGAAGAGAGAGAAAGATGTATGTAGTGATATAAAAAGTGAAAGATAAAATGAGATAGAAAGAAGAAAGAAAAAAAGAAAAAAAAATTAGTATGATGAAATAGAAATAGATGTAAATGATTTGAGATGGATGGGAAAAGAGTAGTGGGAAAGAAAAGAAAAGAAAAGAAAAATTGAACTTAATATATGAAGCATACTAACTCCAAAATCATTTAAGGATGAGCAGAGTGAAAATAACACTTCCGGACATCAATATTGCAAAAATCTCTCCCCCACACCAAGAATTTACATTGTCCCCAATGTATGATAATCAAAGCTCACATAAAAAAAATTAATGCATAAGGGTAAAAGATTAAAGGTAAAGAAAAACGTCCCTGAATTGTGAGCTTTGATCCACATAATAATGGTCACGGCTTTAGCGGTGGTACAGTGTTGAGTTCGCGCCGGTGGTATCGCGTTCTTCTTGGTCATGTGTGTTGCTTCTTGGTGGAATAATAGCGATGCTTGTGGGGTGGACGCCGATGAGCTGAGATTTGGTTAATGGAATGGGGCTCTTGGAGATGCATTTGGAGATGAGAGGCTACTTCGGTAAGTCTTGTTGGAATTAAGATGCAACTTCTTTGGAGACAAGCCTTGGGTTGCACTGTGGTTCTTGTAGCGGAAGGCAGCTGTGGGCGTGGATCTTGAGTGCTGAAATCACGCGGAAGCAGCGGGATGCTTGTGGCGGGTGGATGAGCTGCGGAGGCCTTGGTGGGCGAGAGCTGGAGCACGGATCTTTGGATTCGCGGTGGTCGCGGGTTCTTGATTGCGGGCGAGAGGAAGATGCGCGGGCTGCTTGGTGAGTCTGTTGGAGACGCAGCGAGAGAGATGTCTTGAGGCGCGTTGGAGGCCGCCTTTGAGGATGAGAGAGGCTTTGTCATGTGACGCTGAGAGGAGGCTGGAGCAGCGGGTTCTTTGGAGACCGATTCATGGAGTTAAGGCTGGAAAAAGAGAAGCTTTCTTTGGGAAGAGGAAAGCAGGGGTTAGGGATTGTGAATAGTAAAAAAATTTTTTGAATTTTTTTTTTTTTTTTTTTTTTACAAAATAAAACTAAAGAGAATATTAAACACCAAAAATTTCAGAAATACTTTTTAATAAACATGTGGGCCGCAAAACTATTTCTCTAAAATTACAGTACTTCTTAGTTAAAGCGTGGGCACGCCTTAAAAACATTTTATTTTAAAATCACAGAAGTAATTATTAGTTAAGGCGTGCACGCCAAAAATTACAAAAATAAGCATTATTTAAACACTCTAAATCAAAATTAAAAGCAATAGATATAACAAAAATCAATATAAATAAATCCTTTGGGTTGCCTCCCAAAAAGCGCCTTTGTTTTATGTCTTTGGCTAGACATATTCATGCATCAATCTCCATACATGGGACTCTCGAGAGCCACTTCCTTCACAATATTCACCGACAAACCTTCATAAAAAGGTTTTAAGCGGTGACCATTAACCTTCAAAACTTTCTCAGAGGTCGGACTCCGAATCTCAACTGCACCATAAGGAAAAATATTAGTAACAATAAAGGGTCCAATCCAGTGAGAACGTAATTTACCAGGAAAAAGTTTAAGCTTAGAATGAAAAAGAAGAACTTTTTGACCAACAGAGAACTCTTTTCTCAAAACCATTTTGTCGTGAAATGTCTTCGTCTTTTCCTTGTAGAATTGCGAACTCTCATAGGATTCATTTCTAATCTTCTCTAACTCTTGCAACTGCAACTTCCTCTGCTTTCCCTCTTCATCCATGAAAAACTTCCCGCACTATAGGGTTAATAGCATCCACGAAAATAGAATGTTCCTCACTAAGATATTTCATGGCATCATTCATATTGAACTCTATAACCTCCATCAAATTCCATAGTGAGAATCCCTTTATGTATATCCAATTTAGTTCTAGCAGTCTTAAGAAAAGGTCTTCCTAGCAAAATTGGGACAGAATTAGAAGAGTGATCATCATCCATATCAAGTACATAAAAATCAGCAGGAAAAACCAACTCATTAACTTGTACTAAGACGTCTTCTAATACCCCATCAGTAAATGCATAAGACCTATCAGTTGAATTATCACACCAGTTTCTTTTAATGGACCAACATTCAAAGATGAATAAATAGAACGAGGCATGACATTAATAGAAGCTCCTAGATCTAACATAGCCTTCTCAACTCTAACACTACCAATTTTGCAAGGGATAGTAAACATACCTGGATCCTTGCACTTAGGAGGTAGTTTCTTTTGGAGAACTGCTGAAACATTCTCCCCCATGTGAACTCTTTCATCTCCTCTTAATTTTCTTTTAGAGGTGCACAGTTCCTTAAGGAATTTAGCATATCGAGGTATTTGTTTTATAGCATCTAATAAAGGAATATTTACCTCAACCTTGCGAAATGTCTCAAGGATGTCTTTCTCTTGTTCCTCCTTCTTGGATTTTGCAAACCGGCTTGGAAAAGGAGGAGGTATCACCACAGGTAGGGGTTTCACTCTGGTGGGTTGCGCATTTTGAGAATTAGGCATCAATTCATCCTTCTCAAGCTCATCTTCCACTTGCTTTGTCACTTTCTTAGTAGGCTCTTGCAACCCCTTCCCACTTCTAAGAGTGACACTAACGTTTTGCTTTGGATTCACCTCAGTTGAAGGCAATCTCCCGATACTTGAGACTCGGTGCTCCTTGTAGTTGCCAATTGACTCACTTGGTTCTCTAAATTCGAATGCTCGTTGTGGTTGCACCTTTGAAATTGTTGAGTGTTAGTCAAGTGATTTAACAATTTCTTCAAGAGATATACGACTTGGAGTCATTTGTGGAGGGCTGGTTGTCTCTTGGTGGGTATTGTTGGAAATCGATGGCCTAGCTCCATAGTTTGGATGATCCCTCCATCCCGGATTGTAATGCATAAGGATCATACCTCCTCGAGGCATGCTTGGAAATCCTCCAACTGCATTGGCTTGTTCAACGGGTTCTTCTTGAAGTGTAGGACACATATCAGTTGAATGACCCATATTGGAACAAATGCCACAAATCTTCACCTGTTGCACATTGCCTACAACAAACTTTTCCACAAGCAAAGTAAGTTTATCAAGACGTTGATCAATAGAAGAGATATTTACCTCATTCACTTTTCTTGAAGTGTGATCTTGCCTGCTGCAAAACTGTTGTGCATTGGCAGCCATATTTGAGATCAACTCTCTTGCTTGAGTAGGGGTCTTGTTCACCAACACACCTCCACTAGCAGCATCTATCATACTCCTATCCATCAATGACAGTCCTTCGTAAAAATATTGAATAAGAAGCTGATCAGAAATTTGATGCTGAGGGCAGCTGGCACACAACTGTTTGAATCGCTCCCAGTACTCGTACAAAGTCTCTCCAGGAAGTTGTCTGATCCCACAAATGTCTTTTCTAATGTTGGCAGCTCTTGAAGCAGGAAAGTATTTCTCGAGGAATTGTTTCTTCAAACCATTCCACGTTGTAATAGATCCGAGGCAAGTAGTATAACCGGTCTTTAGCTAACCCATCTAAGAGAAAGGAAAAGCCTGTGACTTAATCGCTCTTGATCACGCCTTGTGGCCTCATACTTGAACACACCATATGAAATTCCTTCAGATGTTAATGAGGATCTTCACCTGCAAGACCATGAAACTTGGGTAATAAATGAATAAGACCAGATTTTAATTCAAAATTTACCTCCAAGTCCGCATATTGAATGTAGTGGTTGATGATTGAGTCTGGTTCAAATTAACTCTAAGAGTTCTTTCTACAGGTGCAACTCTATCCATCACTCGTTCTTCTGAATCGCTAGATGATTCAACCAAATCCAGCACTGTATCTGTTTCAGGAAGCAAAGGCAATGAGGATTGTTGCTTAGCTCGTTTCGTCTGCTGTCTCAGTTGGCGAGCTGTCTTCTCAATTTCAGGATCAAAGCAGTGTGCACATGCGAGAAGAACGAACCATAAACTAAGTAAAACGTAAAAAGGATTAAATAAATGACACCAATCCCCGGCAACGGCGCCAAAATTTGATGGTTGTCGAAGCCAACAAAAATAAATACCTACTCTAATAAATTTGTGTATAGGGATTGAGTAGGGTCGTGTCCACAGAGATTGGTAATTATTTAAATCCTTTAAAATGTAAAATGCAAAATGGGGGGAATTGTTGACAATAATCAAAATCAAATTAAAATGACAAGAACGTAAATTAAAATTGTAATTCAAATTGGGAAAAAAGCTCTGGTTGAAGGAATTAACTCAGCTTGATTCGACTACTGATCATTGATCTAAATATAAATAATTATTACTCATGAATAGACTGGTTATAGCTCTTGAGGGCGCCTAATAGCCAATCTCTCCTTAACTAGTCGATAACCAAAACGACCATTGGTTATTTCCCTAATCAATAGACAACCCTAGATACGATCATAGGATTTAATCAATTGACAGCCTGAAAAACCAGAGAGACCCAAATCCTAATCAACAAACGCATACGATGGTTCATTTAAATTAGATTGTTTATTCTCATAACACAATATGCATGATGTGCTACTTGTCACAAACATTAAAATCTTCATACGATGAATCTTCTAATTGACAGTTGATTAGGTTGATAATTAAATAGTGGCCAATTATCTAATTAACAAACATAATCATGATAATAATTCAGAAAATAAACAAATACCCAACAAGCAATAAAACAATTAAAGCATAAGAAAGATCTCACAGTAATAATGAATCAAAGCTTTATTAACCTCCAACCAGAATTTTAGATTTAGTTCCTCATAGAGAGAAGAGAGAAATTTTAATCTAGGGTTTTTCTTTTTCCTACTTGATTGAGGATCCCCCTCTCTTTGTGTTTCAATCCCTTTTGTATTGTAGAGTTTTTCTAAAAATAGAATACTAAAATCTAAAATATTCTCTAAATTCGAAATTACAAAAATAGCCCAAAAAGGTGAAACACGTTAAAATAAAAACTGCAAGTTCTTTGTTGACAGCACGCGCCCACGCCTTATCAACAAAGTTCTTCTGAAATTCATAATTATCCATGCAAATAATCATCCTCAAACATCATCTTCTAGCTCAATTTTAGCACCAATCAATAGAATTGCACCTACAAAATAAAACACAAATAAATCACTATTATTAAGTGCAAAACATTAATATTAAAGGGAGTAAACAATACAAAATTAGTGCATAAATTGCACTCTAACAATTATTTCCCTGATGAATTTTTATTTTCTATAAACAAAATGCCTTGGTATGCTAATATTGTCAATTATCTTGTAACAGGTGAAATGCCATGTGAATGGAGTTCCCAGGACAAGAGGAAATTCTTAACATAAGTGAAAAGCTTTTACTGGGATGATCCATACCTGTTCAAGTACTGCTCTGATCAAATTTTTCGAAAATGCATACCAGACGACGAGATAAGTAGGGTCATTCAATTTTGCCATTCTGAAGCATGTGGGGGCCATTTTTCTTCAAAAATGACAGCTGCAAAAATATTGCAGTATGGATTTTATTGGCCTACATTATTCAAAGATTCATATGCATTTTGTAAAGTGTATAAGAATTGTCAATTGATAGGGTCCATTTCAAAACGAAACATGATGCCTTTAAACCTCATTCTTGTCATTGAAATATTTGATTATTGGAGAATTGATTTTATGGGCCCTTTTCCATCACCATTTGGATTTGTATACATTTTGGTTACTGTTGATTATGTTTCAAAATGGATCGAGGCGATTCCTTGTCGGCACAATGATCACAAAATTGTGATCCGCTTTCTAAATGAAAATCTTTTAAGTCGATTTGGAATACCTCGAGCCATTATCAGTGATGGGGAAAAACATTTTTGTAATAAGCCATTTGAGTCCTTAATGAAGAAATATGGAATTACACATAAAGTTGTCACCCCTTATCACCCTTAAATAAGTGGTCAAGTTGAATTAGTAAATAGGGAGATAAAATAAATTTTAGAAAAGACAGTTAATCCAAACCGTAAGGATTGGTCTCTTCAACTAACTGGTGCACTTTGGGCATATCGTACTGCTTTTAAAACATCTTTAGGAATGTCACCCTATCGACTTGTTTATGGAAAATCTTACCACTTACCAGTTGAACTTGAACATAAGTCATTTTAGGCCATTAAAGCTTTTAATTCAAATCTTGATGATGCTGGCAATGTGCGTAAATTGCAATTGAATGAACTTGAGGAATTAAGGAATGATGCATATGAGAATTCTAGAATTATTAAGGCAAGAACCAAATTTTTTCATGACAAAAGAATTTTTTGAAAAACATTTGAAATCGGTCAAAAAGTCTTGCTTTATAATTCTCGTCTTCATTTATTTCCAGGGAAGGTAAAATCAAAGTGCAATGGTCCGTTTGTTGTAAACAATGTGTATCCATATGGGGCCGTAGAAATTGAGAATCCAAAGGATGGTGTCACATTTAAAGTTAAAGGTCAAAGACTGAAACCATATCTAGAATATCAACCATGTGAAGTAGACACCGAAATTAATTTGAGTGACCCACCAAACCTCGATTGAGCCTTTTGTTTTAACTTTTGGTGAATTGGTTTTACTGTTGCTTTATCGTTTGAATTATTCGATTTTTTTTTCCTTCTTTTCTTTTCCCTATGTCTTGAATGGAGTGCACTGCATTGTTTTTAATTGTGTGCTGTTTAACAAATGTGTTTTAGCTCACCAAATTTTTATACTTATCATGAATACCTCCATGAGAAATTTCCTTTTCGATCATCTTAAAACACTTTTACATGTAAAATTTCACCTGAGGAAATTGATCCGATTTTGTAAATTACATCCTATTTGGGATCTACAACCACCAGAGTTAGTATTCCATGTTAAAGATCTAGAAAGACAACTCACAGAAATAGAGGATGGTATTTATGATCTGCAATTGGAGCTGGAGGTAAATCAATAAAAGGACGAAGGTGAGTTATATTTCTTGTGTGTTTTTGCTTTATTTTATTGTACTTCTTCACTTTTGATTTGATTTTGTAGATTTCTTTTGTTTTGTTTTAATTCACTCTCCCATATAAATGGCGGATAACGGTACTCTGTGACTTTTTAAAGTCGGTATTCTCAGTTTCCCACAATAACTGAACCCCAAAGTCAAGCATGGAATAAATAAAATATAAATTGCATCAGCGTTTTTCTTCACTCCCTCAAAATGCTCCCAAGAAGATTTATAAAGCTAGTTGTGAACAACTACGCTTGTTAATGATTAATGGGATTCCTGCTGATATTCGCTGGTTAATTGAAGCAAAGGTCCGACTTGCAGGTGAGTTTTCTGATCCATTCATTTCTTACATGCTTGGTTTTGGTAAAATCACGTTTGTGAAAAAAAAGAAGAGCTAAGCGACTTGGCTCTAAATGTCTTAATTATGTAAGACTTGCTTGCAACAAACCTCGTTGTAAAACTTTAGAAATGGTTTCTATAAATCGTGAAGATAAAATTAAATTCGTTAAGGATGGCATGAGTAAAGAATCGTTGGATGATATCTTACGATCTCTTGAGACGCATCCGAGCGGATTTGTCCAACGTGAAATTCACAGTTTATTGAAGTTGTTCCAAAAAGAAAGTGCACAGTTTAGTCTTGGGAATCTGACTCTAAAGGACCATGTTTGCCAGTTTATAAGAAAACTGGATGGGAAGTCTATCCTCGGCCCATAGAGGGCGTTCAAGCTGTTACTGGACGGAAAACCAGAGGAAGATGTGAGCCACAATCACAACTACCAGTAAATAACATTTTATTTTATCTTATCTTTTGCATTATTATTATTATTATTTTGTGTGATTTTATATCTAATCACTGTTTGCTTTTTCTTTTCACTGTTTGCCTTTGAATTATTGAGCCAAAAGCTTCACGCGTCGTTTGACAAACACGCCACCCTATTTACAGATGTATATCATTATGTTTGTCACCAAGATCCTTAAATAAGAGCTCCTTTTTAAGCATTCACAAATTGTTTCTTTTTAGAATTGTTTTAATGGCAGGAACTTCAAGCAAACAATTATTTAAATTAAATTAAATTATGATATGTTAACTAGTAGTCAAATTAAATTAATAAATTTAATTGATCTTTTTGGCATGGACATTTTAAATTAAATTAACAATTATTGAAAGTAAATTATGATATGTTGGCTTAATTTGTTAAATTAAATTATGATTTGTTGGCTAGTAGTTAATTTAAATTGAATCAATCATTTTGGCATGGATGTTTTAAATTAAATCAACAATTATTGGAAGTAAATTATGATATGTTGCTATGTTGGCTTAATTTGTTAAACTAAATTATGATATGTTGGCTAGTATTTAAATTAAATTTAATTGATCTTTTTGGCATGAACATTTTAAATTAAATTAACAATTATTGGAAGTAAATTATGATATGTTGGCCTAACTTATTAAATTAAATTAAATTATGATATGTTGGCTAGTAGTTAAATTAAAATTAATTGATGTTTTTCATTTCAATAACTTGTTAATAAAACAATATTACTTATTTATTTTTATTTTATTCATTGTAGATGTCTAATTATTCAAGAGTTCAAGACAATCTCAATTGTGTAGCCAATGATATTGAGCATGAAGTTGAAGTTAATGATAGTGAAAATGATTCGCCAACAATTGTCACTAGCAGAAACAAGAGGAAAAATTCTTCGTCATCTAAACCACCACTACTACGGAAAAAAATGGCTCTAAGATGAGCAGTGTGGCAACATTTTACTAGACTTCCAAATAATGATAAGAAGTGCAAATGCAACTACTGCGGTAACGAATTTGAATGTGACTCGGTAGGGTACGGGACTATCACTTTGAGGACTCATTACCAAGAAATGTGTCAAAAGTACAAGGATTTTTAGAAAGACCAAACGACTTTAACTCAAGATGTTAGTAGTGATAAAATTGTAGAAAGAGGTTTTAATCAGGATGCTTGTAGACGAGCAGCTATAAAGATGATTGTTCTTGATGAATTATCTTTTTCTGTTATGGAGAATTCAGGTTTTAAGCATTTTTGCAACGTGGTGACTTCTAGATATCTTCTTCCATCATGAAGAACCATTACTATAGATACTCTTGATATATATGTCGAGGAAAAGCCTAAGTTAAAGAGCTTATTGGTTGGGAATAAACAAGGAGTATCTTTGACCACTGATATTTGGACTTCTATTACGACAGTTAGCTACATGGCTATCACAGCTAACTTTATTGACAAGGATTAGAATTTACATAAAAAGATTATCAGCTTCAACAAGGTTAATGATCATTCATCGAAGACAATTGGTAAACAAATTGAAAAAGATTTAATTAACTGGGGCATAGAGTGAGTGTGTGCTGTAACGGTTCACAATGCAAGTCCAAATAAGGGTGCTCTTAGGTACTTAAGTGATCAACTAAAGACTTGGAGGAATGATGCCTTAGTGATGAATGGGGATTATTTGCATGTTCGTTATTGTGCGCACATATTGAATTTGATTGTGACTAAAGGGTTGAAGGAATTTGAGCCTAGTATAGTTAGTGTTCGGAATGCTTTGAAGTATATAAAGTCTTCCACCACCAAGATGCAAGCATTTCAAATTCGCGTGCAACAAGAAAAGATCAATTCCCGAGGAAGTGTGATTTTGGATTGCCCTACTCTGTGGAATTCTACATATTCCATGTTGAGTACAGCATTCAAATTTAAGCCATCATTTGATCAGATGGCACTTGAAGATAAGCTTTATGATGCTTATTTCAATGAAGGGGGGGAAGGGAGGGGCTACCGTTGTATAGTGATTGGGAGAGTGCTCATCGCATAGTTAAATTTTTTAAGACTTTTTATGATGCGACTTTGCAATTTTCTTCTTCTTTGAAGGTAATATCACATCTTTATTATGCTTTTGAATTTTGATATATGATATGGAATTTATTTTAGCTTATTATGCTTTTGATTTTTTATATATGGTATGGAATTTATTTTAGCTTTATTATGCTTTTGAATTTTGATATATGATATGGAATTTTTTTTTTAGCTTTATTATGCTTTTGAATCTTGATATATGATATGGAATTTATTTTAGCTTTATTAACATTTTTTTTTAGGTGACATCGAACACTTGTTACAATTTGATATATCAAATTGAACAATCTTTGAAATTGTTGTCTGCTAGTAATGATAGCCTTTTGGGTTTGATGGCTATTAAAATGAAGGAGAAATTTGATAAGTATTGGGAGGGTTGTTTCAAGATAAATAAAATGTTGATTATTGCTTCTGTACTTGATCCATGGGAAAGATAAAATTTGCAACACGTTGCTTTGAGAAATTATATGGCAATGATAGTGCCAAATGTGTTCAGATGAAGAAAATGATGAAAGATTTGTTGACTAAGCTTTATGAGTCTTACAATGCACAATATAAACTAGGTGGTAGTAAGAGTGCAAGTGGAAGTGCAAGTGGAAGTACAAGTGGAAACCAAACTTTAGCTATTGGAAGTGAAAGTGATTTGAATTTTTGGGATTCGGGTGGTGATGATGATGTTATGATTGAGGACCCTTTCTTCGAATATAGTAAGGTGGTTGTAGTTAGTGAAGGTAGCCCAGAATTGTCAAATGAGTTGGATTTTTACTTGATGGAGAAGATGGAAAAAATTGCAAAAGGTAATTTGGGCACTAAATTTGATATTTTGTTATGGTGGAGGGTGAATAGTGCCAATTATCCAATTTTGTCACATATAGCAAGGGATTTTCTTGTTATTCCGGTGTCTACTATTGCCTCCGAGTCCGCCTTTAGTACTAGAGATCGTATTCTAGATCAATATAAAAGTTCTTTGACTCCAGACATGGTTGAGGCATTGGTATTATTACATAATTGGTTGCAGTCTTCTCTTTTCGTGGATCCAATAGCAGACTTGAATAAGTTGGTTGAAGATAACGAGTTTATGGATCAGCTTGCAGAAGGTATATTTCCTTTAATTTTAATTTAAGTTTACTTCTAAATAATTATGACCTTATAGAATTGTTTAATTTAATTTATTTTTTAAATAATATGAACCTCATTCAATTTGTTAATTTTTTTTTTTAATGTAGAACTTCGTAAATCAACAACGGCCAACCAACATGAAAGATCCATATAAATAATTTTTAGGTAATAAATTGATATGTATTTATTTGTTATTAAATATCACTTCATTTTAAATGGTTTAATTATTTGCTTTTGCTCACTTTGGATTTTGATTTAGGTGATGTGAATGGTGGATGTAGTTGTGGCTTGTTTGTTGCGGTGGATGTGGCTATGGCTTGTGTGCTTGTGTTATTGAGTTTTATCAATTATTGATGCACTATTATGGACTCATTATTATTTTTCTTTTGGTTGCCATGGACTTATAATTTGTAGTAGATTTTTAAGTTTAAGTGTGTTTATAAATTGTGAATATTTTGTATTGGGACTTTTATTATATGGCTTGTCTGCTTGTGTTATGGAGTTATCAAATATTGATGCACTATTATGAACTTCTTTTTTTTTTGGTTGCCATGGGCTTATAATTTGTACAATTGTAGTAGACTTTTAAGTTTAAGCATGTTTATGAATTGCAAATATTTTGTATTGGGACTTTTATTATTTTGCTTTTGATTTAACAGCTTTATACTTGTTTATTCATATTATATAGTGTTATTAATATTGTGTGTGTGGAGTGTAGTTTGGTACTTAGTATTGGTAGCTAATGGGGGTGTAAACTGCAAAATTAAGTAAAATTAGGTGGAAAGTATAAAATCTAATAATATTAGGGTAAATCTGTAAAATTAAAAAAAAAAGATAAATCTGAACCGAACTTCGGTTCGGTTTGGTTTTTAAATTTGATTTGAGTTCGGTTTACACTCTTAAGACCCTATCGGTTTTGGTTCGATTCGGGACCTAAACCGAACCGACTTTTGCCCACCCCTATCCTAAATGATGCATATGTACAACTAAACAAAAAAATGTATTTATGGCATATTGGGTACTAGAAACTATTAAATTTTATTTACAACATATTAGATTATAAAAATATAAAACTAAATGCCCAAACTATTAGTTATAATAATTGTTCATGTTTCTTGGGGCAATTTGCTTATTTTATATTATATGAAATAGTCAAATTAAACTTATTTTAAAGGAGCCTTAAATGTTCAAAAATTATTAAAAGACTTAAGTTAAAAATATTATAAGAATGATACAATTAATTAATTGTCAGACTTATTGTTATTTCGTAGTTATGTAAAATAATGTAAACTTATTATAACTATCTTATGGAGGTGAGGTGGAAATATCCACATCTTTTAATAATGGGTGATTTTCACTTATCTATCCTCAACTATCTCCAACCCACACATTGATGGACTTTATGTCCAAATTAACACAGACCCCCAAACCAAATGTTTAATTTTTTTTATTGTTACCATCAAGGCAAATTTTATAACTTAATAAAATTTAATCAAAATTCTTGAAATTAGCTTGAATGTATGGCTAAATCATAAATACATGTGCTTTCAAATGGCGTTTAGTTTGAAGTAAATTATGAAAAATTGAAATAATTTTTCATGAAATATAATTTCTTTCAGGTAACTTCAAACTTGATGCAAATTCTAAAATTTTACTTCAATATTTGATGAAATGTAAGTGCTTTTAAATGAATTCAAGTCTAAAGAAAAGTTAGAAAATTATTTTTTAAAAATGGAGGTATGTCAAATGGCTTTAAACTTGAAATAAATTTAGAAATTTACATCAATATTTGATTAATGGAAGTATTATCAAATCGTTTTTATCTCCATTTTTTTCTTATAATTTTTTTGGTCTATCATCATCTCCTTGAAGGCATCAAGTAATTAAAATTTAATTTAATACAAATATGAAATACAAAAGAGTACATTCTTCAAGATTATATGACTTGTGTCATTAAGCAAAAACTTTCTTTTTAACTCTATTCATATTGGCTCATGTTCAATTCTACATGTTGCAAAATAATCACTCGCACAAGCATCATTTTTATCCGTTATAGATACAAAACTTTGATCTTTATTTTTTATTTCTTGTCCAACAAAGGGTATTACTGTAATTTTGTACAGTAGTTATCGGTCTTAATGATCAAATTCTTGAAAAAATAATAAACAAGTAATAAACATCTCTTGAAAAATAATAGGTCAATAATTTTATAATTTATAAAATAATTCTCATAATATCTTTGATTATTTGATAAACAATTTTGCTTGTCACTATGAATGAGAAAAAAAAAAACTATGAAACAACAACGAGGTTAATGCTCCACAATCACATCTCACCAAACTACCTCGCCTAGTTATTCAAAGTGTTTTACATATGTGATTTCATAACAAATCACCTACATATGTTGTTATTCTCTGTATTCGTCATATGAAGCTGATAGCAATAGGACTCTTCACAATATACTGACCAAAAATCCAGCTCAAATTTGCTTGGGCTGAAGATGCGCCAATGTTCTTTGTTCTAGTGAATGTCACAGAATAGGTCACTTTTTGATTTTTCTCCGCAAAAGATATCTTATTCGGTTGTACGGTAATCTCTACTCCTTCGGGGGCAACAATATGACTGGTGTACGATGAATTAGCGGGTCCAACGTTTGTTACGGTTCTATTATATGTCTGAGGACCAGACCCCAATCTGATAGAGAATGAAGGATAATTTAGCTCTGCTTCAGCTATGCTCGACACTTTTGAGCATTGCACATCACCACCCACAATGCCTTGTACCTGTTGGTCCGTGTAATTTAAGCCACATAGATAAGGAATGTAATCATCGGGCTGGATATCATAAATAAGTCCAGGATCATTTGCTTTTGACGGGTTAACGTGGCCTGCACCAACTGCAAACAGATCAGCTGGAAGATTATTGCGATCAAGAATTGGCTTGCCTTCAAGGTTTACCGTATCAGCAGTAGTCATGATGGCAGATTTGATAGCGGCGGGTGACCAATCAGGATGAGCGCTTTTGAGCAAAGCTGCAATACCACTAAGATGCGGGCAGGACATTGATGTGCCTGAAATTATTTCAAATGTGTACTCTGTATTTGTTATGGGCTCCACAGCTGTTCGCCAGGCAGCTATAATGTTTACTCCAGGTCCAACAATGTCTGGCTTCAAGATTCCGGGGCTTACTGTGCTGGGTCCTCTTGAGGAGAAAGCGGCAACCTCAGGAGCAGATTTTCTGCCAATCACAGTTCCTTTCACCACCAATGCAGCAGTCGGTGACGATGTTGAATTTATGTAGGCTTTTATGCTCTCCCCCACTGTGTAACTCACACGCACGTGTGGAAGTACAGTGCTTCCAACTACAATACTGTCACCAATACGTTCGTTATTCATTAGAATCATGGCAGCGCCACCAGCATCCAAGACATCCTGAGGATTGACACTTAATTGACATAATACTACTTTGCCTTTGACATCAATACTTTTCAGAGTTTCTGGTCCGCAATTTGTTGTTGCCGAAGCATTCTTCGTGACAGGGTAAACAAGGGGCAATTGCTCAGAAGGGATATCTGTCCACTGCAAAAGTGATTCGCCGTCATAGGTTTCTTGGTTTCCGAGCTGTACCGATGTAACTATACTTCTGTCAGAGGTGCTTGCTCCCACAGTAAGCATCCAGGGGGCGTCATTAACTACAGAAAAAGGTTTTGGGCCCCAATTTCCTGCCGAAATACTTACGAAAATGCCTTTTTTAACAGCTTTGAAAGTTGCGATCGCAATTGCGTTAGCATGGAATTCTTTTTGTTGATCCGGACCAAGACCAATGGATAGAGAAAGCACATCAACTCCGTCTTCAATAGCAGCGTCAAGTGCTGCGCTAACTGAACTCTCAGGACAATCAGCGGCGTAGTCATCACAAGCTTTGTACATTGCCAAGTGAGCTAAAGGCGCCATGCCTACTGCGGTGCCGTTCGCCTGACCAAGTCTATTTGCACCATTGACGAAAGTCCCAGCGGCCGTGCTTGACGTATGGGTTCCATGCCCTCCGTCATCAATAGGTGGCAAACTTAGGTTATAAAAATTTCTGGCCCCAATTATCTTATTGTTACAACCCGCCCCTCCTGCAAATTCACATTTCCCTCTCCACTTTGCTGGTGGTGGAGGCATATCTTTATCGCTAAATGAAGGATGAGTAGGCGTTATTCCCGAGTCTAAAACTCCAATAATTACCCCTTTTCCGAAATTTGAATCCTTCCAAAATCCTGAATTCTGATGCAAACCCAAGAAGTTGTAAGTGTGGGTTGTATGCAGCTGCATTGTACTTTCAACATGGGCTGATATGAACCCATTCTTTGTTTCCATGGCCTTCACTTCCTCTGCTGTGAGCCTTGCAGCAAAACCTGAAGTCACATGCCTATAGCAATGCACCATTCGTGATTGATGATCATCATCGATGGAGTTTGATGAGATGGTAGCCGGCAAGAACGAATGGTACCAGCTTTCTAGATCTATTTCCTTCGTAAAATTACCATGCTTTGGCTTTTGCACGTAAACCATGTACGTTTGTAAGTCATCTATATCACTTTCGACATTGCTAATCCCTGCAATTGCTGGAGAGAGACTGATAATATAAATGAGACTAACTAGAATGGAAGCCATGTTTAAAATTTTACTACTCCTAATCTCAATGAACCAAGAGTCGAAAAATGTTAAAATTGTTTGACGAGTTGATGCATCAATCCCATGCACATACACATATATATATATAGCGCAATACAGAAAGCGATAAGTACGAAGAATTAACAAGAAGCTAGTACACGACCGTAAATGGAGATATAATAGCTGGAACTAGTTCATAACGATTAACAAAATGTATATGTATGATCTTATGTTAAACTATATTTGGAGAGACTAAGGTTCCCTAACAGTTTATTTGTTTACCATTTAACAAAGAAAATATCATATGTTGGCTTTCTGGCATTTTTTTTTTAATAACTCGTACAGTCGTTGAAACTATCATAACCTTGGAAAAACCACTTGTTACCACTAAAATTAGACCTCACCTTTAATTGGTTATAAACGTACCGAGTTAGTTCATTAAGATCGCGTGTTTCCAAGGATGCGTGCATCTATTTATTTGGGTCACAAAAAATATAAAATTAAAATTGTTAATCAGTTCCGGCAAAAGCAGTCATTTCGTTTATGAATTAAATTTGATCAGAAGAAGTCGCGGCAATTAGATTTTGGGTAATTTTCATTTAATTCCTGTTTGTTTACTTGAAAATCAAACAATTAAATAAACATTTTGCATTCAAAATAAGTCAAGTCCGTAGTGTAAGGGTATTGATTATTCAATACCATAATGGATGAATAATGAACTTATATTTAGAGTTACTAACAGACAAGGGTCCAACTAAGAGTGCCCAAGATATTATACCCCATGCATGGCCACTAAACAAATCTATACCTTGAAATTGGAAGGTAAAAAAATTCAGTAATATATTACTGTAGTTTTATCTCATATTACTATTTATTGTATTATTGATTATAACTTATTCTAAATTAATCATTGAGGATTGTTGTTTTCTATATCATATATTATATCCTTCATTAAATACTATTTCTAATCTTCTATATTATAATCTTTATGAGTCTGTATTATCGCTAGTCTTCCTAAATTATGCACCTTTTTAATGTAATCACTAAATGTTTTAATAGAACAATGTTGTAAGGTAAAACAAGTATAATTATCTAATGGCATGCAAGCTAAATTTCTAATTAAAAAATCTTATAAATAGTTTTTCTTCTCTACTAGGTACTCCCGACTTTTGTAAAATTGGCTGGGTAAAATTATCTTGTCACAAAAACTAACTAAAATTGTATCCAGGGACATAGCCAAAGATAGGACTGTGGGGCACAGCCCCAGCTGGCTTTTTATAATGTTTCTTGATGATTCTTAAAAGAAAATATTTTATTTATTATTTATGAAAATGTCCTGAAATTGAAAAATTTTGAAAGTACCATATAGTTTTAAAAATTTCGCCCTAACTTAAATGGCTAATTATAAATAATTTGATTAACTATTATAATTTCATAAAATCAACAAAGACAAACAAGAGAACCTAAGTAAAGTCCATTAAAAGTCAAATAAAGAAAGTGACTTTACTTTTCTACCATCTCTTATATGTGTGGTGGTGCCGGTGAAATTGGAATCCATAGTGATTAAGTAATAATATAAGACTTGCAGTTTCATCATTGTTGCAGGGTACAAAGGCGTGAATTTGCTCTCACTTTCTTCATTTGGTTCACTTGATCTTTTAAAATTGTAAGTTTATTGATTAGATCTTTTTATTATTTGATTATTTTTTTCATTATAAAATTGCTAAATTTTTTATATATTCATGTTTGATTTTTGGGTTGCCATATTCGTCAGCAGTGCCGCAGTGCGTGAATTTCCTCTCACTTTTGTCATTTGTGTCGCTTGATCTTTTAAAATTGTAAGTTTATTGATTAGATCTTTTTATTATTTCATTATTTTTTTCATTTTAAAATTGCTAATTTTATTATATATTCATGTTTGATTTTTGTGTTGCCATATTCGTCAGCAGTGCCGCAGTGCGTGAATTTCCTCTCACTTTCTTCATTTGTGTCGCTTGATCTTTTAAAATTGTAAGTTTATTGTTTAGATCTTTTTATTATTTCATTATTTTTTTTTCATTTTAAAATTGCTAATTTTATTATATATTCATGTTTGACTTTTGTGTTGCCATATATGAATATTTTTGCCAATTGCCATTATTAAAAGATTTAAGAACAAATTAAGTTATTATGATTAGTACACTATACACTGAATTTTTAATGAAGACCCATAATATTTGTGTAGTTCTGTAACTGTAATTTTCATATACATTCTTTTTTATGAAGAAATTTTTCTTTGAACGATAAATATTATACTTATTCAATAAATGTATTCCTTTGAACAGCCATGGATAAATATTTAAGAAAAAATTCAACAATTGCAACCTCATCAGGAAAAATTAGTGGCAGTTCAAAAGAAAATGTTAGTCTTAATTTGCATGATCTTCCTAGAGATCCTGGTTTACGAACAGTAATTTCAAAGTTAGATCATACTATTCAAGATGAAGTTCGGAGAGCATACTTGCAAATGAGTCCTTTTCAACCTGAGAGCCATGATTTTCCTACTAGGTTATTAGGAGAAAAATCGCGACGATTTGTCCGGAGTTGGTTTGATAATTATCCTAATTGGTTAGAATATAGTATAGTAAAAGATGCAGATTTTTGTCTTTATTGTTATGTTTTTAGAGAAGAAAATGGTAGTCAAGGGGCTGGTCCATGCTTTACTGGTGATGGGTTTAGAAATTGGAAGAAAAAAGAAATGTTGAAACAACATATTGGTGGTGTAAATAGTGCTCATAATATAGCAAGGCGTCGTTGTGAATCATTGATGAATCAAAAGGCACATGTTGCTACATTTTTCTTCAACCATTCTAAAAAAATTAAAAGGGAGTACCGGGTTTGTTTAACTGTTGTAATTGATTGCATTCGATTTCTTTTGAGACAAGGCCTTGCATTCCGTGGTAATAATGAATCCCATAGCTCAAACAATAGAGGAAACTTTCTTGAGCTTCTACAATTTCTTGCTGATCACAATGAGGAAATTAAAGGTGTCATTTTCAATAATGCTCCAGCAAATCTCCAAATTACATCTCCTGATATTCAGAAACAAATTGTAAGTGTTTGTTCAGCTGAAACTTCTAGAACTATTATTAAAGAAATTGGTGACTCTTTATTTTCTGTAATGATTGATGAATCTCGTGACATATCCACAAAAGAGCAAATGGCAGTTGTGTTGCGTTATGTGGATAAAAAAGGACATGTGGTTGAGCATTTTATTGGTATTGAACATGTTATTGATACTAAAGCTGTCTCTCTTAAAGCATCACTTGACACACTATTTGCTAGACATGGATTAAGCATTTCTAGATTACGTGGGCATGGATATGATGGTGCTAGTAACATGCAAGATGAACTTAATAGTTTGAAAACACTCATTCTAAAAGAGAATGAATCGGCTTATTACATTCATTATTTTGCCCATCAATTATAGTTGGCCCTTGTTTCTGTGGCAAAAAGGCACCAAGAAGTTAATGATATGTTCAGTTTAGTTGCTGAAGTTATTAACATTATTGCTACCTCATCTAAAAGATCTGATATCCTTAGAGAGAAGCATGTTGTTGTAGTTATTGAAGCACTGGAAATGGGCGAGCTTAAAGCGGACAAGGTATGAATCAAGAGATTACTTTAAAGCGTGCTGGCGACACATGGTGGAGCTCACATTACGGTACATTAATAAGCATTATTACCACGTTCTCATCCATAATTGATGTGCTGGATATTATTGCAAATGATGCATCAAATTCTAAGCAAAGATTTGAAGCAAGCTCAACCTTAAAGTTTATGCAAACATTTGATTTTGTGTTTACTTTATACTTGATGAAAAATATTCTTGGTTTTGCAAATGAATTATCACAAGCATTACAAAGGAAAGATCAAGATATTGTGAATTCCATGAAATTAGTTAGCATTTGCAAACTAGGTCTACAAAGGATGAGGGAACATGGATGGAATTCTTTGCTTAGTCAAGTTTCTTCATTTTGTGAGAAGCATTTTATTAGTGTTCTGGCAATGGAAAATATGTTTCTATCTCCTGGAAGATCAAGGCGTAAAGTGCAAGAGATCACAAATATGCATCATTATCGCATTGACCTATTTTGTGCTATTTTGGATATGCAATCGTTTTAATGAGGTAAACACTGAATTACTTCTTTGTTTGGCTTGTTTATGTCAAAAGATTCATTTGCACCTTTCAATAAAGAAAAGTTACTGCGCCTTGCTCAACTTTATCCAAAAGATTTTTCTCAAGTTGATCTCATGGCATTAGATGCTCAGCTTGATGTTTATATAATGGATATGCAGCCTAGTGTTGAGTTTTCAGGATTAAATGGGATTGTTGATCTTGCACAAAAAATGGTTGAGACTAATAAGCACAAGGTGTTTTCATTAGTCTATTTATTAGTCACATTAGCATTACCTCTACCAGTTGCCACTGCTACTGTTGAAAAAGTTTTTTCAGCTATGAATTATGTGAAGAATCGACTACGAAGTCGAATAATAGATGAATGGTTGAATGATAACCTGGTTGTATACATTGAAAAAGATGTATTTAATTGTATTGATGATGAAACTATTTTACAGCATTTTCAACACATGAAATCCCGTCGGGGAATTCTCAATTAGAACAATTGTAATAAATAAATTTATTGTTAATTTATATTAGAGTTGTGATTCTATTTACTGTTATCTAAATTTTCAAAATTTATTATCAATTTATATTATATTGCGATTTTATGTGTTGTAATATAAATTCTCAAGATTATATTATATTTTTAATGTGCCTCAGATCAAATAAATTCCTGGCTACGTCCCTGATTGTATCCTTTTTAAAAATTTCTTAAAATTGTTTTTCAAGAGTTCAGAGTGTTAAATCAAACTTTTCAATAAAGCCCAAGTTTTTTCAAAAAAAGAAAAAAAAACTTCTTCCTTTTAGGCACATGGAAATCTAGAGCACAGAGCCTCCTTTCTTTTTCCTAAAACGTTTATCCTTCAAGAAAAATGGTACTTTTATGCGTAAAATTGGGCATTCAAAGGTCCTTTTTTGAAGACTTTGAATTTTTCTAGAAACCTAAGTTTTTCAATAGAGTTTGATTTTATTCTTTATAGTATCATCAGGCTAATAAAAAGATACTTGATTCATAATAAAATTTTTGTAACCAAAACTTATTCGTTCATAAACACACAGAGGCTTACAGAAGACTAGGTTTCTCTGTTAAAGAAAAACTAAATAATTTAGCTATAACACATTATGCTGAATAAACTGACTTGTTTATAATGACTTATAAAAATAGTGAAAATTTGAAAAAGGGTCCTAGAGCTTTTACAAATTGAGTTTTGTTACAAGATGATTTTTCTAAAAACTTATGTTCTAATGAGTATTTTTTGATAATATAAGCAAAAGAAAACTCTTCTTATTTATAGATTTCTTCAAAGCCTTCTATCCTTATCTTCTGTTGTTTTCTATCTTTTGTTTTCTACGTGTGCGGACCAAATTATGAGGAGTATGACATCTACTAAAAAAAAAAATGTTGTCTTTATGTTCATGTAGAAAAAGTGAAGTGTCAACAGAATAATGAGTATCAATAAAATAGTCACCACAACTTGTCTTTTTTAAAGTTGTACTTTAGAAAAATAATGAGTAAAGGGTGACTAATTGAAGAATAAGCCACTACTGTGTCACGATTCTAGCATGTTGTCGATATTGTAGGTCTCAACATTATTTAGATTGTTGTAAAAGTACCTACCATCATCTTCTTCTTCGCTTGATTAATCTTCCATGAGAGATCTGTAAGTTATGAGATCTTACTTATATTGCTTGTGATAGAAATCTATAAGCTAATCATTTGTGGTCTTAGAAATAAAATGAACTTTATGTATATTCTAGAGAGAATATATTTTTTAATTAAGCTCTTCAACAATCAGCTTAGGACGATTCGTGAATCTCTAATCTCAAATTTTCTTACTATTATTACGCTTCTCCAATGTCTAATCTACTTGGTCGAAGAATTACTAGTACAAATCTAAGATATATTTGAACCCTACAAGTTATTAAGTTCCCTAATGATGTTAAGTCTATCCTGGATCTCAAACGATGACTTGATTAAGAAAACCAAAATATAATAATAATTATAGAGTTCATATCAGTAGTTTATCCCAAAATTTTAGTTGTATAGGTTTGTATAATCCCATATCAAAGCTAACTCTTGCTACACTATAAGTGAGATGACACTTATAGTATGTATATTCTAGTGGTATTTCTTAATAGAATGGATCAGTTCTAGGGTAAATGATTGATACTGAAAAGTGACATTTAATAAGGATAAAATTATTAGTTTTTCACTTATTGTATCAATTAATGCGCTCATTATTTATAAATTATTTTAATACTTCTCAAATATACTTTTATGTTAAATTAATTCACAATATGTTAATTTTTATCTTGTAAATATTTTTTCAGAAGTAAAGATGGAATTGGAATTGAAAGCGGGAACAAAGAAGAACTACTGGAGCACAATGGAGGATATGTAATAATAATAATAATAAAATAATAAAAATAAATAAATAAATAAATAAAAACAAAAGAATCAAAGAATCAAAGGCAACCATGTTAGGTTGCCCGTGATGGTCAGGAGGCCATCATGCCTCCTGACCATTGCACTTTTCAATTTATATATATATATATATATATTATAATAATAATAAAATAAATAAATAAAGATATTGCATTCCTTGCCTATAAAAGGCAAGGAGCTGGAGGGAACAAGGGAGAACGAATTCGAGAGTGCGAAAAGCCGAGAGAGGAGCAGAGTGCTGAGGAGTTGTGTTTTCTCTTCTTTTTCTCTTTTGTTTTCTAATCAATTTTCCTTATAACATATTTCTAAAGTTTATCAAATAAAAAGAGTGTTTTGTTTTCTTTCAACATGAGTAGCTAATTTTACTAAGCTGAGGTGAAGGGTGAAGCTCAAAGTTTCAAATTATAAAATTAATTACTTTTCTCAAGTGAATTTTAAGTTTATTTTCTGATTATTTTTATATCATGTTAATTTATAAGTTTTCTTGGATTTATATGGTATTTTGACACAATGTCGACACATTAACACAGTTGTGGCACATTAGGTACTTTATTCCATATTTATCCACACACACAGAATTAAATGATATAATAAATAACTGATAAAAATGAGGCAAAATATAAAAAATGAGAGAGTAAGAAAATTATAGTTTAAATACTGAGAGTAGATCCTGTAGCCTTAGCATATTTTTAAATTAGTTTCAAATAATTTCTTTTCCCCACAATTAATTTTCTTAGTTTTAAATTGACTGCTGGATTTTAAATTTCCTATGGTTCGACCCTGAACTCACCTGGTTATATTATAACTAGATACTCTTATACTTGAGAGTAATACACTTTTGAGTTGTGTCAACTTTTTGACGCCGTTGCCTGGGAGTTTGCTAAATTTGGTATCAATTTGTCTTTGCTTTATTATTATTTTTTTTTTCGTTTACTATCTTGCCGTTATTTTATTTTATTCTTTTTTACAAAACATCAGTCAGCAACCCTCTTCTCTTGAAATCTTAACATTATACATAAATTTTGTAAGAAACTTCACTTTAGCCCAGAAACTTCGCAAATCAGTCCTCAAACTAAATTCCTTTTTTTAAATTTCTGCAATTTACTTTTCGCATTTATTTTAATGGTCGGTTCCACCGCCTAACTGTTATTTAAATTTTGTTAATTTATTTATGTTTGTTTATATGGTCGGTTCTACCGCCTAACATTTTAATTTCAGTTTGTTTATTCTTGTACATTAATTTATTTAATTTTATGTTCTATTATATGGCTGGTTTTAAAATACCGCCTAACTTGTTTTCTTTAATTTCTTTATTTTATTGCTGGTTCTAAACTACCGCCTAATATTTTGTTAATTGTTTCCTTTAATTACTTTGTTTTTATGGCTGGTTTCACCGCCTAATTTATTTTATTTCAGTTTGTTTATTTATTTATTTTTTTTGTATTTTTACTTATTTAATTTCTAGTTTATTTTATTTATTTTTTTTTTCTGTAATTTTCATTTAGCGTTTTATTCATCATTGGTTTAGCGCACATTATTAGCATTGCATGCGTCGTTGGTCTCGTACAAATAGTGGCAGATTAATTAGGAGATCACCTTCACCACCTTTAGATATGGCTAATATAGGACCGGAAAATTTTTTAGAGCATGAAGATAACCAAACCTTACAAAATCTTCATGAACAACCTAGGACCCTTAGAGACTTCATGCATCCTACTAGAACAGGATCACCATCATGCATAATCTTTCCTCCTGATGCATCACGTTTTAATTTCAAACCTGGTATCATTCAACTTCCGCCTACTTTTCATGGTTTTGAGTCTGAAAATCCATATTTGCATTTAAGAGAATTTGAGGAAGTCTGTAACACCTGCACTGATCAAAATTGTAGCATGAACATAATCAGACTTAAGTTTTTTCCTTTCTCACTAAAGGATAAAACTAAAACTTGGCTACAAAAGCTTTAGGTAAGGATCAATAAGAACTTGGGATGAAATGCAAGCACGATTTTTGAAAAAATTCTTCCCGCCCCACAGAACAAATTCTTTTAAAAAATAAATCACCACTTTCACTCAAAAACCAGGAGAAACCCTCTACCAAAGTTGAGATAGGTATAAAGAGTTATTTAACATTTGCCCACACCACGATTTTAACACATGGATGTTAGTGTCTTAATTCTACGAGGGATTAATATCTCAAAGTAGACAAGTTGTTGAAATGATGTGTAATGGTGAGTTTAGGGATAAAAGTCCTGAAGATGCATTAGATTATCTTGACTAAATAGCAGAGAATGCACAACACTGAGATACAGTTGGGTCTTATGAGTCATCAAGTAAACCTCAGTCATCTCCATCTGGTGGAGGCATGCATAACCTTAGGGAAGACCATGACCTTCAAGCCAAATTTGCATCCTTAGCTAGAAAAGTCGAAGCACTAGAGTCGAAAAAGAATGATCATGTAAAGTCTGTTCAAAGTATTTCATGTTATGTTTGCGACTCTACTGACCATTCTACGCAGGATTGTCCAACATTGCCAGCTTTGAGAGAAAGTTTGCACGAACAAGTAAATGTCGTTGACAATTTCAAAAGGCCAAATCCCAATCCATACTCCCAAACTTACAACTCTGGTTGGAGAAACCACCCAAATTTCAGTTGGAGAAATGACAACCATGCACAACCTTCACAACCAGTTCCTCCACGTCAAAATTTCCAAAACCCCCAGAGTTACCCACCATATGTCTTACCACCAAGAAAAATTTTGGAAGACACATTGCATTCGTTTATTGAAAAACAAGAGTCGATCAATAACCAAACGAACCAGCGAAAACCAGTAGGTACCTGCATAGAATCAAGTGTAGAGCATATGTTAGCAGTATCATAATTTAGTTCTTTACTTGATTTAAAAGAACCAGCAAAATAAATATCCACAGAATTTGTAAAATTTTCATCCTGAATGTGTTCCTCAATAATTGGCTCGATGAGATCAATCTCCTCATTCTCATTATCATCATCTTCTTGGTGGTGATGTTGTTTACACATGTTGAACACATTGAGTTCCAATGTCATGTTGCCAAAAGATAAGTTCATTACTCCATTCTTGCAATTAATCAAAGCATTAGCAGTAGCTAAAATAAGACACAACCAAATGAATAAACTTTGAAGATATGACACAACCTGAAGAACTAAACAAAGAGGAAGCACCAGAGCTCGAATTAAAGCCCTTACCAGAAGAATTGAAGTATGCTTATCCTGGAGAGCAGCGGACATATCCGGTGGTAATTTCTTCCCAATATACGCATGATCAAGAAGGTAAGTTGCTTTCTATACTTAAAAAGCATAAAAATGCATTTGGTTGGACCTTAAAAGACATAAAAGGCATTAATCCTTTAACATGCACACACCAAATACACCTAGAGAAAAATGCCAAAACAACTTGTCAACCACAAAGAAGATTAAATCCTCATATGAAAGAAGTAGTAAAGAATGAGGTCCTGAAACTACTCGATGTAGGAATTATCTATCCTATCTCTGATAATAAATAGGTAAGTCCAACACAAGTAGTACCAAAGAAATCTGGAATAACCGTTGTAAAAAATGAAAATAGTGAACCAATTCCAACACGCATTCCATCTAGTTGGCGCATGTGCATTGATTATAGAAAATTAAATGATGTCACCAGAAAAGATCATTTTCCACTTCCATTTCTAGACCAAATTCTCGAAAGAATAGCTGGACATCCCTACTACTGCTTACTTGATGGCTACTCTGGCTATTATCAAATTCCTATAGCCTTAGAAGACTAGGAAAAAACCACATTTACATGCCCATTTTGAACATTTGCATTTAGAAGAATGCTCTTTGGACTTTGTAATGCTCCTGCAACATTTCAAAGGTGCATACTAAGCATTTTTAGTGACATAGTTGAAAATTGTCTAGAGATTTTTATGGATGACTTAACTGTATTTGGTAATTCTTTTGATACATGTCTTGATAATCTAGAAAGGGTTTTAGAAAGATGTAAAGAAAAAGAAATAGTTTTAAATTGGGAAAAATGTCATTTCATGACCACTTCTGAAATTTTCTTGGGCCACATGGTGTCGTCAAAAGGAATTGAAGTTGACAAAGCCAAAGTTGAAGTCATTTCAAAATTACCCTCACCAAAGACAATTAGAGAAGTCCGTTCTTTTTTAGGACATGCAGGATTTTATAGGAGGTTTATAAAAGACTTCAGTGCCATATCTAGACCACTTTGTAATCTCCTGATAAAAGACACACCTTTGAATGAACAAATGATTGTCAACAAGCCTTTGAAAAATAACTAGTCTTTTGACATCACCCAATAATGCAACCCCCGATTGGTCTTTGCCTCGAGCTAATGTGATGCCAGTGATTATGCCGTTGGTGCTGTTATGGGACAGAGGAAGGAAGGTAAGCCCTTTGTTATTTATTACGCAAGTAGAACTTTGAATAGTGCTCAAATGAATTACACCACAACCGAAAAAGAACTACTTGTTGTAATATTTGCATTGGATAAATTTCGTTCATATTTAATTAGTGCAATTACTATTGTTTATTCTGATCATGCTGTTGTAAGATGTTTAATGTCGAAACAGGATGCCAAACTAAGGTTGATACGATGGATTTTGCTACTTTAAGAATTCAATTTGACAATCAAAGACAAAAAGGGCGCTGAGAATGTTGTTGCAGATCATCTTTCAAGACTTACAAACGAGTCTTCAATTGAAACAACACCCATCAATGATTATTTCCCTGATGAATTTTTATTTTCTATAAACAAAATGCCTTGGTATGCTAATATTGTCAATTATCTTGTAACAGGTGAAATGCCATGTGACTGGAGTTCCCAGGAAAAGAGGAAATTCTTAACATAAGTGAAAAGCTTTTACTGGGATGATCCATACCTGTTCAAGTACTGCTCTGATCAAATTTTTCGAAAATGCATACCAGACGAGGAGATAAGTAGGGTCATTCAATTTTGCCATTCTGAAGCATGTGGGGGCCATTTTTCTACAAAAATGACAGCTGCAAAAATATTGCAGTATGAATTTTATTGGCCTACATTATTCAAAGATTCATATGCATTTTGTAAAGTGTATAAGAATTGTCAATTGATAGGGTCCATTTCAAAACGAAACATGATGCCTTTAAACCTCATTCTTGTCATTGAAATATTTGATTATTGGAGAATTGATTTTATGGGCCCTTTTCCATCACCATTTGGATTTGTATACATTTTGGTTACTGTTGATTATGTTTCAAAATGGATCGAGGCGATTCCTTGTCGGCACAATGATCACAAAATTGTGATCCGCTTTCTAAATGAAAATCTTTTAAGTCGATTTGGAATACCTCGAGCCATTATCAGTGATGGGGAAAAATATTTTTGTAATAAGCCATTTGAGTCCTTAATGAAGAAATATGGAATTACACATAAAGTTGTCACCCCTTATCACCCTTAAATAAGTGGTCAAGTTGAATTAGTAAATAGGGAGATAAAATAAATTTTAGAAAAGACAGTTAATCCAAACCGTAAGGATTGGTCTCTTCAACTAACTGGTGCACTTTGGGCATATCGTACTGCTTTTAAAACATCTTTAGGAATGTCACCCTATCGACTTGTTTATGGAAAATCTTACCACTTACCAGTTGAACTTGAACATAAGTCATTTTGGGCCATTAAAGCTTTTAATTCAAATCTTGATGATGCTGGCAATGTGCGTAAATTGCAATTGAATGAACTTGAGGAATTAAGGAATGATGTATATGAGAATTCTAGAATTATTAAGGCAAGAATCAAATTTTTTCATGACAAAAGATTTCTTTGAAAAACATTTGAAATCGGTCAAAAAGTCTTGCTTTATAATTCTCGTTTTCATTTATTTCCAGGGAAGTTAAAATCAAAGTGGAATGGTCCGTTTTTTGTAAACAATGTGTATCCATATGAGACCGTAGAAATTGAGAATCCAAAGGATGGTGTCACATTTAAAGTTAAAGGTCAAAGACTGAAACTATATCTGGAATATCAACCATGTGAAGTAGACTCCGAAATTAATTTGAGTGACCCACCAAACCTCGATTGAGCCTTTTTTTTTTAACTTTTGGTGAATTGGTTTTACTGTTGCTTTATCGTTTGAATTATTCGATTTTTTTTCCTTCTTTTCTTTTCCCTATGTCTTGAATGGAGTGCACTGCATTGTTTTTAATTGTGTGCTGTTTAACAAATGTGTTTTAGCTCACCAAATTTTTATACTTATCATGAATACCTCCATGAGAAATTTCCTTTTCGATCATCTTAAAACACTTTTACATGTAAAATTTCACCTGAGGAAATTGATCCGATTTTGTAAATTACATCCTATTTGGGATCTACAACCACCAGAGTTAGTATTCTATGTTAAAGATCTAGAAAGACAACTCACAGAAATAGAGGATGGTATTTATGATCTGCAATTGGAGCTGGAGGTAAATCAATAAAAGGACGAAGGTGAGTTATATTTCTTGTGTGTTTTTGCTTTATTTTATTGTACTTCTTCACTTTTGATTTGATTTTGTAGATTTCTTTTGTTTTGTTTTAATTCACTCTCCCATATAAATGGCGGATAACGGTACTCTGTGACTTTTTAAAGTCGGTATTCTCAGTTTCCCACAATAACTGAACCCCAAAGTCAAGCATGGAATAAATAAAATATAAATTGCATCAGCGTTTTTCTTCACTCCCTCAAAATGCTCTCAAGAAGATTTATAAAGCTAGTTGTGAACAACTACGCTTGTTAATGATTAATGGGATTCCTGCTGATATTCGCTGGTTAATTGAAGCAAAGGTCCGACTTGCAGGTGAGTTTTCTGATCCATTCATTTCTTACATGCTTGGTTTTGGTAAAAGCACGTTTGTGAAAAAAAAGAAGAGCTAAGCGACTTGGCTCTAAATGTCTTAATTATGTAAGACTTGCTTGCAACAAACCTCGTTGTAAAACTTTAGAAATGGTTTCTATAAATCGTGAAGATAAAATTAAATTCGTTAAGGATGGCATGAGTAAAGAATCGTTGGATGATATCTTACGATCTCTTGAGACGCATCCGAGCGGATTTGTCCAACGTGAAATTCACAGTTTATGGAAGTTGTTCCAAAAAGAAAGTGCACAGTTTAGTCTTGGGAATCTGACTCTAAAAGACCATGTTTGCCAGTTTATAAGAAAACTGGATGGGAAGTCTATCCTCGACCCATAGAGGGCGTTCAAGCTGTTACTGGACGTAAAACCAGAGGAAGATGTGAGCCACAATCACAACTACCAGTAAATATCCTTTTATTTTATCTTATCTTTTGTATTATTATTATTATTTTGTGTGATTTTATATCTAATCACTGTTTGCTTTTTCTTTTCACTGTTTGCCTTTGAATTATTGAGCCAAAAGCTTCACGCGTCGTTTGACAAACACACCACCCTATTTACAGATGTATATCATTATGTTTGTCACCAAGATCCTTAAATAAGAGCTCCTTTTTAAGCATTCACAAATTGTTTCTTTTTAGAATTGTTTTAATGGCAGGAACTTCAAGCAAACAATTATTTAAATTAAATTAAATTATGATATGTTGACTAGTAGTCAAATTAAATTAATAAATTTAATTGATCTTTTTGGCATGGACATTTTAAATTAAATTAACAATTATTGAAAGTAAATTATGATATGTTGGCTTAATTTGTTATATTAAATAATGATTTGTTGGCTAGTAGTTAATTTAAATTGAATCCATCCTTTTGGCATGGATGTTTTAAATTAAATTAACAATAATTGGAAGTAAATTATGATATGTTGCTATGTTGGCTTAATTTGTTAAATTAAATTATGATATGTTGGCTAGTAGTTAAATTAAATTTAATTGATCTTTTTGGCATGAACATTTTAAATTAAATTAACAATTATTGGAAGTAAATTATGATATGTTGGCCTAACTTATTAAATTGAATTAAATTATGATATGTTGGCTAGTAGTTAAATTAATTTTAATTGATGTTTTTCATTTCAATAACTTGTTAATAAAACAATATTACAAGTTTATTTTTATTTTATTCATTGTAGATGTCTAATTATTCAAGAGTTCAAGACAATCTCAATTGTGTAGCCAATAATATTGAGCATGAAGTTGAAGTTAATGATAGTGAAAATGATTCGCCAACAATTGTCACTAGCAGAAACAAGAGGAAAAAGTCTTCGTCATCCAAACCACCACTACTAAGAAAAAAAATGGCTCCAAGATTAGCAGTGTGGCAATATTTCACTAGACTTCCAAATAATGATAAGAAGTGCAAATGCAACTACTGCGATAATGAATTTGAATGTGGCTCGGTAGGGTACGGGACTAGCACTTTGAGGACTCATTACCAAGAAAGGTGTCAAAAGTACAAGGATCTTCAGAAAGACCAAACGACTTTAACTCAAGATGTTGGTAGTGATAAAATTGTAGAAAGAGGTTTTAGTCAGGATGCTTGTAGACGAGCAACTATAAAGATGCTTGTTCTTGATGAATTATCTTTTTCTGTTATGGAGAATTCAGGTTTTAAGCATTTTTACAACGTGGCAGCTTCTAGATATCTTCTTCCATCATGAAGAACCATTACTATAGATACTCTTGATATGTATGTCAAGGACAAACCTAAGTTAAAGAGCTTATTGGTTGGGAATAAACAGAGAGTATCTTTGACCACTGATATTTGGATTTCTATTACGATAGTTAGCTACATGGCCATCACAGCTAACTTTATTGACAAGGATTAGAATTTACATAAAAAGATTATCAGCTTCAACACGGTTAATGATCATTCATCGAAGACAATTGGTAAACAAATTGAAAAATATTTAATTAACTGGGGCATAGAGTGAGTGCGTGCTGTAACGGTTGACAATGCAAGTCCAAATGAGGGTGCTATTAGGTACTTAATTGATCAACTAAAGACTTGGAGGAATGATGCCTTAGTGATGAATGGGGATTATTTGCGTGTTCGTTATTGTGCGTACATATTGAATTTGATTGTGACTAAAGGGTTGAAGGAACTTGAGCCTAGTATAGTTAGTGTTAAGAATGCTTTGAAGTATATAAGGTCTTCCACCACCAGGATGCAAGCATTTCAAATTCGCGTGCAACAAGAAAAGATTAATTCCCGAGGAAGTGTGATTTTGGATTGCCCTACTCTGTGGAATTCTACATAGTCCATGTTGAGTACAACATTGAAATTTAAGCCATCATTTGATCAGATGGCACTTGAAGATAAGCTTTATGATGCTTATTTCAATGAAGGGGGAGGGGGGGAAGGGAGGGGCCACCGCTGTATAGTGATTGGGAGAGTGCTCGTCGCATAGTTAAATTTTTTAAGACTTTTTATGATGTGACTTTGCAATTTTCTTCTTCTTTGAAGGTAATATCACATCTTTATTATGCTTTTGAATTTTGATATATGATATGAAATTTATTTTAGCTTATTATGCTTTTGATTTTTTATATATGGTATGGAATTTATTTTAGCCTTATTATGCTTTTGAATTTTGATATATGATATGGAATTTTTTTTTAGCTTTATTATGCTTTTGAATCTTGATATATGATATGGAATTTATTTTAGCTTTATTAACATTTTTTTTAGGTGACATCGAACACTTGTTACAATTTGATATATCAAATTGAACAATCTTTGAAATTGTTGTCTGCTAGTAATGATAGCCTTTTGGGTTTGATGGCGATTAAAATGAAGGAGATATTTGATAAGTATTGGGAAGGTTGTTTCAAGATAAATAAAATGTTGATTATTGCTTCTATACTTGATCCATGGGAAAGATAAAATTTGTAACACGTTGCTTTGAGAAATTATATGGCAAGGATAGTGCCAAATGTGTTGAGATGAAGAAAATGATGAAAGATTTATTGACTAAGCTTTATGAGTCTTACAATGCACAATATAAACTAGGTGGTAGTAGGAGTGCAAGTGGAAGTACAAGTGGAAACCAAACTTTAGCTATTGGAAGTGGAAGTGATTTGAATTTTTGGGATTCGGGTGGTGATGATGATGTTATAATTGAGGACCCTTTCTCCGAATATAGTAAGGTGGTTGCAGTTAGTGAAGGTAGCCCAGAATTGTCAAATGAGTTGGATTTTTACTTGATGGAGAAGATGGAAAAAATTGCAAAAGGTAATTTGGGCACTAAATTTGATATTTTGTTATGGTGGAGGGTGAATAGTACCAATTATCCAATTTTGTCACGTATAGCAAGGGATTGTCTTGCTATTCCGGTGTCTACTATTGCCTTCGAGTCCGCCTTTAGTACTAGAGATCGTATTCTAGATCAATATAAAAGTTCTTTGAGTCCAAACATGGTTGAGCCACTGGTATTATTACATAATTGGTTGCGGTCTTCTCTTTTCGTGGATCCAATAGCAAACTTGAATAAGTTAGTTGAAGACAACGAGTTTATGGATCAGCTTGCAGAAGGTATATTTCCTTTAATTTTAATTGAAGTTTACTTCTAAAGAATTATGACCTTATAGAATTGTTTAATTTAATTTATTTTTTAAATAATATGAACCTCATTCAATTTGTTAATTTTTTTTTTAATGTAGAACTTCGTAAATCAACAACAGCCAACCAACATGAAAGATCCACATAAATAATTTTTAGGTAATAAATTGATATGTATTTATTTGTTATTAAATATCACGTCATTTTAAATGGTTTAATTATTTGCTTTTGCTCACTTTGGATTTTGATTTAGGTGATGTGAATGGTGGATGTAGTTGTGGCTTGTTTGTTGCGGTGGATGTGGCTGTGACTTGTGTGCTTGTGTTATGGAGTTTTATCGATTATGGATGCACTATTATGGACTCGTTATTATTTTTCTTTTGGTTGCCATCAACTTATAATTTGTAGTAGATTTTTAAGTTTAAGTGTGTTTATAAATTGTGAATATTTTGTATTGGGACTTTTATTATATGGCTTGTCTGCTTGTGTTATGGAGTTATCAAATATTGATGCACTATTATGGACTTTTTTTTTTTTGGTTGCCATGGGCTTATAATTTGTAGAATTGTAGTAGACTTTTAAGTTTAAGCATGTTTATGAATTGCAAATATTTTGAATTGGGACTTTTATTATTTTGCTTTTGATTTAACAGTTTTATACTTGTTTATTCATATCATATAGTGTTATTAATATTGTGTGTGTAGAGTGTAGTTTGGTACTTGGTATTGGTAGCTAATGGGGGTGTAAACTGCAAAATTAAGTAAAATTAGGTGGAAAGTATAAAATCTAATAATATTAGGGTAAATCTGTAAAATAAAAAAAAAAGATAAATCTGAACCGAATCGAAACCGAACTTCGGTTCGGTTTGGTTTTTAAATTTGATTCGAGTTCGGTTTACACTCTTAAGACCCTATCGGTTTTGGTTCGGTTCGGGACCAAAACCGAACCGACTTTTGCCCACCCCTATCCTAAATGATGCATATGTACAACTAAACAAAAAAAATGTATTTATGGCATATTGGGTACTAGAAACTAATAAATTTTATTTACAACATATTAGATTATAAAAATATAAAACTAAATGCCCAAACTATTAGTTATAATAATTGTTCATGTTTCTTGGGGCAATTTGCTTATTTTATATTATATGAAATAGTCAAATTAAGCTTATTTTAAAGGAGCCTTAAATGTTCAAAGATTATTAAAAGACTTAAGTTAAAAATATTATAAGAATGATACAATTAATTAATTGTTCAGACTTATTGTTATTTCGTAGTTATGTAAAATAATGTAAACTTATTATAACTATCTTAGGGAGGTGAGGTGGAAATATCCACATCTTTCAATAATGGGTGATTTTCACTTATCTATCCTCAACTATCTCCAGCCCACACATTGATGGACTTTATGTCCAAATTAACACAGACCCCCCAGACCAAATGTTTAATTTTTTTTATTGTTACCATCAAGGCAAATTTTATAACTTAATAAAATTTAATCAAAATTCTTGAAATTAGCTTGAATATATGGCTAAATCATAAATACATGTGCTTTCAAATGGCGTTTAGTTTGAAGTAAATTATGAAAAATTGAAATAATTTTTCATTAAATATAATTTCTTTCAGGTAACTTCAAACTTGATGTAAATTCTAAAATTTTACTTCAATATTTGATGAAATGTAAGTGCTTTTAAATGAATTTAAGTCTAAAGAAAAGTTAAAAAATTATTTTTTTAAAATGGAGGTATGTCAAATGGTTTTAAACTGGATATAAATTTAGAAATTTACATCAATATTTGATTAATGGAAGTATTATCAAATCGTTTTTGTCTCCATTTTTTTCTTATAATTTTTTTGGTCTATCATCATCTCCTTGAAGACATCAAGTAATTAAAATTTAATTTAATACAAATATGAAATACAAAAGAGTACATTCTTCAAGATTATATGACTTGTGTCATTAAGCAAAAACTTTCTTTTTAACTCTATTCATGTTGGCTCATGTTCAATTCTACATGTTGCAAAATAATCACTCGCACAAGCATCATTTTTATCCGTTATAGATACAAAACTTTGATCTTTATTTTTTATTTCTTGTCCAATAAAGGGTATTACTGTAATTTTGCACAGTAGTTATCGGTCTTAATGATCAAATTCTTGAAAAAATAATAAACAAGTAATAAACATCTCTTGAAAAATAATAGGTCAATAATTTTATAATTTATAAAATAATTCTCATAATATCTTTGATTATTTGATAAACAATTTTGCTTGTCACTATGAATGAGGAAAAAAAAAAAAACTATGAAATAACAACGAGGTTAATGCTCCACAATCACATCTCACCAAACTACCTCCCCTAGTTATTCAAAGTGTTTTACATATGTGATTTCATAACAAATCACCTATATATGTTGTTATTCTCCGTATTCGTCATATGAAGCTGATAGCAATAGGACTCTTCACAATAGACTGACCAAAAATCCAGCTCAAATTTGCTTGGGCTGAAGATGCGCCAATGTTCTTTGTTCTAGTGAATGTCACAGAATAGGTCACTTTTTGATTTTTCTCCGTAAAAGATAACTTATTCGGTTGTACGGTAATCTCTACTCCTTCGGGGGCAACAATATGACTGGTGTACGATGAATTAGCAGGTCCAACGTTTGTTACTGTTCTATTATATGTCTGAGGACCAGACCCCAATCTGATAGAGAATGAAGGATAATTTAGCTCTGCTTCAGCTATGCTCGACACTTTTGAGCATTGCACATCACCACCCACAATGCCTTGTACCTGTTGGTCCGTGTAATTTAAGCCACATAGATAAGGAATGTAATCATCGGGCTGGATATCATAAATAAGTCCAGGATCATTTGCTTTTGACGGGTTAACGTGGCCTGCACCAACTGCAAACAGATCAGCTGGAAGATTATTGCGATCAAGAATTGGCTTGCCTTCAAGGTTTACCGTATCAGCAGTAGTCATGATGGCAGATTTGATAGCGGCGGGTGACCAATCAGGATGAGCGCTTTTGAGCAAAGCTGCAATACCACTAAGATGCGGGCAGGACATTGATGTGCCTGAAATTATCTCAAATGTGTACTCTGTATTTGTTATGGGCTCCACAGCTGTTCGCCAGGCAGCTATAATGTTTACTCCAGGTCCAACAATGTCTGGCTTCAAGATTCCGGGGCTTACTGTGCTGGGTCCTCTTGAGGAGAAAGCGGCAACCTCAGGAGCAGATTTTCTGCCAATCACAGTTCCTTTCACCACCAATGCAGCAGTCGGTGACGATGTTGAATTTATGTAGGCTTTTATGCTCTCCCCCACTGTGTAACTCACACGCACGTGTGGAAGTACAGTGCTTCCAACTACAATACTGTCACCAATAAGTTCGTTATTCATTAGAATCATGGCAGCGCCACCAGCATCCAAGACATCCTGAGGATTGACACTTAATTGACATAATACTACTTTGCCTTTGACATCAATACTTTTCAGAGTTTCTGGTCGGCAATTTGTTGTTGCCGAAGCATTCTTCGTGACAGGGTAAACAAGGGGCAATTGCTCAGAAGGGATATCTGTCCACTGCAAAAGTGATTCGCCGTCATAGGTTTCTTGGTTTCCGAGCTGTACCGATGTAACTATACTTCTGTCAGAGGTGCTTGCTCCCACAGTAAGCATCCAGGGGGCGTCATTAACTACAGAAAAAGGTTTTGGGCCCCAATTTCCTGCCGAAATACTTACGAAAATGCCTTTTTTAACAGCTTTGAAAGTTGCGATCGCAATTGCGTTAGCATGGAATTCTTTTTGTTGATCCGGACCAAGACCAATCGATAGAGAAAGCACATCAACACCGTCTTCAATAGCAGCGTCAAGTGCTGCGCTAACTGAACTCTCAGGACAATGAGCGGCGTAGTCATCACAAGCTTTGTACATTGCCAAGTGAGCTAAAGGCGCCATGCCTACTGCGGTGCCGTTCGCCTGACCAAGTCTATTTGCACCATTGACGAACGTCCCAGCGGCCGTGCTTGACGTATGGGTTCCATGCCCTCCGTCATCAATAGGTGGCAAACTTAGGTTATAAAAATTTCTGGCCCCAATTATCTTATTGTTACAACCCGCCCCTCCTGCAAATTCACATTTCCCTCTCCACTTTGCTGGTGGTGGAGGCATATCTTTATCGCTAAATGAAGGATGAGTAGGCGTTATTCCCGAGTCTAAAACTCCAATAATTACCCCTTTTCCGAAATTTGAATCCTTCCAAAATCCTGAATTCTGATGCAAACCCAAGAAGTTGTAAGTGTGGGTTGTATGCAGCTGCATTGTACTTTCAACATGGGCTGATATGAACCCATTCTTTGTTTCCATGGCCTTCACTTCCTCTGCTGTGAGCCTTGCAGCAAAACCTGAAGTCACATGCCTATAGCAATGCACCATTCGTGATTGATGATCATCATCGATGGAGTTTGATGAGATGGTAGCCGGCAAGAACGAATGGTACCAGCTTTCTAGATCTATTTCCTTCGTAAAATTACCATGGCTTTTGCACGTAAACCATGTACGTTTGTAAGTCATCTATATCGCTTTCGACTTTGTTAATGCCTGAAATTGATGGTGATAGACTGATAATATAAATGAGACTAACTAGAATGGAAGCCATGTTTAAAATTTTACTACTCCTAATCTCAATGAACCAAGAGTCGAAAAATGTTAAAATTGTTTGACGAGTTGATGCATCAATCCCATGCACATACACATATATATATATAGCGCAATACAGAAAGCGATAAGTACGAAGAATTAACAAGAAGCTAGTACACGACCGTAAATGGAGATATAATAGCTGGAACTAGTTCATAACGATTAACAAAATGTATATGTATGATCTTATGTTAAACTATATTTGGAGAGACTAAGGTTCCCTAACAGTTTATTTGTTTACCATTTAACAAAGAAAATATCATATGTTGGCTTTCTGGCATTTTTTTTTTAATAACTCGTACAGTCGTTGAAACTATCATAACCTTGGAAATACCACTTGTTACCACTAAAATTAGACCTCACCTTTAATTGGTTATAAACGTACCGAGTTAGTTCATTAAGATCACGTGTTTCCAAGGATGCGTGCATCTATTTATTTGGGTCACAAAAAATATAAAATTAAAATTGTTAATCAGTTCCGGCAAAAGCAGTCATTTCGTTTATGAATTAAATTTGATCAGAAGAAGTCGCGGCAATTAGATTTTGGGTAATTTTCATTTAATTCCTGTTTGTTTACTTGAAAATCAAACAATTAAATAAACATTTTGCATTCAAAATAAGTCAAGTCCGTAGTGTAAGGGTATTGATTATTCAATACCATAATGGATGAATAATGAACTTATATTTAGAGTTACTAACAGACAAGGGTCCAACTAAGAGTGCCCAAGATATTATACCCCATGGCCACTAAACAAATCTATACCTTGAAATTGGAAGGTAAAAAAATTCAGTAATATATTACTGTGGTTTTATGTCATATTACTATTTATTGTATTATTGATTATAACTTATTCTAAATTAATCATTGAGGATTGTTGTTTTCTATATCATATATTATATCCTTCATTAAAAACTATTTCTAATCTTCTATATTATAATCTTTATGAGTCTGTATTATCGATAGTCTTCCTAAATTATCCACCTTTTTAATGTAATCACTAAATGGTTTAATAGAACAATGTTGTAAGGTAAAACAAGTATAATTATCTAATGGCATGCAAGCTAAATTTCTAATTAAAAAATCTTATAAATAGTTTTTCTTCTCTACGAGGTACTCCCGACTTTTGTCAAATTGGTTGGATAAAATTATCTTGTCACAAAAGCTAACCAAAATTATATCCAAGGATGTAGTCAGCATAGGACCAGGTGGGGCACAGGCCCCAGCTGGCTTTTAAAATGTTTCTTGATGATTCTTAAAAGAAAATATTTTATTTATTATTTATGAAAATGTCCCCGGTCAATTGAAAAATTTTGAAAGTGCCACATATAGTTTTAAAAAATTTCATGATGCCCCTAACTTAAATGGCTAATTATAAATAATTTGATTAACTATTATAATTTCATAAAAATCAACAAAGACAAACAAGAGAACCGCAAGTAAAGTCCATTAAAAAGTCAAATAAAGAAAGTGACTTTATTCTTTCTACTGTCTCTTCTATGTGTGGTGGGTGCCTGGGTGGAAATTGGAATCCATAGCAGATTAAGCAATTTGCAGACTTGTAGTGCTCATCAGTTGTCAGCAGTGCCGCAGTGCGTGAATTTCCTCTCACTTTCTTCATTTGGTTCACTTGATCTTTTAAAATTGTAAGTTTATTGATTAGATCTTTTTATTATTTCATTATTTTTTTCATTATAAAATTGCTAATTTTATTATATATTCATGTTTGATTTTTGTGTTGCCATATTCGTCAGCAGTGCCGCAGTGCATGAATTTCCTCTCACTTTCGTCATTTGTGTCGCTTGATCTTTTAAAATTGTAAGTTTATTGTTTAGATCTTTTTATTATTTCATTGTTTTTTTTTTCATTTTAAAATTGCTAATTTTATTATATATTCATGTTTGACTTTTGTGTTGCCATATATGAATATTTTTGCTAATTGCCATTATTAAAAGATTTAAGAACAAATTAAGTTATTAAGATTAGTACACTATACACTGAATTTTTAATGAAGACCCATAATATTCGTCTAGTTCTGTAACTGTAATTTTCATGTACATTCTTTTTTAAGAAGAAATTTTTCTTTGAACGATAAATATCATACTTATTCAATAAATGTATTCCTTTGAACAGCCATGGATAAATATTTAAGAAAAAATTTCAACAATTGCAACCTCACCAGGAAAAATTAGTGGCAGTTCAAAAGAAAAGGTTAGTCTTAATTTGCATGATCTTCCTAGAGATCCTGGTTTACGAACAGCAATTTCAAAGTTAGATCCTAATATTCAAGATGAAGTTCGGAGAGCATACTTGCAAATGAGTCCTTTTCAACCTCAAAGCCATGATTTTCCTACTAGGTTATTAGGAGAAAAATCACGACGATTTGTCCGGAGTTGGTTTGATAATTATCCTAATTGGTTAGAATATAGTATAGTAAAAGATGCAGATTTTTGTCTTTATTGTTATGTTTTCAGAGAAGAAAATGGTAGTCAAGGGGCTGGTCAATGCTTTACTGGTGAAGGGTTTAGAAATTGGAGGAAAAAATAAATGTTGAAACAACATGTTGGTGGTGTAAATAGTGCTCATAATATAGCAAGGCGTCGTTGTGAATCATTGATGAATCAAAAGGCACATGTTGCTACATTTTCCTTTAACCATTCTAAAAAAATTAAAAGGGAGTACCGGGTTTGTTTAACTACTGTAATTGATTGCATTCGATTTCTTTTGAGACAAGGCCTTGCATTCCGTGGTAATAATGAATCCCATAGCTCAAACAATAGAGGAAACTTTCTTGAGCTTCTACAATTTCTTGCTGATCACAATGAGGAAATTAAAGGTGTCATTTTCAATAATGCTCCAGCAAATCTCCAAATGACATCTCCTGATATTCAGAAACAAATTGTAAGTGTTTGTTCAGCTGAAACTTCTAGAACTATCATTAAAGAAATTGGTGACTCTTTATTTTCTGTTATGATTGATGAATCTCGTGACATATCCACAAAAGAGCAAATGGCAGTTGTGTTGCGTTATGTGGATAAAAGAGGACATGTGGTTGAGCATTTTATTAGTATTAAACATGTTATTGATAATAAAGCTGTCTCTCTTAAAGCATCACTTGACACACTATTTGCTAGACATGGATTAAGCATTTCTAGGTTACGTAGGTAAGGATATGATGGTGCTAGTAACATGCAAGGTGAACATAATAGTTTGAAAACACTCATTCTAAAAGAGAATAAATCAGCTTATTACATTCATTGTTTTGCCCATCAATTACAATTGGCCCTTGTTTCTGTGGCAAAAAGGCACCAAGAAGTTAATGATATGTTCAGTTTAGTTGCTAAAGTTATTAACATTGTTGCTGCCTCATCTAAAAGATCTGATATCCTTAGAGAGAAGCATGTTGTTGCAGTTATTGAAGCACTGGAAATGGGCGAGCTTAAAAGCGAACAAGGTATAAATCAAGAGATTACTTTAAAGCGTGCCGACGACACACGGTGGAGCTCACATTACGGTACATTAATAAGCATTATTACCACGTTCTCATCCATAATTGATGTGCTGGAGATTATTGCAAATGATGCATTAAATTCTGAGCAAAGATTTGAAGCAAATTCAACCTTAAAGTTCATGCAAACATTTGATTTTGTGTTTACTTTATACTTGATGAAAAATATTCTTGGTTTTGCAAATGAATTGTCACAAGTATTACAAAGGAAAGATCAAGATATTGTGAATTCCATGAAATTAGTTAGCATTTGCAAACTAGGTCTACAAAGGATGAGGGAACATGGATGGAATTCTTTGCTTAGTCAAGTTTCTTCATTTTGTTAGAAGCATTTTATTAGTGTTCCTACAATGGAAAATATGTTTCTATCTCCTAGAAGATCAAGGCGTAGAGTGCAAGAGATCACAAATATACATCATTATCACATTGACCTATTTTGTGCTATTTTGGATATGCAACTTCAAGAGTTAAACAATCGTTTTAATGAGGTAAACACTGAATTACTTCTTTGTTTGGCTTGTTTATGTCAAAAGATTCATTTGCAGCTTTCAATAAAGAAAAGTTATTGCGCCTTGCTCAACTTTATCCAAAAGATTTTTCTCAAGTTGATCTCATGGCACTAGATGCTCAGCTTGATGTTTATATAATGGATATGCAGTCTAGTGTTGAGTTTTCAGGATTAAATGGGATTACTGATCTTGCACAAAAAATGGTTGAGACTAATAAGCACAAGGTGTTTTCATTGGTCTATTTATTAGTCACATTAGCATTACTTCTACCAGTTGCCACTGCTACTGTTGAAAAAGTTTTTTCAGCTATGAATTATGTGAAGAATCGACTACGAAGTTGAATGGGAGATGAATCGTTGAATGATAACCTGGTTGTTTACATTGAAAAAGATGTATTTAATTGTATTGATGATGAAACTATTTTACAGCATTTTAAACACATGAAATCCCATCGGAGAATTCTCGATTAGAACAATTGTAATAAATAAATTTATTGTTAATTTATATTAGAGTTGTGATTCTATTTACTGTTATCTAAATTTTCAAATTTTATTATCAATTTATATTATATTGTGATTTTATGTGTTGTAATATAAATTCTCAAGATTATACTATATTTTTAATGTGCCTCAGATCAAATAAATTCCTGGCTACGTCCCTGATTGTATCCTTTTTTAAAATTTCTTAAAATTTTTTTTCAAGAGTTCAGAGTGTTAAACCAAACTTTTCAATAAAGCCCAAGTTTTTTCAAAAAAAGAAAAAAAAAACTTCTTCCTTTTAGGCACATGGAAATCTAAAGCACAGAGCCTCCTTTCTTTTTCCTAAAACGTTTATCCTTCAAGAAAAATGGTACTTTTATGTGTAAAATTGGGCATTCAAAGGTCCTTTTTTGAAGACTTTGAATTTTTCTAGAAACCTAAGTTTTTCAATAGAGTTTGATTTTATTCTTTATAGTATTATCTGGCTAATAAAAAGATACTTGATTCATAATAAAATTTTTGTAACCAAAACTTATTCGTTCATAAACACACAGAGGCTTACAGAAGACTAGGTTTCTCTGTTAAAGAAAAACTAAATAATTTAGCTATAACACATTATGCTGAATAAACTGACTTGTTTATAATGACTTATAAAAATAGTGAAAAATTGAAAAAGGGTCCTAGAGCTTTTACAAATTGAGTTTTGTTACAAGATGATTTTTCTAAACTTATGTTCTAATGAGTATTTTTTGATAATATAAGCAAAAGAAAACTCTTCTTATTTATAGATTTCTTCAAAACCTTCTATCATTATCTTCTGTTGTTTTCTATCTTTTGTTTTCTACGTGTGCGGACCAAATTATGAGGAGTATGACATCTACTAAAGCAAAGATGTTGTCTTTATGTTCATGTAGAAAAAGTGAAGTGTCAACATAATAGTGAGTATCAATAAAATAGTCACCACAACTTGTCTTTTTTAAAGTTGTACTTTAGAAAAATAATGAGTGAAGGGTGACTAATTGAAGAATGAGCCACTACTGTGTCACGATTCTCGCATGTTGTCGATATTGTAGGCCTCAACATTATTTAGATTGTTGTAAAAGTACCTACCATCATCTTCTTCTTCGCTTGATTAATCGTCCATGAGAGATCTGTAAGTTATGAGATCTTACTTATTTTGCTCGTGATAGAAATCTATAAGCTAATCATTTGTGGTCTTAGAAATAAAATGAACTTTATGTATATTCTAGCGAGAATATATTTTTTAATTAAGCTCTTCAACAATCAGCTTAGGACGATTCGTGAATCTCTAATCTCAAATTTTCTTACTATTATTATGCTTCTCCAATGTCTAATCTACTTGGTCGAAGAATTAGTAGTACAGATCTAAGATATATTTGAACCCTACAAGTTATTAAGTTCCCTAATGATGTTAAGTCTATCCTGGGTCTCAAACGATGACTTGATTAAGAAAACCAAAATATAATAATAATTATAGAATTCATATCAGTAGTTTATCCCAAAATTTTAGTTGTATAGGTTTGTATAATCCCATATCAAAGCTAACTCATGCTACACTATAAGTGAGATGACACTTATAGTATGTATATTCTAGTGGTATTTCTTAACAGAATGGATTAGTTCTAGGGTAAACTTTCTGAGTATTACTATAATGAATCTCTCATAAGATAAGAAATCCAGGTGTTTGGCGAGCAAAGTCTAAGGTTTTATAGTTGTGCTTGTCATAATCATGGAGAAAACCTTAAATGAACTCCATTTTGCATTTTCGCAAGATATTCTTTAATGAAAAGTTGGCCAAAATAGGACAGCATTGAAAGTTCTGTATGTGTAAAGAAAAATGTTCTGCTTTCTTTTATTTCCACTCACATAAATTCAATGCTTTACATCAACATTTGCTTTAACCAATGGGGTAAATTTTTTTTTTTAACACCTCTATCTGCCAGTAGGGTTCATTGAATCTTGACCTTATCTTTTAGTGAATCTCTTTCTTCATACAAATCTCTACACCTATCATTTAATCTTTTAAAAATTCTTTCCATTGTTTTGTAGTAATCATAATAAGACAATGTGCTAGCAGAAGATGAAGCAACTTCACTATTTTATATATTTTGAACACTTGGCAATTTGTGTCGAAGAAAAGATTGTAAACTGCTAGTTATATCTCTTACTAATGGGCTTATGAAAAAATTCAAACAAACTCGTTGCTTTATAGCATCAAGATCTAATTTAAAATCATAAAATCCTTAATAATCAAGCTTGTAAAAATTTGTAATTCTCTTTATAGTATGGTATGTAAATCCTTTCGAAACTACATAAAAGCGAAAATTTTTACCCAAGGATTTGCAGTGAATTTTTGAAAAATAAAATGTTAATGTATTTAAAGCTGTTAAGATCTTTCCACTATTGCCTTTTGTATTCCAAATATTGTCTAGAAGGCATTGTTGTGATTCATCTATCTAACTATTAGGTAAAGACTTGAAAGACAAATTAGTCTCATTTCGGAAGGTTGTTGGACTAATTTGACCAAATTGCATTCTCCTTATGTCCACCTACAAAATCATAAAGTATGTTAGAATAAATTTATGTACTTAAATTATCAGTTAATCTATTACCTATACCCTTGATATGTTCAAATTCTACCTTGCAACCATTACTTGCTATAGTATTAATAAACTTTTACCATCTTTTATTGCTTAACTTCTTTTCATTAGTTTTATTATAAAATCTAACAATTGCTTCACTATCTATCTTTACTGCAAAAAACTAATTAAGAAATAATGTAAAACTATCTAAAGCATTAATGAGTCATAAAATTTCACAGTCTAAACTAGTTAAACTATTTTAGATTCTTTGTAGAGACTTAGTGAGTATCTACAAATCTTTTCAGTGTTCTTACTATCATATTTACTTGGTTTAGAGAGTAGTATTGCCCTCCATCTGTGTTTGCTAGTATCTATTTTATAACCTTATACACACTTTTTAATGGTAAGGATAATTCTGATAATTCTTTATAAATTGGTTTTATTTTTGTAACTAATTCTATATCAGATGAGTTATAGAACTTTTGACATACTAGTTTAGTTTCATGGTACAAATTGGTTGACCCGATCCGATCCGAACCCGAAATTTATTTCGGGTTCAGTTTGGTTTGGGTTGAAGCTTTCAACCCGTTTAGGTTGAAAATCTAAACCCGATTGGGTTGTATTTCGGTTCGGGTTCAACCCGAACCGAATAATCAACCCAATTGGGTCAAACAAAGAAAAAAAAAACATAAACCGAACCCTAACCTAACAAATCACAACTCATAACTCTCAAACACACACTTCTCACTTCCTTAGCCGCCACTTAACTTCTCCATTAGTTCTTCTTCTTCTTTTTTTCTCTTTCTTCTTCTTCTTCTCATTTTCTTCCGCCACTACCAATATCATCTTCTTCTTTTCTTTTTCTTTTTCATTTTTTTCTTCTTCCTTAAACCGCTGCCAGACATCTTTTTCTTCTTTTTCTTCGTTTCTTCTTCTCTTCTTTTTCTTCATCTTCTTTTCTTCGGCTACTGTAAAACTTCTTCTTCTTCTTCTTATTTTCTTCCTCCATTGCCAAGTATTTCTTCTGCTTTTTCTGATCTCCATTAATTAATTGTTTAATAATTTATTTTAATTGTTAGTTAATTTAGTTTTCTTTTGTTAATTGTTGTTAATTTTTTTGTTAATTGTTAAATATAGAATTCTACATGTTAATCAGTTAATTTACAAATGAGATTATGCGAAATTTGTGTGATATTTAGTTAATTTTTTTTGTCTTTTGATTAGATAAAATTAGAGTTTCATAATACCAACAAACCCGAATTTATAACCCGAACCGAACCAAACCGAATTAAATTCAGTTTGGTTTGGTTCGGGTTTACGTTTTCAACCTGGGTTCAATTCTCCAACCCGAACGGGTTGAAACCCAAACCGAAACCCGAACAACCCGAACCGAAACCCGATTTGCCCACCCCTATTACTAAGGTCTTTTATATACATCCTAGCTTAATATAATATACCTAAAAAGTCTTGTAGTTTCTTAGTATTTTATATTTTGTTTGGAAGCCTAATATTTTCTTTCTTATATGTTCTTGTAATTTAATTTTTCCTTTTTCTATTTTCATTCCTAAAAATTCTATACATTCTTTATAGAGTTTTATTTTCTTCTTACTACTTATAGTCTGTTATTGACAAACCCATTAAAGACTATAAGTAAGTGATCATAATGGTCTTCTAAGTTTTCGATAAAAACTAATATATCATCAATATAAACCAAAACAAATTTACTATATTTTTTAAATATTAGATCCATCTTACATTTAAAAGATAAAAGCGGCATTTTTTTAGTTTAAATGACAAAACTATCTATTTAAAATATCCTTCAGGGCAATTGAAGGCAATTTATGGAATAGAGTCATCATCCTTTTTAATTTGCCAAAATCATGATTTACAATCAAACCTACTAAATATATTTGCATTTTGGATACAATTAATTAATTGATCTTTATTAGGGATTTTATACTGATCTTCACATGTACTACCATTTTAAGACTTATAGTTTATGGCTATTCACGCTTTTCCTTTTTTAATTTCAGCATGATTTCTATCCACAAATGCAGTACTTCTATGTCTACCGTTATTATGCCTAATTACTTCTAGTCTTATTAATTTTTGCTATATGAATGCTAAATTCTTCCATGTCTTGCATACTATAGTCGCCTTTAGCTGTTTTAATAGTAAAGTCTATATTTTTTTATGTCTAAATGAGCTTTAAATTTATTTCTATCCTAATATTTAATTGGGTCTTCTTCTAAAACTTCTGTAGATTTTACTAATCTAATTATTTCATCAAAGTCCTGGTTTTTAGATTTTTTAAATTTTGGGCATTCTAGTTTGTATATCTATACTTTTAGAATAAAATTAAGATCACAAAAATATCCCAAATCTAAATCTCTAAATTTTATATCTTTATTTATATATGGTTTTTCTAAATCTTCTAGGAAACTATCTATTTCTATTGTCAGAAATTTTATGTCTAGGTATATGTAAAATCAAAACTATTACTAGTGGTTTCTATCTCTAAATCATGCAAAAATTTGAAACAACTACTACTAATTCTAAAATCAAAATCCAAACTACTACTGGTCCCACCACGCTCTACATGCTACTTTAATTGAACATGTTGTAGATTTTGAGACAGACGAAAATCAATTAGGGGATAACCATTCTTTTGAAAGATGCGACATAGTTAGTATTAATTAACATACTATCTTTACTATTACTGTAAAATTTAATCATAAGATAAATTTAAATTTGAAATTTATTAGACTAACCCATACTTATGTTAAGGGATATTACTCATTAAATTCATTTTCTATTGATTAAAAGTTCATTTGAACATCTCCGACATATTTATCATATTTTAATCAAGTTCTACTCATTTGTTCAGCAAAATATTGGTTTTGACAATGTTTGCAAACAATTTGCCAGGACAATATTAATATCTATATGAGAGTTGCTACTTCTTGTATCTATCATAGTTAATGTATCTATGGTACTACCATTTCTAAGTTTAATCTTACTAGTAATACTGAGAAAGAGTGTTTGAAGTACGAGTGGTGAAAATTGACTAGAAAATTGTTTTGGTCTATCATCTAATGTCTTAGAGTGTTGATCTAGATCTTCATCCTTTACCTTAATAATTTGTTTATCTTTCTGCTTATTTTGATTTTGTTCTAATCTAAGAACTTCCTATGTAAATTCAAGTTTTGTTTTTCTAATTGAAATTTTAATCTTTCTATTTCTAACTTTAATCATTATATTTCTAAAATTTTGGTCTTTATGATTTGTTTAGACTCATGTGTTTCCATTTCTACCGACTGATTTTTATAGGTTTTAACTCAACAAATTTACAAACTCCTATTTTATAATTCTTACACTTATATCTAAATTCTATACTACAAAAAAGTTTACATATATGACATCTAATATTATTAGATCCCTGATTATGTATAAATTCATGTTGACATTCTATTTTTCATCTAATTTTTCTAGAACTATATCCACAAAGCTATAATCTTCATCATCTAAATCGGTGGATTTTTCATAATCAGATTCTAAATTTAAGTCTTCTAATTTTAGAGTTTCATAATCACTACTTATAATATAGGCTTCATTGTCATTACTACTTATGCTTATTACATCGTCTTGTAAGTTATGTATCAAATTGACTTGTTCCTTAAAACGATTATTTCTCTTGCTAAGACATGCATTTGCAAGATACTTGGGATCTCCGAAAATGAAAAAAGTACATTTTCTCTTACTAGGGTTTATAACATACTTATTACCCTTTTTTGGAAAATTTATAAAAATAACCAAAAAACTTTTATAATTTTCACAATTGGCCCTCCAAACTTTTTCCTACCAATATTAGCCAAACACAAGGTTTTCTCCCCAAATTACCCTTGTTTATAAACCAAAAGCAACTTTCCTTCTCCTTCTTTATCGAACCAAATGCAGCCATGCACTCTAGAATCATCACTGACGACGGCATATGATAACGGCAAATGATGACAGCGAACGGCAAAAGTGAACTCCAATCAAATACAGCCTAATCCATCCAGATCCAATGCCAATCTACTTTGCTTTTGCATCACCGAGTTCCAAGAGATATTTTGTCAACTTACAAGAGTTTCAGTGCGATTGTATCTTGGTGTGACAGATTTAGTGCGACAGATGTCTGTCACACCAACATATAATTTTTTTTAATGTTATATATAAAATTGTATTCTCTTTATTAGTTTCATAGTGCATAATTAATTTTTTTTAATAATTTCAGGTTTAATGGATTCAATTGTGCTTCAATTGTGTTATAATGGTTTGTGGGAGATGTTAACAGATGGCCGTATGGAGTGTGTGAATACTAAAAATACAACTTTTTTTGTTCGAAAAAACTATCTGTTTGATCAGTTTTTGGCAAGAGTATATGATGTCTTACAAATAAATCCTAATGAATATAGCATCACAATGAAGACACTTTGAGGTCTAATAACACATACTATCCTGCATGTTCACTACCGATGGACATATTTAATAATGAAATGGTGAAGGTTGTATTGCATATAGCATCCGATGTGGCCAACTATGGATGCATTTCTATATTTGTGACCACATCTCCTCGAGTTTCGAGTGAAGATCTTGAGCTATCTATTGAAACAGAAACTTCCTTTAGAGCAAATGTCTGGCCTCGATATTGAAGAGGAAGTGCTGTCATGGACGATGTCGTTACGATAATATTACTCTTCACTCTACAACAATAATGACAACATTGATGACAACGGCATTACATTAGTGGATAATGAAAAAGAGGTATTATCACTAACGACGTCGTTGGAGCTACGATATTCTTCGTATCACAACAATGATTTCCGCGATAATGATAATTCTGTTGATGACATTGGCAACACAGAGGTGGATAATATTTATATAGAACCTTCTAATAGTATAAAGGACATTCATTTTAATAATGCAAGTGATGATAGAGGTGTCAGTCTTTCTAATATTCCATCGTTTCAGCATGAGGATGAGCTTGAAGATGATATTCTTATGAATAATAGAGACAATCGATCTATTCCTCCAATGGCCGATTCGAGAAGGAGGATTGACCCCCTCACAAGTCTTGTTCTAATTTTACCTTCGAACATAGTTACTCCAAGCTTTCTTAGTAGCTATGACACAGATAATACCAGCGTGGGTATGCTATTCACTGAAAAGAATAAGTTAATATTACAACTGCGTAAAGTTACCTTTAGGGATAAGTTTAATTTCAAAATTGCACAGTTTATAACGACACGTTTCGAGGCTCACCATTGTTCGGAATCATGTAAATGGCATATTCGAACAACTAAAAGTTCGAACGAGTAGAATGGTCTTTGGGTGGTGAGAAAAATTGACAATGTACACACTTATCATAATGAGGTATTAGTTGATGTCATTGTCAAGTAAAGAGCTTATTTATCATTCATATTATCACAGAAAAATATATTCAAGAAAAAAGAATATACATTCTGAATGACATCAGAGCAGATATACAATATGAATACGGTGTGCAATTAACATACCAGTCAGCATATCGAGCTAGAGAAGTTGGTTTTAAAATAGTTCGAGAGAACTCTGCAAAGTCATACAACTTACTCCCTAAATACTCTCAAGTATTGACTAAAGCGAATAAGGATACAGTCACTCACTTCGAGCGGGATGGAAATGATAATTTCTTGTACTACTTTGTAGCACTTGGATCTTCTATCAAGGGTTTTATGCAGTACATTCGGCCTGTGATTGCTATAGATGGTATTCATCTAAAGGAGTTATATCGTGGAAGTATGTTCGTAACAACCTGTTTGGATGATAATAATCAACTGTATCTGTTAGCCATTGGAGTTATAGATTCAGAAAATAATAATGCTTGGGAATGGTTTAAGATGAAGTTACACGGAGTGATTGGTGATAGGCCAAAGTTAGTAATTATCTCTGATTGATGCACTACCATAAGGAGAGCCGTTCTGAAAGTATTCTAAATACAGCTCATCGCGTTTGTTTTTACTAGGTGAAAGGTAACATTAAATCAAAGTTCAAGATGTCTAAAGCTTTTTGGAATGAATTTAAGCCTGCCTTTATTAATGCAGCAAAAGAATATGGACACAAAGAATTTAAAAAATAACTTAAAGGGTTGTGGATGCTCCACTCGGGAGCGGCTGATTACTTAGAGAATAATATGGGTACGTGTAATTAGGCAAGGTCTCAGTTTGAAGGTAGGAGGTACAGTACACTTACCACCAACATCACGAAGAGTGTTAATTCTTTCATGAGGGAACCGTGAAAATTTCATGTTACTCATCTTGTTAATCACTTTAGAAAAACATTGCAGCAATGGTTGGGAAATTATCAGCCATATACCCTTAAATGACACCTGCATCAAACGTGTTACAACACTTTTTATGTATATCACTCATATACCCTAAGTTGACAAAATACTTCTGCAGTCCACCAATCCGTTAACTACCATTAGAAAGTTAACAGAATTATGGTAAATTGACTATTTCACCCTTGAAACTCAAAATGAGGTAAAAATATAAATTTACCCCAAAATTAACATAAATTTTCATTACACAATTTTTTTATTTTACTATTAACAATACATTTTTTTATTAAAAAAATATGAATTATTAATTGTACATATTATTAATAATTATCCATAAAAAATATCCATATTATACCATAAAAAATTATTAACAACATATTATTTACAATTATACATATTATACCATAAAAAATTCCAGTTGGAGCTTGGAGGAGTAGATCTTCAAGAATTTAGGTTAAATTTTGGAGGAGTAGATCTTCAAGAATTTAGGTTAAATTTTGGAGGAGTAGATTCGGTTGTAAAGTAGCTTTTTTAGTAATTATTAACCATTATTTGATAAATGGGATGACATGTCATTTTTATCAATATATATCATATGACATATCAGATTTTACTAGGTAAATAGGATGACATGTCGTTTTTCATAAAATACTAGATCACCCTGATAATGTCAGCGCTTGCAAACGGTAGTTAACAGATTGGTGGACTGCATAAGTGTTTTGTCAACTTAAGGTATACAAGTGATATACATTAAATTTATTGTAGCATATTTGATACGAGTGTCATTTAAGAGTATATGACTAATAATTTTCCGCAATGGTTTTATGATAGAAAAATTATGGCTGAATCAATGAGTACTCGGCTAACAACATGGACAGATGAAATAATTACTAAGAAGAGAAATATGGCTGAAAGAATGATCGTTCACCCTGTATCTCCGTATCGATTTCAAGTTGTAGGTGATGGTATTAAGGAAGGCTTAGTTGACATAAAAAAGAAAACTTGCTCCTGTACAGTATTTCAGCTTGATCAACTTTTCAGCTTGATCAATTGCGCTTGTCTAACTGTCCGACTAGATTACATAAACCTTTGTTCGGGCTTTTACACCAAGGAATCATTGGCGATGGCTCATGCATAACTTGTAAAGCCGGTTGGCGACTTGGCAGATTGGGAAATTTCAGATGAAATTCGAGAGATGCATGTTTATCCACCAGTTGAGGCACCACCACCTAGTCATCGTAAAGAGCTCTGAATACCTTCGGTTGGTGAGGACGTTAATCGGAGAACTGTTAGATGCAGGTGGTGTAATGAACCAGGACATAACCGTAAGCGATGAAAGAATCTTACTGTGTCGAATCGAAGTTAGTTGTATTGTTTCAAGTAATTATGTTCAAAGAGTTGTTATTTTTTGTGTATTGTACGCTTATATATCATGAAATTTTATTTTATTTTATTTATTTTTATTTTATTTGGTATTAAAATATGAGCATTAAAATAATATAAACTTAAGTACACTTAGACTTAGGCGAAAATAAAATCCATGTTTCAACATTCTAATCAGTACAATGCTATACAATATCGTCATAAAATATGTCAACCATAATCTTCTTTTTAAAGTAGTCCCCATAACTACCGTTAAAATCTAATTTAAGCCTAAACATTAAATACATCATAAATATCAACAAAAAAACACTGCAATCGCCAGTACCAAGCTCTTGTTGTGGCACACCCTTAACTGTGACAACTTTCCAGAGGTTGGCACTCCGTAACTCAGGTCGAATATTGTAGAATCCAACATATTCTAACCACTAAGGGAAGATAACTTCAAACGACCTGAATTTGAACTTGTACTTTTTATCGTCTCGAAATATTAATAACAAGCCATAAATTCAAATTTTGTTCTTACGAAAGTCTACTCAGGCTAATACCCAATGCCACGGTCTAGGTTAATAGAGATGAATACCTGTATATAAAAAATTCTCTTAAAATTATCATGTTCGTTATATATGGAATTGAAAAACATATAACAAAAAGATATATTTGATTGGGTCTGTAAAATAAAATAAAACACACATCATATCGACATCCGTCATTGGTTTGGATATGATGTGTTGCCGCCCACGAATATAGTTATTCAAGCTGTCGCTATATACTAATGAATCGATTGCACAATCTCCGTTGTTCCATAAATAATTCAAGAATACCTAATACGTAGATAACCAAAAAAATGCAAAAATTAACAAAACTTCAAGTCATTACGAGATAATAAATAAATAAGAAAGGTTATGTATAAGTTATGTTAACATGTTACCCAAAAAATGTATCTATATGTGTGACACGCTAAGCTAAGGCATTCGGATACTGTTGTTACTCTTTGCTAATCAAATGAAAATACTCATGAATATGCTGTGGAGGAATATAAACATGTCGATTTAAAACCAAAAAAATAATACACAAATCCACAACACTCAACGAAAAGAGAAAAAAATTACCTCATCACCTAGCCATCCCATCCAAGTATGTCCCAAAATTACTTGAAAGAACGACCGTGGTTGTTGGACTCCCTGATCCACTGTCATATCACCAGCGAACCATCGGTTAAACTCATTATACAGACTTCGATCCTCTAATCCTCTAAGTGGATTTATATCTACACTCCTACTCCTGTCAATCGCATGATCCATGATTTAGGGTGTAGGTAGATGCCTGACATTCTTTCTTTTCCTGAGTGGAGGAATCAGGTAACGACTATTAAAAATATGCGATGGTTTGTACGCTCGGCTGAACTTACTAATGCCCGAAGGTGCCTCAGTGAAGATCTACACGCTCTCCCCACTAACATCCCGGTAGAAATTATACAATGATGTGGGAGTAGAAAATTTTGATTGTCAACATCAGTATATACTCCAAAGTCATCAGAGGCCTATCCATTTGGCAGGATGAACATATTAAATAAATATCAAATTAAAAGCTAAACGAACAAAATTGTTAAATTTAAATTTAGGTACTGCATACGAGCGTTCAGTCGGAAAATCTTTGTATGAACGTTTACTCGGTGAATCAATAAATCTCACCACTGTTTCTTTAAATTCTGACTTAAGTTCATAAATGTTACAATCAATCTTGTCCATCTGTCATCTCATATAATCATTGTACTGCTTTGTCCTCGACTATAATAAAAAAAAAATCTTTATAATAAGAGATTGTTATAATAATTTATATATGAGGAAAAAAATTTATTTATGACCTCGGAATCATGTGTGCCATCAGACTTGTCCGTCTGCTCCTAATAGTTATTTACAGGCAGCTCATCCTCAGATATGTAATGACACTACTCAAGTGTTGGGTTTAGTGTGTAATCGTGCTCTTCTGATTGCCTTGTAACGGCCGGCGGCGCGTTAATTAAAGTTTGGTATTGTAGAAAGTAACATTTAAAATAAGTATATGATAAGTCAAAAATTTCGATTAAATAAATAATAATACTTATAAGATACCGATCTTATGAACCCAGCTTGGAATACGTGGCATGTAATCCTTCACAGTTAGCTAATATTTTTTGTAACTCTTATTTGCATCCGGCTCAAGGATTTGTAAAACATCTCCCAGCTATGGTTTCAACCCAAAATTTTAAGTAAGTGTACAAAACTCGAATTTAGTAATGTAAAAAATTGAACTATGTGTTTACCAATACATATTACTTACAAGACGAGATTCGTCATTCAAGAACAAATAAACCTTAGTAAAGTTTACTTTAGAAGAAGCCATGGGCTTCCATTGCATGATGCGGGGCATCTTCTTCTTCGTTTTCACAACCCATGCTGACGGCAAACCTCCAATTGCTTCGTAAATCCAAGCCTGCAACAACCAAAGTGAGAAAGTTATTAAAACTACCATTAAATATTTAATGTTACAAAACTAATTAATTAAAAAAAAAAAGCAATGCACTTGAACCCCGAACGTAAAGCCGTAAATATTGTACTTTTCAATTTTATGATTTAGCTTTTCCAATTGAGTCGTCTTAAATTTCTTGTTTTTTTTTTTTAGTGCATTGTAAAGAGTGTTGTATATCATTTCTCACGACAAACGATCCCATAGATGATTTCGGAAGTGATCTATATCATCTACTTCATTAAGCAATGATAAATTGATTTAACAGTGACCTTTTCTTCCATTTAGAACTTGGTCCGCAAAATAAAAGAGCGTGATCTTTAATGTATCAATGTCGTCCATAGCCTCAAAGTCCAACTCCTCAAATAATACATCAAATTGCTTAAGATTGATGTTGCAAAATAAACTATCAAAATACGCTAGCCTATGCACTGTTTTTAGATTTTTTACTACCGTATCTATACCATAGAAAAGTCTAGTAGCCAGGCACCATTCTCCAATTAATAAGTGTATCAAATGCTTACAAATTTGAAACCATAACTGATCGTCCTCCCTGTAATCTTCATGGGCCACTTGCCTAAACATCACATTGTGTAAAATTACGCCATTGAAAGGAAAGCTTCGGCACTCCAAGAAATGTCCAAATATGTCGTTCTTGAACAGAAGCAACTGCCATTTTGTTAATTTTTGCTTAATGTCTTTTACGACTATGGCAAAGTTACACATACTCGAAATTCGCTTTGGAAAGTGATCGACATAAGCTAACTTTATCATGCCTAATTCGTTTCTTGATCCTTCTGATTTCGCCATGTATTTGTAATATTTATAACATTATTACATTGCATTTATAATAAAATAATAGGGAAATTAACTTCACGCTAAAAAAAAAACTGTAATTTAGTGTGACAGGCTGCCTGGTGAGAATGAGAGGGATATTTTCGGCATTTGAGAGGGTTTTTGGCTAATATTAATAGGAAAAAGTTTAGAGGGCCAATTGTGAAAATAGTAAATTTTTAGGTTATTTTTGTAAACTTTCCCATTTTTCCTTTCTTATATGTTTGACTTTTCTTAAGAAACTTCCTTTTATTACTGTATTTACGAGGCTTAAAATATTTTTTGTACTTATTATTTTTATTTTTTTGTCTTTGTCGCGTTGGAGTATAAATAACTTTTTACATAAATCAAAAGACTTCTTTTTAAGAGTCTTCTAAATATTAGTTTGTAAATATTTTTCTCTAACTATATTATATGTAAATACTATTCTTGGCTATATTCCTAAACCTATCTTAAATTTTTTACTCTTCCAATAGTTTTCTATTTATCTTCCTAAAATTCTTAGTAACTTTCTAATATATTTATTTCATATATCTTCATCAAATGACTTATCAGTTTTGCTGGTAATTGATGCATAATGATTACTAAATTCTCTAAGGTACTTCTAACTTGAAAATTGAAGTAATTGGTCAAGATCTACTAAGCCTACATCTTGTATTGAGGTGTTGCCTCTGGCTGGATCTAATCCTATTCATATTTCTTTAATAAAAATTGTAAAATTGTAGGGGTTATTCCCTAATGCTTTGGTTTCTAAAAACCTTTTTAACAAAATCTCTTTTATAAGTATGTATCAATTTCCTACTGTTTCTCCTAATAGTGTTTCTAAAAAATTCTACATATCATCACTATGAGTTTGATTTTACCAAGCTCTGACTATATCTGTTTCACATCTATGTATGATTTCTAGCCATCATTATGGATCCTAAGTTGCTAAATTTAATATGCTAGCAGATTGACTTGTTGTTTACAATGTCCTAATCTTATCTACAGGTTACCATAGGTTTCATAATCTTTGTTATTTCCACTGTAATTTCCTTTAGGTATAGGATATCTTCCTTCTAAATTATATTTTATATCCCCTGGTGCTGATTGGCCAAAATTTATTCTACCACTTTTGGATAGATTGGTAATTCTACAACTAGTTTCCTCTACGACTTCATCCATTTTGACGGATTCTTATGTTTTAAATATCATATTAGCTTCTAATTCAGATTAAATCATACCATTTATATATTGTGTATTATATTCTTTGCCTAAAACCTCTATTGCCTGATGATGGCTCATTTCCAGCATTAGTTCATCATATCAAGAATCGAGAATTTTGTCCATTTCTTTTCATGTGAACTCTTATTTTACAGCCACTAAACTACTTTCATTATCTTGGTTGCTAGTTGTGCTAGCTTAATAATTATAGTTTCCAAATCGTAAGTCTATTAAACCTCCACTATTATGATATTTACACTATCTTCTAGTACTAAATTTGGTTTTTCTATAAAATTTTTTAGCTTCCAATCTAATTCTGCATTAATTTCTGCTGACAAATTTTTTAATCAGATAACCTTAATTCCTTTAGTGCCTAAAATATTTATTATCTAATTTATATTTCATCGTACTATTTTCACTAAGTCTTCCTATAAATTCTGTGAAAACTAATAAATTATCCTCGTTCCTTTTCATGTGGTAACCTCTAGTTTTTATTCTTATTCTTAAATTTTCGTAAAAAGTATTAGCTTCTACTAAATAATCCAAGGTAAAATATACTATTCCTCTTTTCAATTATTTTTGTCTAGTCCTATGCTTCCTAAAAGTTTTTGTTCTATATTTGTAAACATGTTATCACAAAGACAAACTAAGGCTTTTGCCCCTAGGTTTTCTCTATGTAATCTTTTTATTCCTATTATCACTAATCCTAAATGAGCTTGTTTGAGATTTTTATTACTAATCTAATTATAAGAATGTTTATCTATTAAGTATAATTTAATCATTTGATCTTCATGAGTACAAGATACATAACTTTCATTATAATTTTGATACACCTAAGATTTAATAAATAAATTTTCATTTTTGTATATTACATTTAGATTGATCAAAATTTAATTTATTCAGCCTAAACCCTTCTATTTGTTCATATGAATCTATGAAGTTCTCAATTTTAACGTCCTCATCTTTTTTTTCTTCTTCTAAATAATCTTTTCAAATAACTACCTTCTAATTTACCGCCACTGAATATTTGCTTACCTTTATTTATTAGTAATATCTATAGCTCTTTAAATTTCTTGGGTTTGGGGTTTTCTATATCAATATTTATTTTAATTTTTTTTTTCAAATCTTCCTATCAAATGTTCTAAATTTGAAGTGGCTATAATTTCTGAATTCTTGGCTTTTTCCACTTCTTCTATCCTTGAAATTTTATCTAATTCTACTAAATTGTTATCCTTATAAAATCTAATTTTTCTTACAAATTCTTAAGACTAACTCTATTTTCTCTTAAACTGTCTAAACCTAACTTAAACTTCTTATTTATTCTATCAAATTCTGATTTCAAATTTCTATCTAAATTAACTAATAAATTTACTAAACTGTTTTTCTGCGATTTTTCTGTATGTAAATCATTCTAAAGTTTCTTTTTATATTACATTCTATATTATATCAATCTAAAGTTACCTTCTTACCATGGAGAAAGCTAATTTCTCAATTTAAATATTTAATTCTCTTCATAATCTATTGGATCTTCTAACTATAATTAACTAATTAAACTGTACTCTGATGCCAGTTCATGGTCTCGAGGTCGAGGTCGAGGTCAAGATCCAGTATATGAGAGTTGTGTATATTTAGAGACTGGGGGTGTAAGTGGATAATTCTCAACACTAAAAAACTTTTTATAATGTAAACTTATCAAAACTCATTGTTTTGTGCTTAATTTTGTTCTAGTCTTTGTGAGAACATCATTTCCTCTCTACACATAGGCAGCATAAAATCAAATATTCAACCCAATGGTCCCCACAAACGGCTCAGTCCAAGTGGATTTCCAAACTAGATTTATCTCACATAACGTCCAATAAAAGGGTGCACGCAAACTCCAGGTGAAATTCATCTCTCAACGAGTAAAAGAATGATTGTTTTTTTTGCCGGCTTGTGGGATTATCGTTGCAACTTCCACAATATGAGATGAATGCAGAGATTAGCTTAACAAAGTGATCATAGCATCTAAAATGATTGAGGGTCTCACACAAGAGACTCTCAAGCTGAAATAAACATTCCTCTCTATATCAAGCTTGTTAACCTTAAAGCACATATAAATTTCATTTTTCCAAGAGCTAAATGGCTTACTAGCAAGTCCTCCAAAAGCTCAAAGATTCACTCCCCAAAAAAGGCTCTAAAATTTACTTACGAGCTATCTAAAGTATGAAAAACTCCTTAAGAGTTCTTAAAAGCTCACTAACATAATCTTATAATTGACTTGAGAATCTGAGGGTTCTCGTTGGCACTCCTAACAAATGAAAACATAAAATAGATTTTCTTTTTTTTTTTATGTGTGTTAGTATTTCACGCTACACATTTATAAGAAAAGAGAGCAGTATTTCAAGCTACACATTTATAAGACAAGAGAGCAAAAATTGATTTAAATAGAGAAATTAGCTTTAAACTATTCTAAATCTCTCATAATGTGTTTAGGGTCAAGGTTGAAATATTATAAGTTTTCAACCAAAATGTGTTTAGTAAATTTTTAAAAAGCTAATTATTTTATAAGTTTTTCTATTTTGACAACGGCTTTTAAAAACACGTAGAGATTTATGATAGGTTATAAATAGTCATGCTATATTTAGTTTAATTCCCTTATATTTTGATTGATTTTGTGCTAAATTGTGGAAATTATGTTTGAATTGATTTAGGAGATGAATCTTGGATGATATGATGAAATTTTTTTTTTTTTTGGGCTCCTGATAACGGGGCGACCTAAAGAATCGAATGGAGAGGATTCCCCAAAGATTAATAGAAGAAGAAGCCAAGAGGAAAAAGGAAAAGCTAGCAAAAAGGAAACAAAAAGCAATATAAAAGGCCAACAAAAACGTGAGGCAAAGGGGGGCTTGAAACGTGAGCAAGTGGAAGCAAGCAAACGGCTGCAATTTCTTCTTTAAACATCTTTTGTTTTGTTTAGCCACCATGAGTGGCTAAGGTTTTAATTCCGATCCAGGGGTAATCAAATTCCGATTGTAGTTTTGTGAGGCTTTGAACTTAACAAGAATTTCTTCAATCCAAGTAATTTTTATTTTCTTGTTCTTATTTTCTATGAATTATTTATATTGATTGAGTTGACGCCTTAATTCAATATTTATTTTTCTATCGCTAGTCAGGAATTTGTGATCCGTAATTGTCATGAATGAATGAATTGAGTAGCAAGGAGTTGGCTCATGTGTGTGTATATTGATGGCCACAATTACATAGCTTGCATGATAGGCTCTAGGGAAATAAAAATACAAATTGATTGAATTGGAGTAATCTGAATTAATTGATCTTGTTTTAGTCATTCTCGCTATTCTTAATGCTATCACTTAATTTGATATGGAACGATGATGCCCAGTTAAATTGGTGATAAGTTTGGATTTGAGCGATTGTTTGAGTCTATTACATTAGGAGAATAATTGCTTTCTGCGGGATTCCGATTAAGTAGACTAAGTTCTTGGATTGAGTAATTTATATTTTTGCCTATGATCAAAATTGCAATTGGATGGAATTGACACCCTTGGATTGGAAGTTTGGTAAGATTGAATTTTTGTTTGTTTAATTTTAAAAGTCTTGTTTTTTTTTATTTATTTTCATCAAATTCTCGAAACCCTTAAAATCCCAGAAATTTGGATAACCGGTTTCCTTAAACCGGCTAGCCGATTAAAAACAGAAAGGAAGAAACTGAGAAACGGTCTACCGGTTTCCCATAACCGGTTGTCCGATTGAAGTCAGCAAGAAGAGAATCAACATTTGGTCTTCCGGATACCCTATCCGGTTAGCCGGATCGCGTCCAGAATCATTACCAGCCGCAACCGGACTTCCGGATTCCATTTTCCGGTTGTCCGAATCAAGTCAGAAAGCTTACTAGCCTCAAACGGTCTACCGGATTTCCCTTCAACCGGTTGACCGAATTAGCTCCAGAAACGAGACCAATCACAAACGGCTTACCGGTTTCCCTAACCGGCTAGCCGAATAATTCCAGAAAGTTCTCGAGTCGTAACCGGTCTTCCGGTTTTCTTTCATCCGGTCATCCGTTTCTTTCCAGAACCGATACAACCAACAACCGGTTTGCCGGTTTCGCTTATCCGGTTAGCTGGATAATTCCCAGAATTCTTCAATTCGTAAACGGCTAACCGTTTGCCCTTAAACGGCGATCCGGTTTGAGGCAGCAAGCTCGAAAATCCATTTTTCTTTTAAAATTAATTTGTTTTAGACTTTGAGAAATTAAAATACATAGTTCTCTTGGGATTCGACCTGGTCTCACCATTTCTACAATTTTATTTAGGTGAATCAGTATTTGTTTTTGAGGAGCTTCGACAACTCCCGTCAAAATTGGCGCCGTTGCCGGGGAACTAATTTTAGTTTCTCATTGTTTAATTTGATTATTTGATTTAGTTTATGACCCGTTCTTCTCAGACTCCTAATTTGCAAGATAACCCGTAAATCGAGAGGACACACCAACCGAGAAAAGAGACTAGAGAGGGGAAACGTCGTCTGGAGGAAGAAGCAGAGGTAGACTTAACTACTGGTGGTACATCCATCTTTGCAGAAATTGAAGAAAGATGGCGATGAACTCTCAAAGAACTCGCCGCACTGCATTTGAATCAACTATGCATTACTTTTCCTAATATTGCTAATGATTTTGAATTAAAATCTGGTTTGATTCATTTACTTCCTTCCTTCGTGGTTTCGCAGTGAAGATCCCATAAGCACCTCAAAGAATTTCACATTGTTTGCTCGAACGAAGCCACATGGTGTATCCGAGGAGCAAATCAACCTTAGAGCTTTTCCATTCTCTTCAAGGATCAAGCCAAAGATTGGCTCTACTATCTACCTTCCTGCTCTATCACCACATGGAACGAGATGAAAAGGCTATTCCTGGAGAAATTCTTTCCTGACTCACGAGCTCCTAGTATTAGGAAGGAGATTTATGGCATCACGCAGATCTCCGGGAGACGCTTATAGTCGGGAACGATTCAAGCGATTATGCTAGCTTTCCCCACCATCAAATTTCTGATCAACTCATCCAATATTTCTATGAGGGATTATTGCCAATGGATAGGAGTATGATTGATGCAGCAAGTGGTGGAGCTTTAGTGAACAAGACACCTGAAGCAGCCAAACAATTGATTTCAAACATGGCTGAAACTTCTCAACAATTTGGTACAAGAGCGGGTGGAGGATCTATCAAGCAAGTTAACGAGGTAAGTGATCTTAAAAATCAAATTTCTGATTTAACTGCTTTGGTTCGTCAAATGGCTGTAGGGCAATTGCAAACGGTAAAAGCATGTGGAATATGCTCACTTCAGGGGCATCCTACGGATATGTGCCCCACATTGCAACAAGACTCCACACAAGAAGCCAATGCCATAGGTGGATTTCTGTGTCACGCCAGGAAGTATGATCCCTACTCAAATCATTACAATCCTGGATGGAGGGATCATCCTAACTTTAGCTATGGAAACCAAGGAGGACAACAAAGACCACCTCCTCAAAACTTCACAAGACCACCCTCAATCCCTACACAGACTCAAGCTCCCAACTCAGGTATGTCTTTGGAAGATATTGTTAAGAATCTTGCTACCAATACTCTTCAACTTCAGCAGGAAACAAGGACAAGCATCCAGAATTTGGGCAACCAAATCACTCAATTAGCCACATTCGTTAGCAAGTTGGAAGCTCAAAATTTTGGAAAGTTGCCCTCACAACCAGAAGTCAACCCAAGGGAGAACTGTAGTGCAATTTCACTACGAAGCGGAAAAGAAATTCCTTCGGGATCAACTCCACCTAAAGACGCTGAAAAGACCAAGGGAGATGAAGATGAAGAAGCGCCATCTAAAACAAGGCGTGGGGTAAAATTCGATCCTCCTTTATCTCTTTCATCTTACACACCTACACCTCCTTTTCCTAGCAGGTTAGCCAAACCCAAAGAAGATGAGCAAGAAAAGGAGATTCTGGACACGTTTAGGAGAGTGCAAATCAACATCCCCTTGTTGGACGCAGTCAAGCAAATTCCCAAATATGCAAAGTTCTTGAAAGAATTGTGCACCAACAAGAGGAAGATGAAAGAAAAGGGGAAGGTGGAGGTAAGTAAGAATGTTTCGGCAATTTTACAAAAGAGTATGCCAGAAAAATGCAAGGATCCAGGTATGTTTTCATTACCTTGTGTGATTGGTGAAAAGAAAGTTGAGCATGCTATGCTAGATTTAGGAGCTTCAATTAATGTCATGCCATTTTCTGTTTACCAAGAATTAAAATTAAATGACTTGCAAAAGACTGGTGTAGTTATTCAATTGGCTGACCGTTCTTATATTCACCCACTTGGGATAGTAGAAGATGTTTTGGTGCAGGTTAATGAGCTCATATTTCCTGTAGATTTTTACATCTTAGAGATGGAAGGTCATCCTTCTTCAAAATCCGCTTCAATTTTATTAGGAATACCTTTCATGAAAACTACCAAAACGAAAATTGATGTAGATGAGGGTACTCTCTCTGTCGAGTTTGATGGAGAGATTGTTAAATTTAATATATTTGATGCTGTGAAACACCCTACTGATATGCATTCTCTTTGTCAAATTGATGTGCTTGATTCTATTGTGCAGGATATTTTCACCCAAGAAAGTGTTGGGAATGAGCTAGAATTAGATGCGCAATCCAATTTAGAAGGGATTTTGGAGCCAATAAACTCTAATGTTGAAATTTCCTCTACTACTGACAAGATGTTACCTTCTATTGTGCAGGCACCAAAATTGGAATTGAAAGCTTTGCCAAACCACCTTAAATACATGTATTTGGGTGAAAGGGAGACATTGCCCGTGATTATATCAAAGGGACTCACAAAGGAACAAGAAGAAAGTTTGGTTAAAACCTTGAAGGAGTACAAGATCACAATTGGATGGACTTTAGCCGACATAAAAGGCATTAGTCCATCAATTTGCATGCACAGGATCCTACTTGAAGAGGATACTAAACCATCACGAGAGCCACAAAGGAGGTTGAATCCAGCCATGAAGGAAGTAGTGATGAAAGAAATCCTCAAATTGCTCGATGCAGGTATAATCTACCCAATTTCTGACAGTGAATGGGTAAGTCCAATTCATGTGGTTCCAAAGAAAACTGGAATAACTGTGGTTAAGAACGCGAATAATGAACTTGTACCAATGCGTGTGCAAAATGGTTGGAGAATGTGCATTGATTTTAGGAAGCTTAACCACGTCACTAGAAAAGATCACTTTCCTTTACCTTTCATTGACCAAATGCTAGAGAGATTAGCAGGAAAGTATTTCTTTGTTTTCGATGGATTTTCGTGTTTCTATCAAATTCCTATTGCATGTGAAGATCAAGAAAAGACAACATTTATGCCTTCTGAACGCCTGTACATTTCAAAGATGCATGATGAGTATCTTTCGAATTTATCGAGAGTTGCATTGAAGTGTTTATGGATGACTTCACTGTATATGGGGATTCATTTGATGAATGCTTAGATAATTTAACCAAGATTTTGAAAAGATGCATAGATACTAACTTGGTTCTAAATTATGAAAAGTGTCATTTTATGGCCACCCAAGGCATTGTTTTAGGACATGTGATTTCTTCTAGGGGGATAGAAGTTGATAAGGCTAAAGTGGATATAATTGCAAACTTACCATACCCTACCAATGTTAGGGAAGTGCGTTCTTTTCTTGGACATGCAGGATTTTATCGCAGGTTTATCAAGGACTTCTCCAAAATCGCATTGCCCTTAACAAATTTGCTACAAAAGGAAGTTCAATTCGAGTTTGGGAAGGAATGCAAAGAAAGGTTTGATAAGCTCAAAGAATTGTTGACTAGTGCACCAATCATTCAACCACCGCGATGGGACTTGCCTTTTGAAATCATGTGCGATGCGAGCAATTATGCAGTGGGAGCGGTTTTAGGCCAACGGATTGACAAGAAAAGCCATGCCATCTATTATGCTTCGAGGACTCTAAATCCTGCCCAGTGCAACTATTCCACTACGGAAAAAGAGCTTTTGTCAATTGTTTTTGCTTTAGATAAATTTCGTTCTTATGTGCTTGGTTCTAAAGTTATTGTGTATTCTGACCATGCAGCCTTGAAGTATCTTTTGGCCAAAAAGGAATCGAAGCCAAGGCTAATTCGATGGATTTTACTTCTCCAAGAGTTTGACTTGAAGATTAAGGATCGCAAAGGAGTGGAGAATTCTGTTGCTGACCACTTGAGTAGATTGATAAGAGAAGAAGATGAGACACCTCTCAATGACGACTTTCCAAGTGAGTATTTGTTCCAACTAAAAGGTATGATTCCTTGGTATGCTGATATAGTAAATTATTTAGTTCTGAAGTCTACCTAATAGTCTTAGTGCGTCAGGAAAGCTAAGCTTAAGAGTGAGTCTAAGTACTATGTTTGGGACAAACCTTTTCTATGGAAATATTATGCGGATCAAGTGATTAGGAGATGTGTGCTGAAAATGAATTCAATCTATCTTAACCTTTGCCATGATTATGCATGTGGAGGACACTTTGGACCTAGACGGACCGCTAGGAAAATTCTAGATAGTGGTTTATATTGGGAGTCTTTATTTAAAGATGCATATCAATTTTGCAAAAGTTGCGAGAGATGTCAAAAAGTAGGAGCGTTAACACGCCAGAATGAAATGCCTCAAGTTCCAATTCTTATTTGTGAAATATTTGATGTATGGGGCATTGATTTTATGGGTCCTTTGCCATCATCTTGCGGACTTTCTTATATTCTCTTGGCAGTGGATTATGTTTCGAAATGGGTGGAAGCAAAAGCCACCAAAACTGACGACTCTCAAACTGTTGTAGGTTTTGTCAAGACTAACATTTTTGCTAGGTTTGGAATTCCAAGAGCAATTATTAGTGATCAAGGCACACATTTTTGCAATAGATCGGTTGAAGCTTTGATGAAGAAATATGGAGTAAATCATCGAGTTGCCACCGTGATATCATCCTCAAACCAATGGCTGTCAAGTCTCCAATCGAGAGGTTAAGTCTATTTTGGAAAAGACGGTGAATCCAGGAAGAAAGGATTGGAGCCTTCGTTTAGATGATGCTCTTTGGGCTTATGCAGACAAAACTCCTATGGGTATGTCTCCCGAATTGTGTTTGGTAAAGCATGTCACTTACTGGAAATCGAGCACAAGGCCTATTGGGCATGCGGCGATGTAATATGGACTTAGACAAGGCCGGTATGTCAAGATTATTGCAATTGCAAGAGTTAGAGGAGTTGAGGTTAGGCGCCTACGAGAACTCAAGAATTTACAAGGAGAAATCCAAGATGCTTCACGACAACATGCTTGTTCGTAGTTAACCCGAGATCGGGTCAAAACGCTTTTGCCATATAACCTCGATCAAGCTCATGCCCGTAAGTTTCGCTCTCGACGGCCCTTTTATTGTTATTAACGTGTTTCCTTATGGTGCACAGAGATTAAGAGCTTAGACCGGACAAGATTTTTAAAGTTAACTACCATAAATTGAAAATCTATCATGAAGCGTGAAATTGCTCCATGCCTTACCGGAATCAATTTCACCATCCTCATTATTCGGATACTTGATTCGCTATGACTTTGTCGAGCAAACGACGAAACAATTGCGCCATCGAGGCAAACCCAAATATTTTCTTTATTCTTTCTTTTTAATTTATTTATTATATTCGGTCTCTTTACTTTCGTTGATTTTATTTTAAGCCTCTAGATGTTCTTATGAAGAGGACATATCTGACCGGAGATTAAACTCAATCAAATCGTGTTTCGCGCCACTTTTCGCCTTTCCTTGGAACCCTCTCCCTATGCTCGTTCGGGTCCACACCGCTCACATCCAGGGGAGTTTATTCTTCCCTTTTCATTTACTTTTCATTATTATTTTTTGTGAGCCATTTACTTGTTGATACATTGAGGACAATGTATTATTTAGGTGTGGGGGAGGATTTTGGCATGCTTTTAAATTGTTCTTAAAATTTTTAAATTTTTATGTTTTAAAGTCTTCCCAATATCTTTGAATACCTTGTAAGTTAGGGATACATCTTTATTTTGAGTTTTAATGCATGAAAGAGGTAAGCATGAATAGTATTTTTCTTTAAAATTTTCGATGGTGTCGCATTCATTCGTTGATTGAAAAGTGCACAAGACTTGATGCAAAATAGACACTCTAGTGAGCTTTTGAGCCTAAGAGCAACTCATTACATTTTTACTCCATTTATTTTTGTTGAGTGTAACAAACTTAGTGTGTTTATTCTAGAACTTGCTTTTAAATGTATGTTGAGACCACATTTTGAATTGATGCTTAAGTGTGATAAGGGCAATTAGGTTTAACCAATTCTTAGACTCTAAAAGACCCACCTTTTATTTTCCCCTAGTTAGCCCCTTTGAACCTACTTTTCCCTTTTTTTTGTTTTCTAACACATTGTTTAACCCCAAGCCTTTTGTTTGTTGTCCTTGTTTTCTTTCTACCCTGTCAAGACAAGAGTAAAGTAGTTGCATGATGAAAGAAAAGCAATTCTCGAAAAAAAAAAAAACGAAAAAGAAAAAAAAAAGAAAAAGAAGAAAAAAAAAAAAGAAAGAAAAAAAATTCTGTTGTAAAATTTATTCCCTTAATTTGATGATTGGAGAATTATTTGCAAAAGCAATTGAACTATCAAATTGTTTCTCTAAGTGTTTTAAGTGCTTAAATGTGGGGATAAATTTCATCATCTTGGAAGTATGTTTGCTTATTTTGTTTGTATGGCATCTAAATCATGCACGTAACTAACTCTTCGTCTTGATCGTTAAACCCTTAAATTTTCCTTCTACCATACCTTTACCTAAGCCCCATTTCAACCCTTGCTAAGTCCCTTTGATTTTTGCATCATATTCATATGCAGTGGTGGAGATTTAATTCATTTGCAAGCCTATGGTAATGACATGCTATGCTTTGATTTTGAGAGTAAAACACACACCCTAAACACTTTGAGAGCATTGAGCGAAACCATGCGAGGGTGTTAAGTCTTGCTGCATTTGATTTTGATGAATTGATGAGATGCTTGTGTTTTTGGTTACAAATTATATCCTATGAATGCTTATTCTTTTGATTGTCACTATGATTTGACTCATTGATGTGTGCTTAGCTTTATTGGTATTCTTGGATATTGAATGGTTTGAAAGGAGGTAAAATGGAGGATTGGTATGATGATTTAAGATATGCTTGAGGACAAGCATGGTTTAGGTGTGGGGGAATTTGATAGGTTATAAATAGTCGTGCTATATTTAGTTTAATTCCCTTATATTTTGATTGATTTTGTGCTAAATTGTGGAAATTATGTTTGAATTGATTTAGGAGATGAATCTTGGATGATATGATGAAATTTGGACAAAAAGGGCTTTATTTGGGCTTTACAAACGTGGGCTGACCTTTTCCTAGAAGGAGTCGGTTCTAGCAATCAGAATTGGAGAAGGATTCAGCTTCCTAGCATTAATAGAAGAAGAAGCCAAGAGGAAAAAGGAAAAGCTAGCAAAAAGGAAACAAAAAGCAATATAAAAGGCCAACAAAAACGTGAGGCAAAGGGGGGCTTGAAACGTGAGCAAGTGGAAGCAAGCAAACGGCTGCAATTTCTTCTTTAAACATCTTTTGTTTTGTTTAGCCACCATGAGTGGCTAAGGTTTTAATTCCGATCCAGGGGTAATCAAATTCCGATTGTAGTTTGTGAGAACTTTGAAACTTAAGAATTCTTCAATCCAAGTAAATTTTTATTTTCTTGTTCTTATTTTCTATGAATTATTTATATTGATTGAGTTGGCTTAATTGATATTTATTTTTCTATCGCTAGTCGAGAATTTGTGATCGTGGTGTCATGAATTGGAATGAATTGAGTATGAGGTTGGCTCGTGTGTGTGTATATTGATGGCGATTCATAGCTTGCATGATAGGCTACAGGGAAATAAAAATACAAATTGATTGAATTAGATGTCTGAATTAATTGATCTTGTTTAGTCGTTCTCATTATTCTTAATCTTGTCACAATTTGATATGGAGCGATGATCTTGAGTTAAATTGGTGATAAGTTTGGATTTAGGCGATTGTTTGAGTCTATTTACATTAGGAGAATAATTACTTTCTGCGGGATTCCGATTAAGTAGACTAAGTTCTTGGATTAAGTAATTTATATTTTTGGCCTATAATCAAAATTGCAATTGGATGGAATTGACACCCTTGGATTGGAAGTTTGGTAAGATTGAATTTTTGTTTGTTTAATTTTAAAAGTCTTGTTTTTATTTATTTTCATCAAATTCTCGAAAACCCTTAAAATCGGAATTCGGATAGGTTTCCTTAACCGCTAGCCGATTAAAACAGAAGGAAGAAGCGAGGCAGGTCTCTAGGTTTCCCATGCCGATTGTCCGATTGAAGTCGTGAAGAGAATCAACATTTGGTCTTAGGATACCCTATCAGGTTAAGCCGGATCGCGTCAGGAATCATTACGGCCCATGGCCGGACTTAAGATTCCATTTTCGGTTGTCAGAATCAAATCGACTTACTAGCCTCAAAGCGGTCTGGTTCCAGGTTGGAATTAGCTCGAGCGAGACCAATCTGAAACGACTTCTGGGTTTCCTGGCAAGCTAGAATAATTCGAAAGTTCTCGGTCATGCAGGTCTTGGGTTTCTTTCATCCAGGTCATCCGTTTCTTTAAGGTCAAATACAACCAACAAGGGTTTCTTAGGTTTACTATCCAGGTTAGTGGATAATTAAAATTCTTGATTAGTAAGCGGTGCAATTGCACGTAGCGATCGGTTTGAGGCGGCGTTTCTTGGAAAATTAATTTGTTTTAGACTTTGAGAAATTAAAATACATGGATTCTCTTGGGATTCGACGGTACCATGATTTACAATTTTATTTAGGTGAATCAGTATTTGTTTTTGAGGAGCTTCGACAACTCCCGTCAATTTACTTTTTATAACTACCTTATTAAATAAGCTACATTTTTTTAAAGTTCCTCTTATAACATTAATATTTTAATAAAAAGATAATTATGTCATATTTTTCCATAAAATGTAAAATACAAATAAAAAGTAATTTATAATATTTTAGTCATTCTATAAAATAACAACTTTGTGATAAAATTTATAAAATATATAATATTCTACTTTTTTAACTCACAACAACTACAACAACAAAATTTGTCAAATTCCAAACTTCCTTTCGATCAACAGTTTATTTTATATGTATAGTAAAAACAGTTTATTCTATTAGCTATTGCAATCTCCAACTAGCCCTTAATCAAGTGTTTATTTACTCCTTGCCTTTTTGCTTATTTTATCTTTTACCAGTTATGATTTGGTTGTCTAATTTAAATTAACTTTTTACTAACCATGATTCGGTCGTTTAATTCAAATTAAAACGCAAAGGGGCTAGGGCTTGTCCATAGAAGGGAGCCGTGTGTGTGGCTCTCAAAAGTTCCTCCAAATCCTTATTAGTGCTCTCTATTATCTCCTTCAATTTTCTTGGTCCACTGTCCTCTTCGTCTTTCCTGCACTGAGAAATCATCCCCAGAGTGAAAATTGATCTTTAGCACAGTCCTTATGCACGCCTCTGTGCCGTTGCCGCACTGCTGTTTTCGTATTGACGTGCTCGCCAATTTGATAAGGGTAGTATAAGTTTTGCTTCAGACGTCAATTTGATAAAATCAGTTTAATTAGATGCTAAATAAAGATTTAAATTGTTTACCAAACACTTAGGAGCATTAGTTTAGAAGCACTAAACATAGGTAGCCTTCCAATACTCACATGGCAACTCTAAATACCATACCAATTCATAGATGCAACCATGGATCCATGATACCATTACCCTACCACCAATAAAGCCAGCAATGGCAAATACACCTAAAGTAACCGAAATGGAGATTTTATTCTAAGAGCTGAAATTACAAAAGAACAACACTTGAATTTCTGTGCTTTCCGAGGCACGACTAAGAACACAATTGTGAAAGATGCTTACCCAACCTACCAATTCTCCAAACATATGATGACTGATGACCTACAAGCATCAGTCTGGTCTTGTTCGTACCTCTACAAAATGAAAATGAGAATCGAATTTCATTTACATACTACTTGAGGTACAGAAGAACTACAGTTAGTTTCTTCACTCACAAGGTGGTTGAATGTACAGCTAGATTTTACATCACATCATGGAAGCCAGCTGTATCCAAGAGCACCGATTTGATCTGCTTGGGCAAGACATCCTGGCCTTCCCTGCATTGCTGTTAAAGAGAGAAGGAATTAATCTCTTGATTACCATATGCCTGATGTGCTAAGAACTAGAAATCATGAATGAATCAGGCTACTTTAATAATAAAATTTCTGATGCGGCCATAGAAGCAAGAATATGTTGTGCTCTATTGAGATATTTGGAAGGATTGCAGTCTATATAGCTAATATGCGGGCAAGAGTTCAAGATGCCAAATTAAATGAAGGGAGCAATTGCATTTAGCAGTGATTGAGAGCATGATAGCAATACTTAATGTGTCCAGTTAATTCTCTTGCCATCTAATATTAGTCCTTCGATGATCAATGATAAACAATGACAAATTAATAACTGATGTCTAAAAGGAAGGGCAAAGTTGAAAAAGTTTAAACACTATTTCATCCGCCGATATCCGTTGGGCCTGTGGAAACTAATCTTATAGAAAAAGCAGAAAATGTGCTCCTTTTCAACCTGTATGTTTTGGTTTTGAAGACAATTTCTTCCAACTGTTTTCACTTGGCATTATCTTTCTAATTTTTTAACTCTTTCTTTAACCAGTATATTATATGATCATTTAGTAATGGTTATAATCAACATTTGAGAAAAGGAAAAAAGCTCTGCTTCCTGTGCATAAAACCAAAACTGAAAAGACAAGAAAAAGTGTTCATGTAGCAGGAGGTTGAGGAGAGGAAAAGAGGACCAAACATATTCGTTGAGAGTGTAAACATTATTTTAGTGGTAAGATGCCAAAATCTGCTAGGCTAACCAAAACATCTAGGGTATGACCCATGCAAAAAATGTTGTTAATAATTGATATTTGAAAATGAGAAAACAGAGAGATATCTGGGTCTTTGTCAATCTCTTTCATTGACTTTGCCCACTATAAAAGTCATATTTCAAGCCCCAGCCCACTCCTCACAAAAATCCACATGAACAATCAATTATATATAATACTCCAAACCTATTGGTTGACTATCTATAATTATTCTTAGTCTCATAACAAAAACCAACAAGAAGTTTTCCATAAGTTTCACATTGCCCATCATTTTTGAGGAACATAACTAACAATGATGAATGTCAGATGCAAGTCGAAATTAAACTCTCAATTTTTTTCTTTACCAGGAATAGATTGTTTTTGCTTTATACTTGACAATTTGGCTCATGAAAAGAGATAACTAAGTTATCCAAAGAAGCACACCTCTGCTCGGAAAACATCCAGTGCAAACCCATTGAAACAGCTGATGACAGCCTGCTGAATGTCCAACCCAAGGCTGTCCAGAGCCCTCATAGTAGAGAGCAAGAGACCTGGTCTACGAGCGCAGAACATGTGAATGTTCACAGCCCTTCCTTCTCTAATCCTAACTTCCACCTGCAAAATTTTGAAGGAAAAAAACTTGCAATAATGTATTTCACATTAAGGATAAGCTGTTCGTCAAAGGAAGAAAATAATAATCTTATTTTGAATCCATTCTGACATATATGTAAGCATGGGCATTGGACAGTGGTGTATGCGCAACCACCTGTGTCCATGTAAAGTACTTTTAATTGTCAATGCCATGTGAAGAATTACAGCAATTTAGCATTTCATCTGAATTACAGTGATTCACCGAAACAACAAATGTATCACAGTTTCACACTAATAAAGGAGCATGCAGTGAAAATCAGAATTGATGATACAACAAAATGGGGCCCATAGATCAATTTTCAGCGTTCCTATACTATATATCACACTTTCAAAATCACATTGTCCAATCATCAAACTTAATGATTTCCAACATGTGACCACTCACTGCCTCATTGGTCAGTCTTATGTCTTTGGGCACATGTCACATGTATGAAAAGGATAAAACATTAGACCCAATTACCAAGTACATTCACAGAAGCATCTTCACTATTAAGGTGAATGATTGACCTTCAAAAATCAGTGTACATACGCAATAATGAAAGAAGTTCCAGTCTGCAAATCAAAGCTGGCTCACAAATCTACATAGCATGCTTGTTTGCAATAATAACTTAATTGCCACTCTGAGCATACAGACATACGCATGTGAGACACCATGTAAAAACAAAAGCACCCATGCCCAAGTTTCAACTTGTCAACTTAACTTAAACACTAATGTTAAGGCCCTCAAGTAAGAAACAGTTAAAAATTTATAAACCACATAAAAGCATCAAGCAATTGCAGAAAAGTATAATCGAAGTCCTCTAGGCAAACCAAGCTCAAAGCATAAAAAGTATATAATGAACAGAATTTACCCTTGCAGCTTCGCCTGTTGGACTCCGGCTTATTTCTTCCTTGACGCGGCAAGGAAGGGTGGGTGGAGTTGGGGTCATAGGTTGGATGCTTGTAGAGGGCTGCATCAAAGAGCCAGTTGGGGTTGACTCCAATTCATTGTGAAGATCATTGATCCTCTGAAGGAGCTCCTTTAGGTAATCAATGGCATCCCCCAGTATTGAAGCCCTATCCATCTTCAAACAGAACAAAGACAGTCATATACCATAGTCCTAACAACACATTATTATAATTCAATTGAATTGAAAGACAACAAAACAAAAAGTAAAATAAAATAAAATACCTTGCTAATCTTGGGCACAACAGACCTAAGCATGTAAAGCCTATCATTGAGCTTCTTCCTTCTCCTCCTCTCAGCCATCAAATTCTTTGCCGGCAAACCTTTCCTTTTCCCTTTGTTATCCCCAACAGTCGCACTACTACCAGCATTCCAATTCTTGACACTCTCATCCACCTTACCATTAGCATTATTGTCATTACTAGCATTGTTATTATTATACTCATCAGACTCATAGTTCAAACTTGAAATATCAACACTAGCCTCCTCATTTTTCCGACACTTGATGTTCTCCAACAGCAAATTCCCTCCCAAAATCTCCAAGTTTTCTAATTTACCAGAACTCTGCCTCAAAGCCGCTCGCTTTTCAAACAGAGTTGGCTGTGACTGCGAACACACTTTAGCCTTGCTGTTACTGTTAAAAAACAGACCCTCTAAATTATCAAAGCAATTGCTATAAGAAGAACCGAACCCATGAAAATCAGAGTCATTAGCGGCACAAATCTGAGTTGTCGTTAGGCCCATGAAACCCGATCCCGGCTGAATAAAACCAGCAGCTTCACCGCCCAAATCAAAGCCACTTACAAAAGGGAGGTGGCCGTTGCTATTGTTGTCGTTGTTGTTTGGTGGCAGCAGTGAATGTGTCGGGTTTAAGGTGAAAGGGTGTGATTCAATTGGTTGAAAAAAGAGGTTGGTCTCTTGAAAAGCGTTGAAAGCTCTGAGTTCTTGGTGGGTTTCTAATAAGCCGGTGGTGTTGGTAAAATCTTGAGGTGGGTTGTTTAGAGTTGAGTTCAAGAACCAGTCAGTGTCGAGAATTGATTTGAAACCCGACAGAGAGCCAGCATTGATGTGCATTTCATCTTCTTTAGGCTCAGTGGTGGCACGGGCGGTGGTGGTGGCACTGGCGGTGGCTCTGGTCCAAGAAACTGAGAGTGGTTGCTCCTCTTCATCTTCCATCCAAACGGCGCCGTTCGGTTCCAGAACCATTTTTTTCCTTTTTTCTATATTTTCTTTAATGCTTTTTGTTTGAGAGACAGAACCACAGGGGAGTAAAATTGTAAAAAGCTTGGTGGGTTCAGTAGCAGAGGCAGCAGAAGCAGGGAGTCATCGTTTGGGAAAGGAAATGGAGACAAGAGAGAAATTGATTCCAAGTTTGAACGTTATGTTATGTTATGAAAATTTGTACTGAAATGAATCGAGTCTGTTCTGTTTTTATCTATTGGCCATACTTTACTCGCTGCCTTGCTGCCTTTGTTGCTGTTGTTGCCTTGTTGGTTTGGTAGAACTTTTCTTTTTAAATTTTTAATTTTTTTTTCATTTTGCCCCCAAGAAAAACATGATTAGAATTTGCTTTTATTTAAAGAGAAAAATTAATATATGTTACACTGTTTAAATTTCTTATCAAATCTATCGATTATCGTATTTTATTAAATATATTTCTGGCTACTTGTGTTATTATCATTTTAATGTTTAATATAAAATAGGTTAAAAGTCTATTTTACCCTTAAGAGAATAAAAGATAATTTTACCCCTTGAAAGAAAGAAATAATGAACAAAAATAAGATTAGAAAACAACTAAAAATTGTAATTAATAAAAAATAATGAATAATATGTAGAATTATGATAAATGGCAAAGAACAATTAATAAAAATTTATGTTTCAAATTAATATTATAGCCTATGAAATTCAAGTATTAATCACAACTAAAAATAATAATAATTTATGATAACAATAACAATTAATAAGATTTAGAAAACAACTGAAAATTCTAATTAATAAAAATAATGAAGAATATACAAAATTATGACAAACAACAAAAATAATAATAAAAAATTCTACTTCAAAATTAATATCATAATCTATGAAATTCAAGTATTAATCACAACTAAAAACAATAACAATTTAATTAAAGCAAAAAATTAATGAGAGAGAGGGGCCAATTTTAGGGTTATCAATTTCCTAATTCTCTAATTATTTCCCTTGAAATTTGTTTACTTTGTTTTATTGTTTATTTTACACTTGCGATGGAGTATTTTGGCTTCAATAGGAAATGTCTTTGATGTTCTTATAACATCAATAAAATATCAATAAATTTTTTACTTTTTAACGGAAGAGTGGTAAATTGATAACGGCGCAAACGTTTGGTGGTAAAATACTCTTTTCGACAAATCGAGATACTGACATGATATGTCAGAATAACTTTTGTAGTAAAATGATAATATCCCTATTTTAAAACAAAAATTAATATATGTTACACTGTTTAAATTTCTAATCAAATCTTGAATGCAATAAGCAATAGTTTGTCACATGTTATATTAATTGGGAGTTCCTATTACTGATTAATATAACATTGTCTATTCATCCACAATACAAATTATGGTCATAATTTGTGTGGTTGTGATAAGATAATATTCGTTATATTATGTATGTTCCTATATTAATTAGTTTCTTTTGTGAAGAAGATACTTGAAGGACTTCAAAGTTTATCCATAATTTAGGAAATGTGCAACTGGACTTAGGGCACTTGTTTTTTAAACTTAGGTATCGTTTATTTTTTATACGAAATTTAAATGGAGTGCGAATTTTTTAAAGTCAATAGGTGCGAATCTGAAAATCTAAATGGCGTTTGTTTTTTTTAATATCTGAATATAAGTGACATCTTGTTTGTTTCTGATAAAAACATCTTAGACTTGGTTATTTGACATTTATATCCTTGTAAATTAAAACAAAAAAAGATGATTAGATTTGATAGTTTAGGAAATAAGTTATTTTACAGAGATATTTTTGGAATATAATATTTACTTGTCATTCAGACATTTTCTCATTCAGATAAAAGTCACAAAAGTTTACTTTTTCTATTCAGATGTAAATGTCTGAAAATCAGACATAAGTTCTAAAAAACAAACAAGTAAATTTTAGAAAAGGTTTGAAATTAATAAAATTTCAGACTTTAGACATTTAACAAACAACCTCTTAGTGATCTAATTGATTTAATTTTATTTAGTTAAGTCATCTAATTTATTTATTTTTTAATTTAATTATTTTCAGTCATTAAATCATTAAGTTACTAAATTAAATTTTTTTTAAGTTTTTACTTAATCTAAAAGTGCAATATCTCTATTTGAATTAATTCATTTTCATCTTTATCTAAATTAAGCCTCCTAATTAGCATTAACGTTATTTTTATTTTTACCTTTTTATTTTCTTCAAAATAACATTATTTATCGTAATAAATTTTTATGAATATTTTTCATAAAAAATATTATAAAATACAATAAAATTGATCAATATATTCTAGTTTAGAATATTAAAAGGCTGTATTCATTTAAACATAATGTATGTTATAATAAAATATTATATTATTTATGTTCTTTGAGTTATTTAATATTTCTTTAACATTGAAATTATATAAGAGCATAAATGTAAAACTACTTGATTTCAAATTTGTTAAGTTGAAAAAAAAAAACAAAATACTTGTTACTTATTTTTAGAGATTCAAATAAAAAGAAACAAACATGTCACTAAAATTCAGACATAAAATCTATTCAAAATTCAAACTAATTTAGATATATTTAGATTTTTAAAAAATTAATCACTACCTTAATTTATAAGTTATATAGTGAATTGTATTTACTTGGATGGTGAGAAGAGAAGGACATATAATTTTTTTCCTATAATTATTGGATTTCGTTTCCATCTCAATTCCATTTCCTTACCAAATGCCATGTCTAGTTTCCATGTCTTACGCATGAAAAAAACTTTTTCATTTTCTTCTTTAAGATTTCAAATCTGCCTGCTGTACAATTAATTTACTCCCATCCTTGATCACTCCACTTAATTGAATTAAAAACTTAACCAAACTTACATTTCTACGTAGCAATGATGAATTTGTAAATAGAATCATTAGAACATCTTAAATTCAATAATAATTGCAAGATTTTTGTGCGGTTATATGGATACCAAGATGGATCTAAAACACTAAAATCATAAGGTAAAAAAATTGATCAAAAAATCTCTCTTATAGTCCTATTTAGTGAAATTAATCATTTACTTTTTTATGTTTTCGAAATTATCAGAATAATATTATTAACCACAGAAGAATATGATGAATTTTAAAACAAGAAGGAAAACTGATTAATTTCGATCAATAAAGATTTAGTCATTTTCCCATCAGAATGCAATTACAAGAGAGGTGTAAGCACCCCAAAAGCCCCAGCTGAGTATTTTTGAAGCAACTTCAAATGATTGATCTCTCGAGTTTAAAATCTTAGGAAAAGTAGGGGACTGTTAAAAAAAAATATTTGAGCTTTTTGCACCCCTCTACCTTTTAAAAATGTAAATAAATAAATGAAAGAGAACTGAGCAGAATTTCTTTTAATTTATAAGCATAATTTCAAAAATTGAAAACCCTTTATTCAATGAGATCACAAGACATGGTGCTTTTTTCCTCTTTCCCTATCATTTTAATTTGCCCAGCGTCTTGAAAGATTCTGATATCAATTTGATTCATTTTTGAATTGAACAATAATTCATGAGAGAGAACTGAGAAAGAATAGTGCACAGGAAATAACCCAGGGGGACCAGGGGTGAAAAGTAGATAGTAGATGCAACTTGCATTGCTTTCAAATTCCACCACTCATTCTAATAAAAAAAATCAATTCTAGTTCTTCTTCCTCATAGCATATTGTAGAAAGAAGAATTCCGAACTTGCATGTAGCCACAATTCATTTGAAGATAAGATTAGCCATTTGACTGTGTTGTGTCAAATTGAGTTGTTTTGGCTGCTAGGAGGACAAAAAAAAAAAGAAACAAGAGAAATAAAGAAAGAAAGAAAAAGAAGAGAGAGATGATTTTTCTTTAAACTCATGAACGAAGGAATTTAAAAATTTACAAAAATATCGATTACCAGTACTAAACATTTTGTAATTTTGTTTTTGCCCTTTTTTTCTCCATAAATATTTTCCAGTAATGTCTTAGTTAATATGAAATAAAACTTTCCAGAATTTCCTAAAGCACACATTAGTAAACGACCACAAAATTAAAATCCTTGTTATTGTTAACAAATTTTGTTTATTCAAAGCGTTAACGTACTTAATAATTTTAATTACGAGAAAGTCTTAGATAATAAGTAGATTGGGCGATATACCACATGTCACTATAGTTGGCCACAATCCAATTTTCATATAGCATGCAATAACATAATATGCACACAGTGTGTTTATGATAATTTTAAACTAAGTGTACACTTAATGATATACGATTGGAGAATAGAATGCTAATGTAATGTGGCAGCATTAACGCCACCTAAATCTTTCTCAGTAGTAACAATGATAAATTGGTGATCTTTTAACACATAGCATGATCTATTAAGATCGTACGTTCTACGCAAGTCTTTCTTCTCCAAAAAGACACTACTAATTGTCAAAACACAAGCATGCATTATCCAAGCAATTCCCCTTCGCACAGGAATGTGGCTATCGGTCGCTGTTCAAAGTAAAGCTGCTGTTGCAGCTTCCACTTTCAAATTGCATGGAAACCCAGTTGCCATCTGAGCCATGCAATTGCAAAGACCTAATTTGGAATAAATTTTCCAGAAGAAATCCCAAGTTCCTCGTGACTCCTTTTCCTTTCACCGCACCTACTACCCAATTGAAACTTAAAATCGACTTCAATTCCCTCTAGTTCAATTCAAATAAGCTCATTGCCGCCTCCTGCCTTCCTCTACTTCTTTAGTTTACACGCGTCCCTCTCTCTCTCTCTCTCTCTCTATCTTGGAAATTAAATAATCCGAATCCAACTTGAACTCTTTCGAGCTTTTAACACATAATGAGGCTTCTGGGAACTCCAAACATGTTTAATTACAAGAACTAAACCGTGGCTGCCGAGCCTGGGTTCCATCAACGTATAATCTCTTCACGTGATATTCTTGTGGGTGTAAAAACTACACGGCCATGATTATTATTAATTAACAATACAAAACAAACTCTGATTAATTAACGCACACGTGGCAAACATGCAACTAGTTGATAAGACTGACCACTCAAAACTAAACAGGGTAGGGTCATGACAAAGCACGAAAGGCCAGAAAATCATGCATGGTTGTAACTTGTACCTTTATTCGTTTTTGTATATGTATCATCAAATTTATCATAATCATCTTTGGCCGTTTGCCAGACATGCATGTGCAGCGGCTGACCAATGTGCTGTGCGGTGAATACAAATTCATCTTTAATTTTTTTTTTTTTCTTTCCTTTCAAAAGGGGTTTCAATTCTCAAGCTTAATTTCACAGAAATTGATGGGAGAAAGGTTTAGGTTTACAGTTAGCCCTGGACATGGAGGATCTAAGTTAGATATTTTTGAAAAAAAAAAAAAAGAGAGAGAAAGTGTAATTAAGCAAATAATAGGTGAGGAGATGATGAGCACATGACAACTTGAAAAAAGGGACCATACCAAACCGTGGGGAGTGGGGACCTTGTTCTACCCAAGGTCTGATATTAATACATGGCTCTGTTAAAACTTAAAAGCTTTGCTATCTAAATTTCTTGTAATATCGCATGCGAACCCATAGCCATGAGCAACATTGTTGTTGATGATAACGAAAGCAATATTACAGAGCAACCATTGTCAGTTACAAAACAATGTCATTACTTTTTTCGGTTAAGCATCTGCATTTTTCTTACACACCCTCAAGTTATACTTTTTTTTTTTAATTCCTTTTTAAATTAAGTCCAAATTCATTATGTAACCTCTGGTAAGATTAGAATTTCTGTGGCCAACTGCCCTCAACTTCCACATGTTAATATAAAGTTTATGATGATTAACGAGAACTTGAAGTTTGAGATATTTACTATCTTTTTTTTTTTTAATAAAAAGTGCCTGTAGAAATTCATAGATTAATTCATATATTAAGTTCCAGAGTTGTGGGTAATTCAAACATTCAAAATTTAATCCAAAATTCATTCTAATCGATCGATATGAGAGATGATGTCCCCGACCAAGTTTTTTTGGCATATCCTTTTCACATGGTAAGGTAACGTGAGCCAAATTGTGTATTAATACTAAATAGAAACTCATGGCTTACACTAAAACATAAAATTTGGATTTGTACAAGCTTTATATATTCAAGCCAAGATTCGTTTTCAAGCTATTGAAGATTATCTCCCTAACTAATAACAAATGTCAGTTATTTTTTTAACTTCGACATTCGATATTTCACTAAATTAAGTCGTTCCACATTTAACACTGACATATTCTGACACCTAATTAAAGGCTAGATTTAGATTTATCTCACATATATATATACATGCTAGTTAGCCACCATAACCTATGAAACGGGAATTTATCAAGCGCAAACGTCCACATTTTACAAAATTATATTGCTAAAAATCTGTAGTTTTAATTGTATATTAGGCTAAACATGAAAGCCAAAGCTTCAATGGGCCAGCCTCATTGTTGGAAATTTGGAATATTAGTTGATTTGTAGTAACTAGCGATGTAAGATCATTAAAATGTAGGACATTTTCTCGTGATGGAATTAAGATATTGACAACTCTATTTACCCCGTGCCTGTGGCAAACCATGTTAAAATAAAATTAAAAAAAAAAAAATTGCGTGTCACTTTGCCCTCCTCAGCTCATCGAGGATGGATAAATAAGGGGCTATCCTAATTCCTACCCTTTATATCATTGCTTTTTAACAAGAATTTTTTGTTGGGCATATAAGGTCAAATCTATTACCATTACGATTGAGCTACCAAAAAAGAGCGAGCCCAAGTACTTATATTTTTGGATTTTATTGAATCAAAGACTTAAATCTCTACTGAATTACGTATTAGTACAGCGATAATTTCCAAAGCCGTGACCTTCTTTTATCAGCACCGCGAGTCAAGTAGCCAGCATTGTTAGTTTGTGGATGGTTAGGTCGGTGCCTTGTGGGCTCTATCAACCGTCATCCAAAACAAGCCTTTTTTTTGGGAAATGTTGATGATGTAGCTGGCTACGATACATTATTAAAAGTGGAAAAACACTGAATAGCTATAGGCTGAATGGTTTCTCGACCTTGTATCAGGTATGGTTTACTATAAACTAACCCTTAGGCTATGCTTTTTTGGGGGTAGAGAAGTGGGGAGAGAAAAATAATTTAATTTTTTCTCTATTTTTCATTGTTTGGTTGGATAAGTTTAATGAAATTAAATTTTCATTGAAATTTAATTTTCACCAATTTAAAGAATTTATATTCCTCATCAATGACTAAGGATTTCAAATTCCTTATCTATTTAAACACAAAAATTTCAATATTATCCTCTAAACAAAATTAATTTCAAATAAATTAAAGTATAAATAATTTATATTTATTTTCTTAAATTAATAGGATAAACTTATTTTTAAAAAAAAAACAGTAAAGTTACTCGCCGGAAAATCACCGGAGGCTTGCCGGAACGTCGCCGAAGATGCGCTTTACCATCAAAACCGATCAAAAGTCATAAATGGTAGTCTACTGACTACATGGGGTTAGAAATATTAATATACATTGTTATTTATCTTAAGTCTTGTTTACATGCTTGGGAAAATTTTAACTCTCATATTTCCAACTATATAGTATATTTTCTGCAAAATTAACATTCTAATGAGTAAATCGTCCATTTCTGATCATTATTATGCATTTAACGCGATGAAAAATGACGATCAACGCCGCCGGTCAACGATGGTCAACGGCGGTTGTCCATGGCTAAATGCTCTAATTTTAAAAAAACATAATTTGTTATTTAATTAGATAATTTCTAGATTGAATTAATTCATAATTTTATTATTTTTTAATTTATTAACAACATTAACAATAAAGATAGTGAGTATATTTGTCTAAATAAAATATATATAATTTCTTTTCATTTTAAATTTAATGTGAAACCAAACAATAACAATTAATTTCTACACTCTTTTCCTTTCATCACCTCTCCATTTCTCTCCTTTTTTTCTCCTCTCCTCTCCTCCCATTTCTTAAAACCAAACAATTAGAGTAAGAATACCTAATTAAATTAATTGCCCTAAATTAATTATGTTGATTGAAAGTTCTTGGGCTAATATAATGTTTTGCAGAGAGCTTAATTTATACAATTATCAAGATAATCCAAAAACCACTTGCCAACATTTAGTTATCGTAGAAAATGAGGCAGAAACTTCCTCTACAAATCCCACATCAATACTCCCATTTTCCCTAATTGCGATGCATATTGCACAAATTTCAAACATCTAGATTAGCTTAAAGTTGTGATCAAATTATTCAAAACTATTAAACCGAAAAGCAATAATATCACACAAACTGATCAGGAGAAGGGAACCCCAGACGTTTAAAGCAAGTGAATCCTCCATCCACCACAAGATTATGCCCTGTTACATACTTGGCATCATCTGATGCCAAATACAAAGCAGCCCTTGCCACATCAATCTGCTCACACCTGACTCCCTTCAGCTCCCCAAGCCCGTTAATGATTTCAACTATTTGTTCTTCGGAGGCCCCGGGGTAAAATTTTGAGATCTGGGTCACAGACATTGGTGTTGGTATTGGGGCCGGTGAAATGCAATTGATCCTGATCCCATTCCCGCATAACTCACTGGCCATTGACTTGACAATCCCAGGAATTGTAAACTTGGATATTGTGTATGGATGTGGGCCGAGCCCACCCATTAGCCCACTTATACTCGATGTACAGAGAATGGAGCCCGAGCCTGTCGGTACCATCACTCGAGCCGCATGCTTTATCCCGGCGATCAGACCCCGGATGTTGACCTGCATAACTCTATCGAAGTCGTCCAGGTTAAGGTCCACAATGCTCGACGGGATAGTCGGGCCGGTTATTCCAGCGCTGTTGTACATTATATCAAGTTTTCCGTGCCGGGACACAACGGTCTCCACGGCTTTGGCTACTTGAAGCTCGGCGGCGACGTCGCATTCGAGAAAATGGACTGCAGGGCCCAATTCCTCGGCTACTTTTGGGCCCATCTCAATATCAACATCAGCAATAATCACTTGGGATCCATGTTGAACAAATTCTTCGGCCGTTGCCTTGCCAAGCCCATTTGCACCGCCCGTTATGAGGGCTACTTTACCTTCTAGCCTGTTTTAGAAAGCCGATAAATTATTAAACCATACAAATAATTGATAAATATATTCATGATGTCGTTGAAAAAAATGCAACGTCAAACACACAAATCAGTCGTTTCTTTTGACAAATTTTTGGCAAAGTACATGAAAAAAAATTGAAAAAAGAATGTTGATAATGATAAGAATGCGAAGCCAATTCGACGTCCAATCACAATAATTATTGCGGGCGGTCGATGATGGAATATGGACCAAACTTTCTTCATAATCATCATTATCACTAAAGACGATTGTGACTCGGAAAACAATCTACTCTCCTTACAACAACGGTCCTTTGAAAATGTTTCGTTCTTTCGTTCTTTCTTTTTTTTCTTTTTTCAAATAATGCTTCGAAGTCAATATTCTTAGATTATTTAATGCTATAAATAAGGTTACAAAGAAAAAATGCCAAAGTATACGGAACAGATTGAGGCAACTTTTCAGTTTTTGGCATACATTTATGTTCACATTTTGAATGTTTACTGTAGGGATAAAAAATAGACAGTCTAGCTAAATTTAGATGTTAATCGAGGCTCTTTAATATTATTTTGTTATAGGTTTAGATGTTAATTGAACCTCAGTATTATTACATTATAGCGAGTTAGAACACTATCCTCTCTTAGGATGTGAGGCCGTTCACTCCTCTATTGAGAAGAGATCTGATTCTGATATTCGTGGCTGCGTAGCCGAGGTTATTGGTAGCATGAATTACCGATGGTCGCGGTCATGGCGACAATCTAGCTAAGTTGAAGCATCTTCAACGTAAAACAAGTTTTATAACTATTGGATCTAACTAGTAGTTGTTTCAACGGTTATAATTAAATAACACGTGCCGGTCCTTGTAAATATTGAATGGATATCTGCTCTACCCATTAACTATTAGTAAAGAAATCTATCTCTATTGAAATTTTATTTGAAAGAGGACGAATGAATCTCCTTTGGAGAGACTCGAACCACTCTGCTAAAGGACGAATGGATATGTAAATGTAATACCGTCATATTGTAAATGAAAATGGAATTGAGAAAATTTTAGCTTAGGAAAGAAGAAAAAACTAACATGAAAATTTTATATATAAGGAAATAGAGAAGAGATGGCCCCAACCAATAAAAGAAACGTAAGGAGAAAATTGTAACACCAGAGGGGATGGAGAGTTTGGCTTGAGTACAGTGCACATCATATCATCTACAGACGGCAGGTCACATTTTTTGAATTTGTAACAATATTCTTATAAATGAGCAAATTAATTAATGATGACTACTTTAAAAGTTTATATTGAAGTAAACTTTTTATTCAAAGGACCGTTATTGATCATTATATGAATTGTGAAACAAGAAAAAAGGAAGAGTAACAACTAAAAACGAAAATGGCAAAAACAATGCAAATGAAATAAATTAAATTTAAATCAAACAACCCATCATCACGTATAGAAAGGAAAATCCAAATGGTAATAGCATTTTCAATTTCTTGGCCAAAACTCATTTTTTAATAACATGCAAAATTAAGGTTTGTTCAAAATTAATTGCAGTTACGTTTGGACTTACCTCTTGGCACCAACTGTGGAGTAGAGTCTTGCACGCCTAGTGAACAAATCATCAGCAATGAACTTGAACTCCCTGCAGAAATATAAACAAATAAGAGAAAGCAAAGAAGAACCAAAGAAGCAAGAAAGCTGAGTTAGGTTGTGAAAGCTATGGGCAGTGACCTCGCTAATGATCTGAGCATATTGAACAGCTATGATGATGATGATCTGATATAAAGAAGAAGAAGAAGAAGCTAGCTAGCTTGCTAGGGTACCCTTTAATTCCTTTTTTTTTTTTTTTTAATCTTTGGATCTCTTTCAGTTTCAGGGTATGTAAAATATGAAAGAAAGAGAGCGTGAGACACTTTATTGGAGGAGCTGGAGCTGTTGCTTCTGAAGTTGTATAAACATCATACACACATTTCCATGCAACAAAACTACAAACACAAACGCACAATCTCTGAGAGATAAAGAGAGGAAAAAAAAAATAAAGAAAGAAAGAGAGACGACTCATTAACAGTCATGACCTGTCCCTATTTAATGATCCATTCAAAACCAAAGTTACCATAATTTGTTTTATTTTATTTTTTGAACGAAAGGAGGGTAATATTATTACAAATGGTTTGATGCTTGCTTTTAATTCTTTTTACTTGCATGCACTACAGTTTTGTGGGTGTGTGTGTGTGGATGGAGACGAGTAATGAATTTCATGATTACAAGGAATGTATTGAGTGCGATTGCTAACTAACAAAAAGAAAAGGTTCTATAAAGTACTGTTACTTGTACATTCCATTTTTGACCAATTTTTTTATATAATCTTTTAAGTCCTTTTTTCTTTTCAAATTAAGGCAAGCGTTGTGCAATTTTTGGTATGAAATAGTTACATAATCCCAAACGATTGTCCATTTGATTTGGCCTCTCTTTGATGGAACAAAATGTCAAAAGCTCAAGCCGAAGCAGATGAGTATAATTTGGGGTAAAATCTAACGCACACACAAAAGAAAAAAGGCCAAATGGGAAATTACATTATGGTTATCACAGCATTAATAAAAAATTAAAATGAAAGGTCCCCTAATAATGTTAAACAGCAGTGATAAAAATAAGTAATCACTAGTAAAAATATTTTTTTAGCTAAAACAATGAATTTAAGTCTAAGCCAGCTGTAGTATCTATAGCAGAAAACGAATTTTGTTTAAAAAATCAATAAATATTAATTATGCTACTGTCGAGAGAGATCATGCATAATCGAGAATATAAATAGATTCTCACGCAAGATGATCTGCTGGACCGACCATATATGTCAACCTTATTGTTTATGCATAAGATAATAGTTATTTAAGTTTAATTGTTATCACTAAGATCAAAAATTAAAGGAAAAAGTAACCTTTTCGAAAAGACTAACCTAGACGGTTAGACTCTAGTAACTCTCTCCTTTTTTTCACTTCTTTATTATCATATTATATATTTTTTTTTTAAAAAAATCCCATATTGCTCCTTCTTTGATCATGATGAGGAGATGGGGACAATTAATCATGCGGTTAATAATTATACAAGCCAGCGAACGGTCGGGATCAAAAGTTATGGGAGCCCACGATGAAATAGCTTTTGCACTGCATGATTCAAGTTTCCACCAGATTTAATTATGCCAGTAATTTTCGATATTTCATTAATTGAAGAACAATAAATTTCCAAACGATGTTGCGGCGTCTTGGCGTCTTTCATTGTTAAAAACGCGGCAGGGATAAATTACTATTATTTTGAAATTGTGCATAAACTAATTACTTATAGTTTACGTTACAATTAAAATTGTATCCAATAAAAAGTCAACTTAAGTTGTTTGGCGGTGCTTAATTTAATCAATCTCTTAATTTCAACGGATCACGAAAACCTATCATTCAATTTACTTTCCAATTATTTTGAATCTGCTAACGATTTCATTTAAGCCATAAAAATCTTACATAAGAATGAGAGGGAAAAGAATAAATAAATAAAGCCCATAAATGGCTGGGACAAGAGAGAGTGAGAAAAGTATAAATTAATTTTTTAATTTCTATTTTTCTCCCAAGTGAAACTCAAAAAGTGGGCTAAATAAAATTACTTAAAAATCACTCGATTTAATATTTTTTTTTAGTTTTTTATTCTTGAATTATTTTTAATAGAATTCTAATCGCAATGTTAGCATTATCCCAACCTCAAATTAAATTAAATAAATGGTTAGATTTTTTAATGGTTAAATGTAAGTTAAAATCTTAAGTTGAAATAATCCCCTATAAAAAAGAAGTATCACCAATTTTATCCCTTATTCCAAAAGAGAGAAAGGCATTACTAAGATATCTTTCTTGTGGTGAATGTGTGAGAGTGGCTAAAGGAGGATGACTTTCTTCCACACAAAATGAATCAATTCTAAAACTAATACAAAAAATCTGAGCACACTCTCGTGCACGAAACTATAATTGATTTACTTACAAATTAATATCTTTTTTTGTCTCATATAAAAAAATATAAGCAATATGCATGTCATCCCTCATCATCAAATATGTGTATATTAGATTAGTGTAAAGCAACATGCGACCGATTAGTAAGACTTAACAGACAAATTGCTTTTTTTTTTTTTTTTAATTGGGGTAGTGGAGGCCTGGATGGTCCCAAAAGTGCTTCTCGTCTCAGGCAGTTGGTGTCACCAGTGGCTTGCCTAACCAAATTACAGAAAGTATAAATTAAAAAAAAATATAGACCCAAAATTAAATTAATCGTGGGTTTATGTAATCATAAATAATAACGATAATAATAGTCTATAGGTGGCAAGAGCAATTAAGAACAAGGTTGTCATTTTATCGAGATTGTGGAGACAACCGTGAGACAACTCGATAATGTTACAAGGTGGATTGTTTGTTAACTGTCTGTTAATGCTCTCTGTGCTTATGCTGCTTATTAAAAAAGGTGCTTATTGCTAAAGCGCTTTTAGCATTATTGGTGACTAGATCAAATTAAATTAATGTATAATTTAGCTTAACGGGTTTGTGATGATGGTGTTTTTGAGATGGATATATGTTGCCGCCAACTGCCTCACTTTGAGAAGAGAAGAAACAAGATTGCATGCGGATGAAATTTTTTTTTTTTTTTAACTTTTTCTTTGGAATTAAAGTTCCACGTGGATGCATGTGCTTTTGGGCAGAGCTTTTACCTGGACATATCAAGTATCCAATCAATCAATGGTTTTGTACTTAAGTAGTGCATTGAAACTTGACACGTGGTTGTTTAGTAGCCAATTAGTGGCTTGATTCCATCTAGTGTGATGGAGGTTCAGGCCTTGGAGATGGCTGCCTGCGACTTCCGTTTGGGTCGACATGGATCGGGGACAATTCGTTGATAGTCAAAACAAGAGCAAACACATTGTATGATTGTATCTACTTGAGAGATACGAATTCATTTACAAACATATTAAATAGGAAGTGTGTGTGCCCAAAAACGTCATGTTGCTGCGTTTGCGTATTAACTGGGGAGTCCCACAGCAGGCAGCGTAATCTCTCCAACAATAGCACCAATCCCCGCTGGTCAACAATTAATTTTTACGAGCGCAACCGATGACCACAATGTGCCTCACGAAACGCTTTATACTCGATAGCTCTACTACACCGGCCAAGAACAAATGTAATAAAAGATTAGTTTCATCTGCTCTAGTAAGAAAGCTTTGTGAGCTCCAAACAATGTTAATTTTCTTTTTGAAGTACATAACTTGTGTTGTGTCGGCCTAGACGCCGGCTCAAGAAAATTAGGCCCACTTATGCTTTGGGCTAAGTTTGCGCTTTGTTGCTTTCTTTTTCTATTTTTTTTTTTTAATTATAACAAACTACATATATTATAAGGGCGAGAATATTTGAACTCATCATAACACTCTTAACTCTCATGTATTAATAAATATTTTTGTTATTGAAATACCACAAACTTAAATTACTAATATAGACAAGTTAATATTCATTTCTATGCTCAATCTCCCAACTAATATAGTTGAATTACTACAGATGGATCCAACTATTACGATTATGAAATAAATCTTCACTCTAATTCAACAATAAACCAACATCTGCAAAAAACCCAAAAAGGAAAAAATAATCTTGATGGTTCCAAAATACACACGCACTCGACAAACAAAAAAAAAAAGATGATTCCAAGATTGTATCTTCTAAGAAAACTATATGAGTAATCAAATTTATGCTCTACTGGTATTTATTTTTAATTTTGATTTGTTATTTTGCAAAGACATTGTCGGTGATAAGAGACATATTTGGGAATTTAGCTAGTTTTAATTTTGATTGGTTATTTTTGCAAAGAAATTGACTATGATTAGAGACATATTTAGAAATTTAGCAAAATCATTTTGGACTTGTAATGAGTGGAACCAATAAGTGAATGAGTTTACAGGATAACTTAGTAGATTCAAATAACTCCACTTATATTATAATCTTGAATTACAAGGATACAATTTTTATAGTACAATTCACATATCTGCTCGGAAATTTGCTCCCGGCTTTAGCACTGGGCAAAAAATCCAAGGTCTAGGAAAAATCAAACCAAACCGAACTGGTGGCTCCGTTTAGGTTCAAATCGGTTTCAATTCTTATAAATATCTTAATATCTAGTTTATAAGAAAAAAAACAAAAATACCGGTTCGGATTTCGCTTCACTCAACTAAACCAAATTACCGAAGAATTGGGATGTTTTTGTGATTTTACCAAATATGAAATGTGTTATATGTTAATTGACTGTGCAAAATAATTACAGTAAATCTGCTCACATACAATGGTTATTTTTATTCTGTGCTGTAACTATTGCTATTTTTATTTTTTATTACAACTTTATGTTTATTTAAATGGAGCATTGGAGTCTGGATTTGTACTCTTAAATCTTAATATTTCATATTTTATTAAGAGTAGTTAGTAAGACAGTAGTGATAAATGTGTTTTGAATACTTTATGTTTATTGTTAGTATTTGTAATGAAACTATAATGAACTAATTGTTGAGAAAAATTATTCCACTAATGAGGCCCAAGAGGCTAAAAAATTAGAATTTAAAATGGCGACAATAAGCCAAAAACCGAAAAAATTGAATTGAATCGAACTGAATGGATCACGTTAAATGTGTTTATTGAACTGAAAAAACAATAAATGTGTTTATTGTTCATGTTCGGTTTTTTATTGTACTTTACTTTTATTCAATTTTTTTTTATAAAATAACTAATTTTAATCAATTCTTCTCAATCTTAATCTGAATCAAACCGTGTCCACCTTTTTTTTAGGAGATAAGTTTATCTTGTTCAAATCCTTTAGATATAGGATAAAATAAGCCCATGTCGGGGCTCGAAAATTTTTCCAGTGCGTCATTTAAAGAGATTGAATTTAAACGAACCTATTATTGCCATGTTTGGATAGATTTAAAAAAATTATTTATCAAAATTGAAATACTGAATCCCTCAAATTTTGTGTAATTAGCTTGGTTGTTACATTTTGATATTTTTTTAATTGTTTCGTTTTTCCTTTGGAAATTGAGATCGGTCTAATGTGCAGAAAAATAATAATAATCACTAGCAATGTTAGGAGAGGATCCGCTTTCCGGCCCCACTTGGCAAAGGCCGTTACAGTTCCCGCTCAAATTATTGTGCCACTGTGATGTGGCCTATAGGCTTTTTATGCTTTGCAATCGTCAGTTGTTAACACAAAAATTAAAAAAGAATAAGGTCTTTCATTCTCATTACATAAGAGCTCGCATGTATCAAATATCCATAAGAGCAGGCAAAGCCAATCTTTTCGAATCATACAAGTGTTGCCCCTATATATTGGCCAATTATCAATCTGCTAGATTATTTAAACGACATTTAATTAATTAACTTCGAAATTTCAATTGCTTTGGGAAATGACCAATAATGATTTGCCTTGAGGTGTGAAATATGGAGCTTTAAACAGTTTTAAGAAGCCTAGGGGACAGCTCTTGGAGAAGACGAATTCAAGAAACCTCACAACCAACATTCATAAAATTATAAACATGCATGAATTGAATAAAGAAAGTACTAAACAGAATTAAATCAATAGTCTTGGTAACTAGTGTAGCAGCTAATACTAGACGCATCGGATTTTGTACCATTTTGGTTTATAAATAGGAGAGCAATTTGATGAATTGTGTTATTCATAAAAGGAAAAACAAGAACTCAGTCTGAGTGGAAATGGAGAAACTTGAGAAACAATCTGTAAAGCTGGAAGCCCTAAGCAAATATGCAACTGACTTGACCAAAATGGCACAAAAGGTGATAACATGGCATTTTCCCAGTTCACTTTTGTGATTAAATGTGTCAAGTTACATGCAAAATTGTAATCGATCAATTTTAATATGTTCAAAATAAATGAACTTAAACAGAATTTCTGTCTTCGTTTTTTTTTTCTTTTCTTCTGCTAGGGTAAATTGGACCCCTTGGTAGGAAGGGAGCAGCAGCTTGAGCGTGTAATGCAAATATTATGTAAAAGAAGAAAAAATAACCCATGTCTAATTGGCGACCCCGGCGTTGGCAAAACTGTAATTGTGGAGGGATTGGCTCAGAGGATTGTAAATTCCTCTTCTCCATTTAAACTCCAGGGGAAGAAGGTTAGCTTGCAACTTATTCGTCAACTTAAATATTTTCACTGTACTTTGGCAATAATCTCATAGTAATATTTGAAATTTTGAATGTGTAGTAATGCATTGATCATTGACTTGTTCAGATATTTGCCTTGGAGATGGGGCGTCTGATTGCCGGTGCCTCAAATCGTGGGGAGTTTGAGGAAAGATTGACGATGATTGTTGATGAAGTGAAGCTTAGTGAAGGAGGCATTATACTGTTTATTGATGAGCTTCACACTCTTATTGGAGCTGGCGGCGGCGGCCAAGCACTTGATGCAGCTAACATTATGAAACCTGCTCTTGCCAGAGGGGACCTAAGGGTTGCTTTAGTTAACTTGACTGCATATAATATATATGTTGCACATAAATTTGGTTTTCAAATTTAAACCACATTTTTTATATTTGCTTAATTTACAATGACCAATTTCTGTGTTCAATGCAGTGCATTGGTGCTACAACTCTGGATGAGTACCGAAAATATGTAGAGAAGGATTCTGCATTGAAAAGGCGTTTCCAGCAGGTGTTAGTGGCTGAACCATCAGTAGATGAGACAGTAGATATACTGCAAGGTTTGATCTCTAAGTTTGAAGCATTTCACAGTGTCAAATACTCCGAGGAGTGTTTAACTGCGGCTTCATCCTTATCTAATCAATACATAAGTGATAGATTTAATCCAGACAAGTCAATTGATTTGATCGATGAAGCTGGGGCAAGGGTGATGCTGCACAAACCCAGGGGAGCCACGGGGCTAATCACGGAGGATGACATTAGAAAGGTAGTTGCATTATGGACAGGGATTCCGGTCGAGAAAGTTTCTGCAGAAGATTCTCAACGGCTTCTGCTATTGGAAGAGTCTCTGAGGAAGCACATCGTAGGGCAGACTGAAGCTGTAGAGGCAATTAGCCGCGCCATTCGTAGAGCTCGAGTGGGAATTAGGGACCCTAATCGCCCTATATCAAGCTTTCTATTCACGGGCCCAACTGGGGTGGGCAAAACAGAACTTGCCAATGCTTTGGCTTTCGAGTACTTCGGCTCCAAGGAAGCAATGGTAAGGATAGACATGAGCGAATATATGGAGAAGCACACGGTCTCGAAATTCTTCGGCTCCCCACCTGGCTATGTTGGCTTTGAAAATGGTGGCCAGCTGACGGAAGCCGTACGACACAGGCCTCATAGTGTGATTCTCTTCGATGAGATTGAGAAGGCTCATCGCGATGTTTTGAATGTCATGCTGCAGCTGCTGGATGATGGAAGAGTAACCGACGGTAAAGGGCAGGCAGTGGATTTCAAAAACACAATCATTATAATGACATCAAATATTGGGGATTCTGTGATAGCCCGGGAAAGCATTTTGGGAAGTGAGCAAGTGGAGAGGGAGGTAGCGGAGGAACTGAGAAGACGTTTCAGGCCAGAGTTTTTGAATAGGATTGATGAAGTGATTGTTTTCAGGCAGCTGAATAAGACGCAGCTCATGGAAATCGTTGATATAATGCTGAAAGAAATTTATGAAAGACTAGAGGCTAAAAATATCGAACTTGTGGTGACTGAGACATTCAAAAAGAAACTTATCGAAGAGGGATACAATCCAAGCTATGGAGCAAGGCCACTGAGAAGGGCTATCGGGAGGCTTGTGGAGGATAAACTGGCCGAAATAATTTTGACTGGAGATATTCAAGAAGGTGATTCTGCCACAGTGGACTGTGATTCAGGAGGTAATGTAATTGTGTATTGTCACCGAAATGGTTATGTTCGTTATGTAACTGCGTGGGCGCCCTAATTTTTATTTTGGACTTCAAAATTTTTAGTTGTTATCGTGCTTCATATAATGTGAACTAAAAATATCGCCTTTGTTTGTTTCGAGTTGTCACATATTTTTGAAAATTTTTTAAATTTCAAGGTGTGTTGGTTACTATTTTCAATTTGTTGTTCCTCGTTTTGTAAAAAGGAAAATTTATAAAACTTCTGTTTTTTAATCTTGAGAGAAAGAAAATAACATACTAACTAAAATAAAATATTCCTTTATTTTTAGAATAGAATACAATAAAATCGAATAACTAGGTTATAAATGTTACTTCATAACTATAGGAGAAGCTTGTTAAATTAATAGAGCTGGGAAAATATAAAATTTATTAATTAAAACAGACATTAAATAATCAATAAATAATAATTTATTAATTTACAGAGTTATTTACCATTTAATTAACATACATTTAATAATAGAACATTAAATGTATTTCACTAATGTTGGATATGAAATAAACTATACATTCAATTAATTAAAATAATAAATATATTGTATGTGTTACTTAATTAAATAATATTCATATTACATAAACTTAATTAAATGTATTTAATGAACTAGATTAAAAGTAATTCATACTATATTCAATGTATTTAACTATTCATTTAACCAAAAGAATAAATATATGATACTTAATTAAATAGTATTCATGTTAACTAACTTAATTAATTGTGCTTAATGATTTTGATTAAAAATAGTCTTTATATAAACAAATATTAAGTCTTCTTTTGTTTCATATTAAATTACTTGAACACTTCATTTGAAAAGTGTTCAAAAATCAACCATGACAGATGAGATGCATAAAGCATTATGCAAGTATGGTAAAGAGAACCCCCACATGCTAGCAAAAAGAATTGCAGCAATGGGTTTTTGGAAAATTTCACTTGGAAGGTAGCCAAGGTACAATATGAAATACTCTCAAACGATTAGCAGAGTATCATTTGGTTGATCTACCAAAAGGTGGTCATGCTAAGCGGCACCAACTATCAAAATTTCCACACATGGAGAAGGTTATTTATGAGTGGTTTTTTCAATATCAAGATCGTGTGAATATAACAGAAGAGATAATCTTGGAAAAGGCAAGAGAGACTATGAAAATATTAAACCCTCAAGAGATGGCAGAATTCAACTTTTCCATGGGTTGGTTTGAGAAGTTCAAGTTAAGACATGGTATTAAGTTATTTCTTTGTTTTGCAGAAAGTGGATCAGTTGATACACAAGGCCTGGAGAAGCAATGGGAGCTCATAAAGGGAAAAATAGATCAGCTTGCCATGAAAAGATGTTTTGCATACGGATGAAACAGGATCGTTTTATAGGTTACAAGTAGACCACTCTCTTGCAACAAAGCAACTTGAAGGAAAAAAGCAACACAAAGAAAGGATTACAGTCGTTATCTGTTGTGCTAAGTATAGCACAGAAAAAATTCCTCTATGGATCATTGGAGAGTATGCAAAACCATGTTGCTTCGAGAATGTAAACATGGAGAGTTTGAATTGTCAATACCGAGCCAACAAAAGATCATGAATGATTGGGATGCTTTTTGAAGAAGATGTTCGACGACTTGACAGAAAAATGCAAGGGAGAAATCTATCAGCCCACACAAAAAACGTTGAAGGGTTACAAAATATTGAGCTATTTTATTTGCCACCTAACATGACATCAGAAATCCAACCATGTGATGCAGCGATAATTAGAGCTTTCAAGATGCATTATCATAGCCAACTTTACCGTAGAATTTTGGAGGGTTAAGAATTGGGGCAAATCAATCCAGTAAAAATAAATGCTTTGGATGCAATCAATTTTGTAGTCACCACTTGGACAACAAATGTTCAGGCAAAGACAATAGCAAATTGTTTTCAGCATTGCAAAATTCGTTCTGTGGAAGAAATGACCTCTCAAAACTTAGATGAATCCTTACTAAAGAAGCCATTCATGAACATGAGAAAAAAATTAAAGAATATGGTTACTATGATAGAACTGATGTAAATTACCTCTTGAATTACTCTAATAAAAAATAATGCAGACTCGGAGCTTTTAAGTATAGAAAAAATTATTGCTAACATTAATGAAAATTCTGTTCAAGAAGAAGCTGAGGTCATTCAGTAGTTTTGGAACTTATTACGTGCAAAGAAGTACTCAAAGCATCAGCAACACTTCATAATTTCGTATTACAATTCGAGAAATCAACCTCAAAGATTCTAGATGCGATAAAAGAAAAAAGAAATGAGATGAACTAGATTTAAATTTAAAAAAATAAAGTCATATTTTATGTAAATAAATAACAATAGAATCATATTTATGTAATTAAAAATATTATAGTCAATTATATTTATAATTTTATTAATTTATTAATTTACAATTTGAACGAAATCATAAAATTATATAATTTTAAAAAAAAAATATTTTCTTATGATTTTATGAAAATTATTAATTTAATCTATTTGCTGGAGGCGAGAACATGAAAATTTATTGTACTAAAAAGATTATTAATTTACCAAATTATGATTTACAGTGGTTCTACTTTTGTAAATCCAGTTGTACCATATGTTCGCACCTGTATCCGTAACCCTGTACATTCCTCAATATCAATTCGATTTGTAGCAAATTCTGATAGATTCTTGCCCCAACTCAGCGGGAGAAAAACTCAGGGAAAGAGACACCCCTTCACAGATCTCACTCATTGTCTTAAAAACTCACCTCCCTTTCTCTATTTCTCTCTCAGACGCACAACACACCCTCCTTGTTGTACTTTCAGGAACAATCAATCATTGCATCCCAAAATTCAAACCACATCCCCATGTAAGATCTCTCCAGTTCGTACAAAATTCCCAAGACAAAAAAAAAATGGGATCCAATCAGTCCGTCCAAGTAGTTGACGAAGATAGCGAAGAAGAAGAAGACGAAGACGAAGAAGACGACAATGAAAATCATAACACTACCGAATTACTAGACAATCAATTAGTGAAGAAAGTTCTAGAACAGGAACCCGAAATGTTACCCTGCCACGCGTCCGCATCTCCCTTGTCTCCCCAGCTCTCCTCCCTGGGAACTCCGCGACTGGGGCCGTCGATCAAGGTGTGGGACCCGTACAATGTCTTGGCGCCTCCTCCGACTCCACCCGCCTCAATTCTGTCGCGGGGTTCGTTGGCGGACGAGGATCGGAATGTGACGGAGGTGTTTTTGGTCAGTCACGGCGAGTGTGAGTTGAATTTGAGACCGGATTTGGTCGGTGGGAGATGCCACGTGGCGAAACTGACGTCTAATGGGAAGAGGCAAGCTAGGGCATTGGCTGTTTGGTTGCATTCTCAAGGGGTTAGGTTTAATGCCGTTTATTCTTCGCCGTTGGATCGGGCTAGATCCATGGCGCTATCCGTTTGCCAGGTACTTTTGACTGAATTAGCTTCTGTTCTGGTTATGCTTATGGTGCATTTTAGAGAATTGATCCGTGTTTCTGGGTTTCATTTAATTTGTTCTTTTAGTTGATTAAGCCTATATATGATGAAATTGTTTTTGGGAAAGGGCTCATTAGGCCATAGAGTCACGAGTCACGGTCAAGGAGCTCCGGGGGCTGGTTCGCGTCTTTGAAAAGCCTGACATTGAAAGCACTTTCAAATAACTAGGAAATTTGCTTTCATGTTTACAGTATGGGCGAACATGTGAACTGCATTGTGGACAAGCGCTGGATAAGTATTTGTTTTTGGAGAATCACTTGATATATGCTTTCTAGAAAAGCTCTTTCGTTCCAAGAACCATGCAGAAATCCAACGAAAGTAATCTTAAACAAACTGAAACTATTGGTAATGAACGGGCGCATTAAGATGTAGTATGTTCTAAGTCTGTGATTAGTTGGTCTTGGTTTGAATGTAACAATTATTTGAATTGGAAGCAGCATAGATTGCAAAAATAAATTAATATGGAATGATAGTTGAATGGTTGATTTACAAATCTTTATACCGGTGAAATCATGCAGGAAATGAATTTTGCAGAGGAGCAGATACAATCATTGGATGCACTTATGGAGATGAGTCTGGGTCATTGGGAGGGATGCCTCAGATCAGAAATATACACACCTGAACTTTTGAGCTTAATTGAAAGATACCAGCCTGATTTTGCTCCACCGTCAGGAGAATCACTCAGGCAAGTAGAATTTCGGATGGTTCAATTCTTGAATGATACGGTCCTGGGACTTGCTGATAAATTGAGAGCAGATTTTTCTGCGCATCATCAGAATGAGAGCCAAGGGTTCTTACACAACCCTCATTCTTTAACTAACTCGGTTCATGACCGGGATGGGTCTTCTCTCCCTGCACCCCACTGGGACTTACTGCACAGGCATCGACAAGGTCTCACAAGGAAGAAGTCTGGTAAAAGTCGGTTACAGTTTGTGACAACTACTGGTGATCACGAGGTTGAAGATGAGATGTCTCCTCGGGATTCAAACCCTCAGAGTGACCTCCACGATTTAAGTGTCAGAAGCTCATCTTCTTCTATGAATATTATGACCTCATGTGTTGGTGTTTTTACTCATTCAGTGCCTATTAAGTGTCTGTTAACGGGCCTTCTAGGCTGCAGTCCAGTAATGGCACATAAGATCTGCATAGAAGATTCTTCAGTGACAGTATTACAGCATTCATGGAGAACAGGTTGGCAGATAAAAAGGCTAAATGATACTGCACATCTGAGGCTTCTCTAATTCTAGAGCCCTCACTTCTATGCGGTACCCTTGTTGAAGAATGAACTGCTTGTTATTCACTAGAGGACGTCGTAATTTTGTCTTGCAGATTATAATCATGCTGCAGTGCATTTTAATCAGATGAATCAGTGATACCTCGGCAACTTGTTGTAGTTTTTGATATATTTATTTACAGATTTACCGACTCCAAAGAGAGAAAGAAACTTCATTTGGCAGTTGGATCTTTGTATGCATGATTCTTTTGATTTGTAGCATTCACCACAGTTTTTATAATCGAGTGAAACAGTATGTGTTTCCTGTATTTGAAAATCATGTTTTTCAATTCTAGAAAGCTTGTATTTCTTTATGATCTGTACAATTCAAATGGAGCTGCTTTAAGGCATGCCTGTCATATTTTGATCAAACTTACAACATGAGCTGCAGAGTGCAAAGTGCTAAATGTCAAGTGACCAGATGCTCACTCTTGTTATTCTTCAATTAGTTTATATGATTAAATTCATGAAACTAGGCTAGAGGAGTAGGGACCAGAGAGCGGCAAGTTCATTTTCGAGTACCATGTAATTTTGCCTCCGTTATCATGCTGAATCTCTTGTACACAGAGAATGGATTAGTGGAAGGTGATGAAGTGAGAATGTGACAGGAGCATTACTTGAATGAAACTACACTTGCTTCTTATGTGGCTGAACTTTTTACAGGTAGCATGGTTCACATGGAAAGAGGGTAAGAAAACAAGAAGGAGAGGCATCTTTGGTTAAAAAACAAAGTCTTCAGCATGTGAAAAGAGACATCCTGTGCGGCACTATGTAGATGCATTGCCACTTGTATTATAGGGTACAGTACAATTCATCTCACAGCGGTCACGTAGAAAAGCATCTTTTCATCTTATGACAACACGAGACAAATCAGCGCGAATTAAACGGCCACTGTGAATCCCGTGATACGCAACAGACATACATACCCCATACCTTTTCTTTCAAAAATTCACTATATTTATCCCTCTGGCTCCACCTGATAAAATCACCGATGGCTTCTACTGTCTCCAGGTTATCTGCTATTCTCCTTACTGTCATCTTCTTTCTCAATCTGCATTTCCTATGTTCAACCAGTGAGCCCGTAATCTCGGCTTCTCCTGCTATTTTGCCGTACGTGAATGCTCCAGATATGTCATCATTCTTCCCTTCTCCGACTTCCCAAAATTCAGAGGCATTTGCACCAGCTCCCAGCTCGGGCGAGTTTATCGGAAAGAGTTCCTCCTGTGCCGCTAAGTGTGATAGTGGCCTTGTAATTATTGCTATGAGAATTTGTGCTATGTTTGTTATGATTTTAGCTCTCTGTTGATTACGCACTCAGTTGTACCGAATAACCCATGCCGTTTTAAAACCATATTATATCCTTTGCAGGGGGGCTGAGATGGCTTCATGCCTTGCATCCCATGAATATTATTATGCCTTGATGCCTTCAAACTCTTGAGCCCAACTTAACTTTGAAAGTTTTTTTGGCACGTATATTTTTTATTATGACTGTCAATGTTTACTTAATATTACCTAACGTGATAGTGTCTGCTTAAATCTTCAAGGGTGCACTATTTTCATGCCAAGGGAAATTTTTCCCATATTAATAATATAGTAATAGTTTAGATTGTAATATTTCTATCATTAAAAAAATAATAATAATAAAGGTTTAATAAATATTACAGAAATACATTTTTATACATGTTATTACCCAACATAAATCCCAGAAGTGGGACAAATGAAGATTTCGAAGTCTAGTGCCGTTTTAAGTGTAGTCTCTAACGTCGACAAGCGCTCAACAAACACAAATCTAACAACATTGTTCAACAAGTACGTAGACAAGAACAATGTCTTTTCTTGGAACTCGGTCATTGCCGATTTGGCTCGAGGCGGCGACTCAGTGGAAGCCCTTCGCGCATTTTATTCAATGCGTAAGCTCTCTCTTACTCCAACTCGCTCAACTTTCCCGTGTGCCATCAAATCTTGCTCTGCTTTGCACGACCTTCACTCGGGCAAGCAAGCCCACCAACAAGCTTTCATCTTCGGCTTTCAACGAGACGTCTTCGTCTCGTCAGCTCTTATCGATATGTACTCGAAATGCGGCGAGTTAAGTGATGCTAGAAAACTATTCGATGAAATTCCACAGAGAATTAGAAATATTGTTTCTTGGACGTCCATGCTTACTGGGTATGTCCAAAACGACAATGCCCGTGAAGCTTTATTGCTTTTTAAGGAGTTCTTACTTGAGGAAAGTGAATGCGGAGGGGCAAGTGAAAACACTGACAATGTTTTTGTTGATTCAGTTGCTATTGCTTCTGTTTTATCAGCTTGTTCTCGTGTTACTGTTAATGGAGCGACTGAAGGTGCTCATGGGTTTGTTATAAAGAGAGGATTTGATAGTGAAGTGGGTGTTGGCAATACTTTGATAGATGCATATGCAAGGGGTGGCCACGTGGATGTGTCTAGGAAAGTGTTTGATGGAATGATTGAGAAGGACGCAGTTACTTGGAATTCAATTATTGCTATTTATGCACAAAATGGGTTGGCTGCTGAGGCTTTGGATGTTTTCGATCAAATGGTAAAGAGTATTGATGTTAAATGCAATGCTGTTACATTGTCTGCTGTTTTGTTAGCCATTGCACATTTAGGAGTTTTGCGTTTGGGGAAGTGTATACATGATCAGGTACTTGAGCTTCCTTTTCCCGTTAAGGGTGATTATTCATCTGTGGATAATGCTTAATTTATTTATTTGGTTTATGTAGGTTATAAAGATGGATTTGGAGAAGAGTGTGATTGTGGGCACTTCTATTGTTGACATGTATTGCAAATGTGGGCAAGTGGATCTAGCAAGGAAGGCATTTAATCAGATGAAGGAAAAAAATGTCAGGTCATGGACTGCTATGATTGCTGGTTATGGAATGCATTGTCGTGCCAGAGAAGCTCTGGATCTATTTTATAAGATGATAAAAGCTGGTGCAAGACCAAATTATATTACTTTTGTGTCAGTTCTATCTGCTTGCAGCCATGCTGGTCTTGTACAAGAAGGTTGGCACTGGTTTAATACTATGAGTCATGAATTTAATATAGAACCTGGGATTGAGCATTATGGCTGCATGGTTGATCTTCTTGGGCGAGCTGATAAACTCAAGGAGGCTTATGACTTAATCAAAGGGATGAAGGTGAAACCTGATTTTGTAGTCTGGGGTTCGCTTCTTGGAGCTTGTAGGATTCATAAGAATGTAGAGCTCGGGGAGATTGCTGCTAAGAAATTGTTTGAATTAGAGCCAAATAATTGTGGGTACCATGTGTTACTCTCTAACATATATGCCAATGCTGGAAGGTGGGAAGATGTTGAGAGAACGAGATCACTTATGAAGAATCGTAGACTAGCTAAAACACCTGGATTCAGTTTAGTTGAACTGAGAGGTAAGGTTCATGCATTCTTGGTTGGAGATAAAGAGCATCCTCAACATGAGAAGATCTATGAGTATTTGGAGGAACTAAATGTGAAGTTGCAAGAAGTTGGCTATGTAACGGATATGACTTCAGTAATTCATGATGTCGATCAGGAAGAGAAGGAAATGACGCTGCGAATACATAGTGAAAAGCTGGCTGTTGCTTTCGCAATTATGAACTCGGTTCCTGGAAGTACAATTCGGATCATTAAGAATCTGAGGGTTTGTGGTGACTGTCATACGGTAATCAGATTGATCTCGAAGGTTGTTGATCGTGAAATTGTGGTTAGAGATTCTAAGAGATTTCATTATTTCAAGGATGGTCTGTGCTCATGTGGAGATTATTGGTGACATTTCTATGATTGAACTTTTTGTAAAATGTTAAGTGTAAAATTGTAGTAAATCACAGCTCTTTGAAAGAAGGTATTGTTTTTCAAGAAATCCATACTGAATTCACTGTGAAGCACGAATATGTACAAAAGGGTTCAGCTATTGTATACCTTTTGGAGTTTAAGCGGAGGCTAAATGGTACTTATGATGCAGTTCTTACCATATGATAAAGTGAAGACATCAGGAGCAATGAGGGAAGCAAGCAATCTGTCAAGTGTATGCAGTAAACTTGGGAACTGTGAGCACAGAGTGAAATTTGCATGAGCACCTGCTTTATTGCAATATATGATTATCATTGACTGCAACGTACATTATTATAAAGGAGTAAGGAGAGATATTGTCTCAATTGATAGTTGATATGGATTATCATGTTGACGACTTTCGAAGAATTTGTTCAGAACGGATCCTTCCAAATTACATACACCCATGTCCATTGGAATTCTGTAAAGCGGATAATGAACTGACACTGTGCCTTGTTCACCAAAATTTGAACGAATCACGAACAACCAGCTTTGAAGAACTTATTGAAGCTTATTCCACTTAATCGTGAAGTCTGATTGCTTTTCACGTAAACTTTTGAGAATCTGAGATCACTCTGGAGGGCTCTGTTCTGACTTCTTAAGCATTCTATGTGTGCCCTGAGTTTATCGATGATTTTTCTCTTTTCATCATTCCTTTTTAACAACTGGGCTTGCTGCCGCAGACTCTCCTCCATTAGTTTTGTGAGTTGAAATTTTAGCTCATGCCATGTATTCTTCCTCCCAGAAGCACCTGTTTCAAACTCTCCAATTGTAGCCTGCCCTGATTCAGAGCCATTCATCTTCACCTCTTCTTTGTTGGGAAATTCTGTGATTTCTATTTCCTTTTTGTCATCAGCGATTTCAGTTTCTATTTTCATGGTCATCTTACATGGTTCAGTTGACATCAATTCATCTGCTAGTCTGTTCAGGTATTCAAAGTGAGAATTAGCACTATTACATTCATCATCAGGATCTTCAACAACAGATTCAGACTGAGTATCAGATGCCTCAAATTTAGGGTCATCAAAGCCTCCTACAGTTCTTTTTCGGTTGTTGCTTGGGTGCCCCGTTTTTCTGGAGGAAGAGGATGTAGAAGAAGATCCTGAATGAAGCAAATGATGTGATTTGGACCTCAGCTTGTCACATTGCTCTGCTAGAGCACGGTAAGATCTGTTGAAATCTTCTAGCATTTTTATGAGCTCTGGTTTCCTCCTGTTACAGATATCATCTGTTTCAACTGACATGACTTCCCCTTCTTCCAAAAGGGTCATCATGGCCTTCATCTTCTTGTCCGACTCTGTAAAATATATGAAAAATACATACAAAAGCGTAATCAAGATTCAAAAGTCCAGCATACTTCATTAAAGAACTCACTCCACTGAACCTAAAACCTCAATGCTGGTATATACATGGTCCCTGTATCTGTTTTATCAACTCTCTCTTCTCATGCGTATCAGGAATTCAGGATATGCATGAGTACAACAGAAAGAGAAAGAAAACTGACCTGAAAGAGTTGTCCGAAGCCATAGAGACTGGAGAGGGCTGCCAAGTTTATCTGGACTCCATGAGCGAGAAGAAGACGAGATGTTGTCCATTGAGCCAGTAGTCTCTTCACGAACTGAAAATGAGAAGAATCTCTTGGCCTTCATAATGTAATCAAGGCCTAGACCAAAGCAACACGTTAAGAATATTGAATGCCTTGAGTGGGGAAGAGATGTTCGCGATCCCCATTTCTTATAAAAGGGTGTACCTTCTCAAATTGAAATGGATTCTGTATTTATTGTTTTGATTTTTCGGTTATGCAGTGCTTGATTTGCTGCTGCTCATATGCCTTAACTATCTAATGAGGTATTATTATTAATTGGAAAATTTTTTCTAGAAGAACGTAGTACTTGTAATTTATAAATCCAGATGCAGCATGCGCAAATATTTTCATTTTTACGTTTTCAAGTCAAAGTCCAATGGTATCCTATCCGAGCCGTTATCATTGACCTGCCTTCTCTTTTGAGTTATATTTGGATCAAGAATGTGGATGTGATTGTGTTCAGCTCAGCCCTATATAAAAATATTATATAATATGCTTTTTTTTTTGGGCAACAGATAATATGCTTTAATTAAACAGATTAATAGAATCTGAAATTATCATCTTTATTTGGTTTACATGATTCTAATGAATGAGAGGTATTAATAAATTCCAAATAATTTATTACATGGATTTTAAAAAAAAAGAAAGAAAAAAGAAACTCGGAGTAATTTGTTAGAATGAATTGTATTTCTAATAAATCAAATTGGATTCACACATTAGCAATATCGTACGGTCATACCAACTTATGTCGATTGACTGGATCTGCATAGACCGGAAAAGTCATGAAAGATTGAAGGATTGAAGATAATAATTGATTCCATGAAAAATGAAAAAGAAACGAAGTGTTATGAAATAATTATAATTTATGTGGATGTTCATTAAAACATCTTTTTATCTCTTCACAAGTAACTTTTCATCTCTTATAACTCCAACTATCTCCTTAACTTAAGAATTAGTGTCTCTTACAATTAAGATGCATTACTTACTACTTTATAGTTGTATCACTATAAAATGAGACTTTTACTTCTTATTTGTATACACTTGGAAGTGTGAATAACACAAGAGATTGAATAAAATTCCTCTCTACACACATTATGTCTCTTATTTGCTTTCTTTTTTTCTCTTGCTATATGGTTGTGCGCTTAATTAATAGATTTTATAACACGTTATCAGCACGAGTCTCTAGCCACACGAGATCAATTTTCATCCTCTTTAAAATATGGTAATATCTTTTATTTAATCTTAGTCATAAAAGTATGAGGTAACAATTTTGATTTTGTCTAAGATAATATCTACATTTGCATACATATTTTGATAATTTAAAATAATGCATCAATGAGTTCATACTTTTATATCATCATTATTTATATTGTTATTGTTTGATATTTCTTATTCTAATATTCAATTGCTATTTTATGTTTTCCATTCTTGAAATTCAAAAAGTTCATCCTGAAGTATGAATGCTATAATATACAATGAAAGAAAATTAAGAATGTATCCTTGGAGGATTTGCATTATACATATGAAGATTTTCTTTCAAAATATGTTCATGAAGAACTATTCCAAAATTATGATGTCACTCATCACCATCTTGTTTACGAAGGATTGACTATATAAGTATATATTTTATATGTCCCTGAAGGACTACATAAATATTACGAGTTCATGTTGTCATGCAAGGCTATATAAGAATTTCCTTCTTAATATCTCCCAGAAGGAGTTATAAAATGAAGAGATAAACATGACATAATTGTTTTTTCGAAATTATTTTGGAGAAAAAATATGACAATCAAAAGTGTTTGAGTAAATGCATTTATGATATGAATAATTCTTGACTTCATTGGCTTGTTGCTTTATTTGCAATCATCTAAACTTTTAATGACAAATTTTGCATGCTTATTTTATAATTTCTAAGAACAGCTTGATAGAATAAAATATAGGAGTAAGTTACAAAAAATATATATGCATATTTGATCTTTTTAATTGATCTGTATGTTTTATTGAATTCTAGATAAATGATTCTTCTATTATTGTCTTCTTACTAAAGTTTCATTAATATTTACATGTTTGAAATCATGAATAGTTATAAAATATTTTTGTGGAAGAATTCAATCCCTGAAGTTCAATCCCTGAAGGATTGAGAAAGGTTATGATTTTTTTTTATAATCTTCTCCTTGAAGGAGCTAAAAGTTTATATATAATCTTGACGATAATTTCAAAAGATCGATTGATTCTCTCATTTGAAATTACGTAGAGCGAATAATATAAAAGTAAACATATTAGAGGGCACATGATTTTATAGCATAAATATGCTCCTGCAGTAGCAAATTAAGAGTGCCAATATAAATTGATACTATGTTCTCTTTTGTTGAAAATGAAATATGAGCTTTTGATTAAAATAAAATCATGACTAATTCAAATCCTTAATGGATTCCTACTCTTGTGAGAGTAGTAATGGATATCATGATTATCATATAACTATTCAAAATTATAATGATCATAAATCTTATTGTAAGAAATCAACATGTGAATATTATATCACCAGAAGTGGTCTAAAATTGAATTAATATTGGTGATGGACCAGAAGTTCAATCCAAAATCTTCAATAATTTGACTTAATAAAGTCTCTATGCAAGCTTAATAATTTTTGAGAAAATTCTCCTATGATTAGAGAAAGTAAAAGGATATACATTTGATAGACAACATAAAATGTTTTGTTTCACCTTTATCCCATTTGATCTTTATATGTGTTAATTTATTTGAACCTGAAGTTCAACAAGATTATTGTACAATGCCCATTATTGATCAATTATTGAATGACTTTATTGACATGTGAAAGTGAAAAATCACAAACAAAATATAGTCGTTGGTTGATATGATGTCCTTGAAGGACGAAATGGTGAGACAAATAAATCTGTGAATGCTTGAAGCATATAATAGATCAATCAGTGTAAATGTTTAATTCTTGGAAAAGTTGAAGTTAAATAATTCGGTGCTCCTGAAGAGACCATGTTTGCATGTACAGCAAAATATTTGATCTATATTAAATTATTGAACATATTGCCCTTAGAGGAGTATAATGTACCAACTAGAATATGAGTCTCAAATACCCTTGAAGAGGTAAATTGTGAGAAATAAAGAGAGATTCATATTATCTTATAAAAGACACACGTGAAAATTTAAAAAAAAAAAAAAGATATCTTTAGCTCTTGCAAAGGCATATATATTAGAACTTTCGAAAGATCTCATTAGGCATACATGTTGCAAAATAAAATGTATTTAATCAATAGTATGTTGGTACTTGGTGCAAGAGGAAAATTGAAATTGACATAAAATTATTGTCAATAAAAGTTTAGTTATCATGATAAAATATCCGGGATCCTGAATCACGAAATTATGAAAGAATGTTAATTTATATGATTGGCGAAAATTTGGACCTGTAGTCCATATGCCAGAGGATGTATAATTAATCAGCAAGACATAAAGAATTTTGGACTTATTGTCCATACGCCTGAAGTCGTAAACTTTATTGATAAAATATGAATATGAACTATAGTGTGTCAAAAATCAAATTGAAGAATCTATGCACTTATCCCTGAAGGATAAGATGCTTAAAACAAGTACTAAAAGTACTAAATGATAAAAACTTACATTTTATATGTTCTTGACAAAGCTATAATTATAGTTGTATATATTATAGCAATATAAATTTATGAAAGTACAATCACTTGAGTGGATTTATTATAAGTGGGATATGTCATTATCCACTTTGCTAAGTGATTTTTATTAAAACTTGAAAATTAAATTTGTAATCTTTGCACAATGTATTGATGATTTCATCATGAAAAGACTCTTGAAGAGCTTATGAACTTATTTCTTTTAAGAATACAATTGAAGATGAAAGATCTTGTAATTAAAGAATTCTCTCAATTTATGAATTGAAGTTTATGAAGTAGAATGCTGATATATAGAAATAATGGAAGTATTTTATATTCAAAATTATTCTACTTTAAAATATATCGTATATGTATTGGTCCCGAAGAACCATACTTTACTCAAATTTGTGATTACAAAGACATTGGAAAGTTGCATAATTGTAAATTAAATTATGCTCAGCATATACTTGAAAATTTCAAAATAGTGTAAAAAGTATATCACACTATTTCCATGATATGGATGCAAACCTTAATTTTATTTAAGAAGATCAACAAAATTATGAAGATATATGCATGGAAAAATTCTTCAAATTCAAGATGATCGTATCTATAATTTATTACATGTTTTCAAGCTTCAAAAGGATGGTGTTGATCCTGCAGATTATTTCACCAAAGTATTGTCAATTACAACAAATTATGATTGATCTTTGAAGCATCCATGTCATTGTGAGGGGGAGCATATTTATATAGAGGATTACATGCACTGTACTCTTTTTCCTTCACTAGGCTTTTGTCCCATTGGGTTTTTCTTAGTAAGGTTTTAATGAGGCAGATTGCACCTTCATAAAATACAAATGAATAATGTACTCTTTTTCCTTCGTTAGTTTTTTTCCCATAGGGTTTTTACTAGCAAAGGTTTTAATGAGGCATATTCTTTGTAAGATGAACATCTAATTGGGAGTGTTATGAAATAATTATAATTTATGTGGATGTTTATTAAAACATCCTTTTATCTCCTCACAAGCAACTTTTCATCTCTTATAACTCCCACTATCTCATTAATTTAAGAAGTGGTGTCTCTTACAATTAAGATGCATTACTTACTACTTTATGGTTGCATCACTATAAAATGAGACTTTTACTCCTTATTTGTATACACTTGGAAGTGTGAATAACACAAGAGATTGAATAAAATTCCTCTCTACACACATTATGTCTCTTATTTGCTTTCTTTCTTTCTCTTGCTATATGGTTGTGCGCTTAATTAATAGATTTTATAACACGAAGATAATAATTGATTGAGGTTAGCGAGCGGTTGACGGAAATTCTCATGCAACTGATTTTGTAGCTTCGGTAACAAATATGAGAATTATATTTAATAATTTCAAAAATCAAAATCATTGTAATAAGGGCAAAATATCAGATTATCTTCAGATCACTGACTTTTGAAAATCTTAATTAACCTCATTCTTTAGAACTTCTAGGAAAACAGACTAAAAAAATTCAATTTCACACCCATCTTTCTTATATTTTGAATAAAAATAAAATAATTTAAAGTTAAAAGTAAGAGAGGTAATTAAAAAAAAAATAAATTTATGATGGAGAATCTAAAATTTACCCTAAAAAAAATAATCAAAACAGTAATTTAGGCATTTAGCAAGTAGTGCAAATTGAAAAAGGAGAAACAACATAAGAGCATCCCCAAAAGCTCCTCAAATAAGATTTTATTACTTATTTGAAGAGTCATAACAACATTTAAGCCTTCAAAAGACACTCTAATTAAAATTTGTCAAATAAGAAATGATCATCTCTCTTTAATTTATAATTTATTATTTTTTATTAAAGAAAAAGAAAAAAATACTTTAATTAACATTGACTTTTCCTTTAAAAAAATAGTTATTTAATTAAAATAATATTAATATAATTTTATTTGAAGAGTCTTTTAAAGAGTAATAAATTTTTTCACTTTTCTATTTATCAATAGGTAAGTAAATAAATATTTTAAAAATAAAATTTATAAAACCTTTCAAGAACCATTAACCCTGTTGATGTTCCCAAAATATGTAGAGGAGTGACGAATGTGCTTAGCTGGGCCGCCCTCTCTTAGTAAGCGGTAAAAAGCCTCCAACCCAGATTCATGGCATCAGCAATGTGCTCGCATGGCTATCGGTTGTTCAAAATGATTCTTCGCTAAAATTGCTCTTCATGTTACATATTTTTGTCTCGTTTACCTGAAAAGCATGAGCCACAATTTCATTTATACATGAAAAATTTGTGACTGAAGATTTAATATACACAAACGTAATCTTCAAATCAAATGTGACGCACAGATAACAAACGGTTCCGAATTATATTTCAAAAAGTATGTTCCGAATTATATTTTCAATCAAATCCTATTATTAAAATCTAGTATGCAAACATAACATATGAATTTAAAACTTCTGATTGATTGTGTCAATCAAATCAAACATTACGTGATTATGTCTCTATTTGAATCTGAATAAACTTGTGGTTTGACTTTTATTATTATTATTTTCAAATGAGGACTTGTAGTTTGATTCGATTTCGAAAGAACAAGTAAGAGGAAATTGCAATTAAAAGCTTAAAGGACTTGTAGTTTGATTCGATTTCGAAAGAACAAGTAAGAGGTGCTTACAATTAAAGCACGTTGACGGAATTGACCAAATCAAACAAATCAACGTCAGGTCCCGGCATCCTGCACACCAACTGGGAGGGTAATTCCGTAATTGCATACAGGCAGAACCGGCCTCAGTAGAACTGTAGAAGGATTGGTGGTGGCGAAATCGTGATTAAACTGATAACTCAGGGGCAAATGAATAAGTGGTGGATCCCCTATAAACGACGCGAGGGTTTTCCATTCAGTCCAATAAAAGCGGAATTGCTTTGCCCCGGTTCTAACAAATTGGCAGCGAGAGACAGGAGGAGGAGAAGGGAAAGGGAAAATTAGAAGAATTCTCTCTCTCTCTCTCTTGCTCTTTTTCTATATAACTCAATCAAGCTTTTTACTCTCAAAATCAAATTTCAAAAATTCCGAAATGGCCCTCACAGAATCTTATCGGAAAAACTCCCTGATACCAAGCTACCTCTACTCCTCCCAAACATCCTTCCCGTCCACGGCGGCTTTCAATGGAGCAGCAGCAGCCGCCACGTCGCCGGCTACTCCGTCCACGGCGAGGAAGAACTTCGTTGTTGCGGCCCCGAGCGAGCCTGGGAAGATAGAGATGTACTCCCCTGCATTCTACGCCGCTTGTACCGCCGGCGGGATCCTCAGCTGCGGTCTTACTCACATGACCGTCACTCCTCTTGACCTTGTCAAGTGCAATATGCAGGTCCTTTCAATTATAGATCTGCCTCTTATGACGTCGTCTTGACCTTATTTTGATCGTTTTAGTGTTAAGAGTTGACTTGAGATTAGATCTGTGTAAATTGCTGTGTTTACGTTTTATATAGATTTGTTTGCTAAACTTCTCCTTAGATTGGATAGGCGATATATATATATATATATATATATATATATATTTTGCAATTTTCTTTTGTAATCATGATCATTTTTTTTATGGCTGGATCTACAACTTTTTGCTTCCTTTTTTTTTTCCAAATATTTATTATGTTAATAGTAGAAGTGTTTCTTTTCTGCTTTGTAAAATTCTCTGCATAGTTGATACTTTGCTTCTTGGTATAACCAAGAAATGAACAAAGATCTAACGCCATAGCTCATATACCTATGCTCCTGTTTGATGTAACAGTGTTCATTTCTTGGTTTTCTAGTTATTGCATATTATGTCTGTGGACAATTATGTGTCCTATTAATTATAATGTGCAGGAGGATATAAACTAACATTGAGATTGTTGTTTACTTCAGATTGATCCTGCCAAGTACAAAAGCATATCATCTGGTTTTGGAGTTTTGCTCAAGGAACAGGGAGCCAGGGGCTTCTTCAGGGGATGGGTACCTACCTTGCTTGGTTACAGTGCCCAGGGTGCTTGCAAGTTTGGATTCTACGAGTTCTTCAAGAAGTACTACTCTGACCTTGCTGGTCCAGAGTATACTGCTAAGTACAAAACCTTAATCTACCTTGCTGGCTCTGCTTCTGCTGAGTTCATTGCTGATGTTGCTCTTTGCCCCTTTGAGGCTGTGAAGGTCCGTGTTCAGACTCAGCCTGGTTTTGCCAGAGGTATGGCTGATGGATTTCCCAAGTTTGTTAAATCTGAGGGCGCTCTTGGGTATGTTATTTAATGCTTTTTATTTGTCTTGCTGGCAATACAAGCTATTGTGTGTAGGAAGATGTTGTTTCTAACCTGCTATCTGGGATTATTGCAGTTTGTACAAGGGTATTGTTCCTCTTTGGGGGCGTCAGATTCCATGTAAGTTGGTGGTTTTACTTTGCTAAATTATTGTTCTTGTCATATAGTTATTCTTTGATGGCTTTTCCTTATGCCTAGATGTATGGAATTTGATTGCTTCTTTGCCGCATGTTCTTGCTGTTTTTTACACTATTTTCTATGGAGTGACTGCGTTTATCTTGATTTAACTTTCACGCTTAGATATTTGTTGTTGAGTTTTCAGAGAACAAGGACTACCACAATCACTTTGCTTTGACAAACATATTATGGTACTTGTGTTTCTTTCTGCATTTAACTGTTTTTCACAACTTGAGGTCATTGTTTCATGTTCATTCTTTCTAATTTCAGGAACTCTTACCTTTTCAGTTATTTCTTTTGCAGTCTTGGATTTTACCTGATGTTTGATATTCTTGCTTCCTTATTTCCTTCCCATAGTTGAAAAGCCTTCTACTGTTCTTCCATTCTTTTTTGCATCATTCAGTTTAGGATTCACTTTGATGCTACTATTCACCTTGATCAGCATGAATTTAACTATTTTCTTAATATATGGGCTTTTCTAAAACTCTGCACCGTAGGTGCTACTGAGGGCCAAGTGTTTTTAACAGAGAAAGATGCCTTTCCTTGCAGATACCATGATGAAGTTTGCTTCTTTTGAAACCATTGTTGAGATGATCTACAAGCATGCCATTCCCACACCAAAGGACCAGTGCAGCAAATCTCTGCAGCTTGGAATTAGTTTTGCTGGTGGTTATGTGGCTGGTGTTTTCTGTGCTATTGTGTCGCATCCTGCTGACAATCTCGTCTCTTTCCTTAACAATGCCAAAGGAGCAACTGTTGGTGATGTGAGTGCTATACCTTGACTTGATATTATAAAGCTAAACTGTTGCACTAATTTGTTTAAAACCCATTTGCTGGTTTTGTAGGCTGTGAAGAAGCTAGGTTTGTGGGGTCTGTTTACCCGTGGGCTTCCTCTCCGTATTGTCATGATTGGAACACTCACTGGGGCTCAATGGGGAATCTATGATGCATTCAAAGTTTTTGTGGGACTGTAAGTTCTTTCCTTTAATCATTAATTTTCACTTTGTATTAATTTTGTATCCCTGTGCTATTGAGATAAACTGCTTATATGATTTGATACGAATATTCAGGCCAACCACTGGTGGTGTTGCTCCTGTTGCTCCTGCCCCTGCTGCTGCTGAGCTGGCAAAGGTGTAGGTTAACCAAATAGAATTTTTTCATTTTGGGTTTTGTGGATTCCAGGAGAACTTCTTGATAGGGATTAATAAACATAGGTGACAAAATTGAAGACGCCTGAGTGTCTCAAGTCAAGAGTATTCTTTATAATTCAGAACTATTTTTTTGAGCTTAAGATTTGCTTTTGCTGAGGATGGTTTTGTTTTCATCCAAATATCAGAAAACTTTTGTAGTTAGATTATATATGAAATTTCACTCTAATATCCAGCTCGCAATCCTCCCCATGAATAGATGACAAAATAATGTGCAAGGGGAAAGTACTTCATTTTTCTTGTGATGCAGCTGTTATTTGAAGGAGATTGTGTCTCTAGAGTGTATGTTTATTAGATTATCATTACTGCTGTTTTTTTGTTGTGAGTACCATTGAAACTTAACTTTTCTGACATTTTTTGGAAAAAATTTTCTGGAAAGATAATTGTCATCGAAATTTGCTTCCATTGGTAAACTGTTTGATGCCTCTAAAAATTTGGTCAATGAGTGCGGGAGGTGGCTTCTCACTCTAGAGTCTCGACTTTTGCAAGTAACAGTGTTGGGCTTTTTATGAGGGGTTGCCCGGAAAACGAAATAACTCAGCGTTGGGGATTTAGGTCATAGTACAGGGAATGCGCAGACTAATTATGAGTTTGAAGTTGCTGAGTATTTATTGAATGCCTAAACTATCAGTTTATGAGAATATGAGATTTGTGATAAAAACTCCCTAAAGTAAAAAAGTAATAAAATTAACTAAAAATTACTTTGTAAAATTGTTCGTGCACTCTTATTTTAAAAAGAGTCACTACATTGGGGATTTGCCTCATTTGATATTCGTTTCTATTGTTTAATTTTCTTTAAAAAATCCCGACCACCACATCTTTATGATACTATGGGAATATTTGAATTTCCATTTTTTATCTGTTATGGCATTACTGATTTGTGGCTCTGTCATTTTCCCTGCATCTAGGTGCATAATAATTGGACCGCCCTTTTTAACTTGTACAGAAAAGTTCACAAAAAATAATTGTTCGCATGATTAAGGCTTGCATTAACGCTAAATCTGTATCAGTATTAAAAGTTATGAATATTAATTACGCGATTAGAAAATATAAGTTATCAAAAAAATGAAAAAAAAAAAAAACCTATGGCACTAGAAATAGTTCGATAAATTTTGATTTCACTTATCCCAATTCTAAAATGTTCAGGCTTCCCGTGGTTCCATCGAACCAAGTTCTCTCTCCCTCACTCTGTGTGTGTGTGTGTGTATATATATATTATTTGTCAAAAAAGCAACTACCACGTTTAAAAAGAAATTACGAAATGATAAAGGGGAAATACTCACTGATACCAATAACTTTTTTAATACACAACTGAATAATTTTGAGTTCCTAGATAATATTTTCAATGGAGAATTTATATATATGTGTGTGTTTGTGTCTATGTGTATGTGTGTCTATTTACTTTGTAAGAAATAACCGTCTAACACCTCAAATTGAAAACCAGTTCTACGCAGCTATTACATTGTAGTACATTGACTGTGCATTTACTAATAAGTAATCGAAATGGACTAGAGTCAGAATAAAATAAAATTAGAATGGACTGGGATTGAAATAGAGAATAAGAATTAGAATAAATTGTTTACTTTAACTGTAGAAATCATAATCGAAATAAATTGCATTGTCATTGATGTATTTATTTTATCTTAAAATCAGAATGAATTGTTACAAGTTATTAAACTGACCTTAGTTGATTATTGTCATTATTTTTTATAATAATAATAATAATAATAAAATATTTATAATGATTATATTAATAATAGTAATAGTAATTTTGATAAAAAATAATTACTATTATAATTATTAATCATTATAATTATTACTTTCTACTACTACTATTACTACTACTAATAATAATAATAACAAGGATTCGCCTAAGTTACTTAGTGCCGCTTTTACTGTAAAATATTGGTTAACCCCTTACTCTTTATTTCATTTACAATTTATTAATAAGTATTATGAATCTTTCTATATTGTTCAATGGATTATAATTGTAATTATAATAATTAAAATACCCTCCATTTAATTAAAAAATATAATATTATTGAATGGATTATAATTATAAATATAATTATAATTTTTAAATGGATTATTATTATTATTATTATTAACAATAATAAAAATTATTATAATTTATTAATATATTAACAATAATTAATAATAATTTTTTAGTTAAATTGTTAATAATAATAATAATTAACAATAATTATTATTAATAATTACTTTTTTCAATAATTTATTAAAACTAATAATTAACAAAATTGTTAACAGAAACTCTTTGGACAAAAATTAGTAAATGAAAAAGAGTGTGAGGAGATAATTGAATTTTTATATTATAGGTAAGTAGAAAGTTTCATAATTTATGAATAAATTATAAATAATATAGAGTTGTCTAATTGAATATAAAATAGTTTATAATTTTATTTTGCATTCATTAAACAGTAATCGAAATTAACTAGAAACATAATGAATTCATATTGGAATAACTAGAATTGAAATGAGGAATTTAATTAAAATAACTTATTTACTTGAACTATGGGAATCGTAATTAGAATGAATTGCATTATTATTTATCTATTTACTTTGTCTTAGAATCAAATAAGAATGAGTTAAATTGAAATAAGTTACTATAAAATTTTTAATTAATTTTTATCATAATTATTATTTTGTACTTTAATTATTGTGATTATTATTATTTAAAAATTAATTAATAACAATAATAATTGTTAATTATTATTAACAATTTAACTAAAAAATTATTATTAATTATTGTTAATTAATTAATTAATTAATTATAGTACTTATTATTATTATTAACCCATTTAAAAAGAATTATATTTTTTAATTAAATAAAAGATATTTTGAAAATTTAAAAATTATAGAGAATAAATTTGATACTCTAAGAATTTTAATAAAATAAAATAGAATGCAAGGGACTCAACAAAATTTTACAATCTACGGAGTTTTATAATAATTATGAATAAATTATAAATAATATGGATTACAATGGACTCAACGATATTTTAAAGTAATAATTCAAAAAAGATAAAAACAACTGAACCATGACTTTGGGGATCCTAATAATAATAGTAAAGGATAAAATGAGAATTCAAAAATTAAATAGAAATAATATAATCACTTTAGGGATTAAAATTCTCATTCCCACCTCCCCATAATAATAAGAGCTTTAGCAATCATTCAAAATTTTAGGTGAAATCCACTATTTTGATTTTTATTCCACCTCTCATTTAAACAAGTAAACACATCATTTAGTCCTATTTCTTGATTTCCATTTCCATTCCAAATAAGTAAATACACCATAATAACAAACATCACAAAACTGCATCAAAACCTCTTAAATTATAACTTAAAATACAAATTTCAGATGGCTAGATCTTCTCCACAAGCTTCCTCCATGGACCGACCAGAACTATCCAAGCTGAGATCATAAGTAAAAAAAGAATTGAGTTATTGATCCTAATATACATATATCTTCAACTCCAGCCCATTATTTATTTTAGTCCAGAGGAATACTTGAGACTGAATTCTACCGGACATGGAACTGGCGGACTCAGCATCAATCAAACAAGATTGATTGTGAACGACACGTAAGGATGAGAATCAGTATCCCCTCCCAAACCAGCCATCATTCCACCATCATCTTCGGATTTCCAGAATGTGCTGCATCAGTTATCGAACGAGCAAAATCAGGTAATATTAGATAACAAAACAATTGATATATGAATGAACAAAGAGAAGATACTATTTGCAGACAAATTTTTCTGCATCAACATGAGAGAAGTCAGTCTACAAGTTTAAAGTAAGATGAAAAAGCAAAAAACCAAATAAACGTGCACGCTCACAGGGAATTTTCAAGGCAGCTGTGCATTGACTTCTCAAGTTATTTTTCACAAATTTTACTATTTTTCGATTACCTCTTTCTTTTGGCTTTTGTGTTTTGTTTTCCTTACATTCCAAGAAAGTAAATTTTAATGTCTAAACAGATGCGGCCTTTTATTTTTCTGCTTCCAGAGCTAAAAAGATTCTTTTTAAATGCTAAACAAAAAAGTCCCAACTATTAACATGACTGGTATTCCGTTCTGGAAATTTAGGCAAACATTGTAGGAGAATGTTCATTGATGCTGTGTTTGCAAGCATGGAATTAGAGCTTTAGACCTGAAATTTTGAGTACTGAAATGCCAGTATCTAATTTTCATGAAGAGTCAAACTTGAATTCCAATTGCACGGTTAGTTTCCAAAGTGTCAAATGTAACCTAACATGCTGATATTCCATTCTGGAAATAGACAAACATTGTAGGAGAATATTCATTGATGCTGTCTTTGCAACCATTGAATTAGAGCTTTAGACCTGAAATTGAGTACCGGAATGCCAGTCTCTAATTTTCGTGAAGAGTACGACCTTGAATTACCATAGTATAGTTAGTTTCCAAGTGTCAAATGCAGCCCAGCATATTTTATCACGTCATCATTGGTGAATACACTGGAGAATTTAATGAAATGGTTCCAATATGATTCTAAATTTTCAGTTATAAATCAAATCTGAATATTTAAGATCTGAATTTATTTGAATCAAAACTAGATGGACAGGGGACGAAGTAGTAGAGAAGGTAAATACGTGATTATTGAAATTCGGAAAAGTCCAGTACCTGTTCGCATTGCCACACAGTTCTTCAAGAATTGAACGCACTTTCTTTTCACCCTTCACGGAGGGAGCTAAAACACATGCCTGAAATTACCAAAAGCACTGCTTGTTCACAATCCAAAGAGTGGTAACAAAAGGAACTAATGGATGGAAGAGTGAGTTACCAAGAAAGACGGCGGCAAACCATATCTCAAAATGCTCTCTGCAAAGACACGTACAGCACAAAAATGCATCCAGGAACTAAAAACCTAGAGGCATAAACCCCATTCAGTGTAAAATCCACCATACGAACACGATAAACCAATGACAAAATACATGATGATGGTGATTATAATGAAAAATACTGTATATGGTAATTCGGACCATTATTCCTTTTCTCCCTTACAAAAGAATACATGAGACTAGTTGCCTGATTTCGCAACAATTTTATTAGGTCCCTTGAATACACTACTCATTGCATTGCAAGACAATCCTCATGATACATTTGTGCTGTAAATTTCATGAAGGAAAGTAGAACATACCTCGCCGTAACTGGTATAGCACCATTGCAAAAGAGAGCTTCTCAAGCTTTCTTGGTCGTGAACTAATTTTTCCAACTCCTGCTTACGACTTTCTTGTGCTTCAGAACTATATTCGAAATCACGAATCTGAATAACATAAAAATCAAAGAATATGAACCTCAAATTGGGGATCACCCAGCAAGTCAAATAACGAACAAAAGCTTAACACAATACGGCAAGATTGATGCAATTTGTATTCAGAACACACTTGAACTGAGAATGCCATAAAATAAGTTTTAAAAGATGCAAGGCAGAAATTATTGCAACATTCTACATCATAAATCCACTTGCATCACAAATTTTTCACCCACTTGGAAGCCCTTCTCACGTGCAGCTATTCTGAAATTGTCTGCAACACGTCCAAATAGTGTGACAGTGTAAAGGGCATATTCATTATCCTCATACAATAGCTTGGATGACCTGGGGACCTGAAGAAGAAAAAAATCCACTCAATTATTGAGAAGAAACCATAATAAACAAAATAATTTACATTCAGTTATTCCACATGACTTCAATACCATGATGGACCTATTCAAAATAGCATTCTATATCCCCAAAAATTTATACGACATTCTAGGGCTAATTAGTTGGAGTTCAAATATACAGCCACAAAATAGTTCTTACCACATAGCTAGTCAACGTCTCATAGCTGGCCAACCAATCCTTCTGGGAGTACTTGGGGACAATGGCAAGCAGGGTTACAAGATGTTCTGAGGTAATGATATCCTCTGGTTTTACCAGATTAGAAAGATCACGAACAGCTAAGCTGAGAGAGGAAGAGAAGTAATTATTTAAGTCGGGACAATATAATATTCTTCACAAGTAGGACAAAATATGGTTATACCTTCCACTTTGCTTTCGATTAATAGCATTCAGCTGACTGCGGACATTATTATACTCAGCAACACGAACCTTGCATTATACAAAGACAGTTTCACAAAACCCAAAAATTCAATTCAATATATTTGTCTACAAAACTCCAAACCTAAATAGCAAGAAATTTATAACCGTAAGAGTCAGATTTCCCAGAGAACTTATGCAAATAAACCCTCTAGCTTCTGGCTGCAGCACAAAACAAAGGAAACCTAAAGAAAATGCTCACGTTGAGACCAAAGGCTGAGAGGTATCCCCATTCATGATGGAATGAATAACTCAATGGGAAGACATTATTATTACAACAATTGCAACAATGTGAAATCAAATTCTTATTCTTTTTTGCATGTCATGAGGTGTCTGGCACACTATAGCCTTCCACTCGTCTATTTTATCACCTCAAGCCACAAGGGAGTGAGAGGTAACGAGTTCCAAAACCAAGCAGACAAGTAATAACCTATAGGGTAAACCCCTCACTCATCAAATATAAGGTAGATCTTTCAATCCAGCCACTATTTACCGCATTAAAAGTGACAACGTATCCAAGCAAATCATTGAGTAATTAAAAGTAAAACCACCTATTGCTATATATAGTAGCCAATGTAGCAAATAGACCCTCTAGCAGATTCCTCCATACCCAATTCAAAAAACTGCTCTTTCATCGATCAGCCAATGCCAGTCTTGGACAAATTGCAAGGTCATCACGATATTCCCTGGTTTTATCATTTGATAAATACTAATAAGTTTCGTTTCCACCAGGCCAAAGATTTTTGGTTTCAAGATGGCTAGGCCAATGATGACCTTTGCATTAATCAATTAATGGTTCAGAGAACAGAAAATCAAGCCTATTATTCATTCCATTCTCCTTTTGCATTTTAAATTTAATTCACATCACACTCCTGTATCAACACCTATGATAAGGTAGCAGCAAAAGTAGTCCAGTTAAGGAAGAGCAGCATAACACTATGATGCAGATCTCAAACGTAGCAACGACACATCAACTTAAAAGATAGCACATGCAGAGAACTAGATTCGGCTACCAAAAAGGAAAATGGATCCTTTTTAAAGAACAACCCCTATCCAAAACTAAAACACTCTGTTTTACATTACTAGGCTTACACACTGTGCTTCAACATACACGTAGAACAAATGGGCAATTATCAACATGTTTAATTGCCTGCCTTAAAATTGAATAACTAGCATACACATACATCCATGTGGAGAAACAATACCTTAAGATCGTCTTCAATCTTTGCCACAAGAGTATGAATGCCATCCACAATTTCCCTTAAAGGTGACATAGTTGGGTACTTTGCTTCATCCCAAACAAACCTTTCAACACAAACCAATACCAAATTTATAACAAACATTAATCACTCATTAAATAAAAGCCCAATTCTAAAACAAAAATCAACACTTAAAGACATATAGAGGAAACCCACTCATAAATATTTGAAGTTTACCAAATTCAGAGTATAAACATCAAGTATCACATATCAAAACCAGACCTGCAATTCACGCTAATTTAACTGGCAAGGATTTACCTAGTGAGATAAGTATCAACTGGTACTCCATCAACACTCAAAGAACTACTCTCTATGCCTGATACCCTCTCCAGTTCCTCAATCTGTCGCCTGATCTTGTGAGATACTGATTCAACAAAGCTATTGGACTGCAAGTTACATCAAATAAGAAAATGCTCAAATTCTAAATCAAACATGTCATAAACTTAGAAAAGCTCGCTTACAAAATGCAAAAGGAAGATCCCATGGATTATTTCACTTCTCAAAAAATAAAAAGGAATTAATAAAATCTCAACAAAGTGCCAAATACCACAATTTACCTTAAAGTGGTTACATCACAACCAATAGATCTAATTATCAGTAAGCACTCAGAGGTTGCTTTTTAAGTAGAAAACTCAAACTCAAAAGATTTCCACACATTCCACAAATTAAAGGAATTTTTAAAATATCAAAATGTCAACTACAGATGGAACTTTGCCATTCAGTGACTATTAGCAAAATCTACAGATCTATTATATTGGTAGGATTCAAATACATAGACAAATAATGGCGTAGAATTTTCTCCTAAAATTAATAGAATCCTCGAATTGACATTAGAATCACATCCAAAACTCATTAATCGATAAACTTACACAAAATTCAATTAAAATCGAGAAAAAAAATTATAAATCCGGCTTAAAAAAATTCAAACACAAAAAATAAAGTACCTTCAGGAGATCATCGCTAAGTGCAAGGAGTGAATCTAGGGTTCCAACACGGAGGTTGGGGATATTAAACTGCAAAAAACAAAATCGAAATTCATAATAAAAAATGAAAAAAAACGAAGAATGAAACAAAAATAATAAAAAATTAACTAAAGATGAGATAGATCTAAACGGACCCTGTACAGCGGAGTGTCAAATGAATTTTTAGAGATTTGTTCCTGTAATCGATTCCAAACAGAAGCGGCTGAATTTTGTACTGGAAGAGACACCACCCAGTACCTTGATGCCATTTCACGATCACTTTCACGGTCACTTTCGCTCTGAGTGTTCGTTAATAATGGAGCTTGTTGTTTTGCAAATAGCTAACTAAATGCCTATGCTGATTGATCTTCAGAATTTTTATCAATTTTGAAGCTGTAATTCATTAAAGATTTTATTTATTTATTTTTCTTAGTTTGGATCTTATTTGGCACGCTCCAGTCATACATAACCCACCAACGAATTCTCGCCACGTAAGTAAAAAAGTTCTTACTTCGATGTAAAATATTTTGGGTTATTTTTTTAATGTTATATTTATCCATAATATCCCTTGAAAAAACATAATTTTAGCGTAATTTTTTTTTGTTTATAAATCCAATCATATAATTGAGTAAGATATTCCTTGCATATAATAGGCAAAAGTAAAAAAAAAAAAAAAATCGTAATTAAGTAATTAACTGTTAGATCAAGTCCACTAAGCAAATAATTGATATAATGTTGATGAGATGAAGAGATATTTGGTAGATTTAATTATCTATTAGTAATTAATTATACTAAGTATTGATTAGGTCACTAACATGTAAAAGTAGACTAATATTTCTCTAAATTACATGACTAACAATTTTATTTTTACAATAAAATAATCGTATAAAACACCTGTAAATAAAAACACTAAAACCCGTCATACCATAAGCAAGAGCCTTTGCGCTCTAGGGACGGGATGACGGCCTCAAACTAAAACTAGACACTTTAGATGGTTTTCTAAATTAATTTAGATTTCACTAAGTTGCTATAATTGAGATATTTGTGAGTGAAGAGATAATTATCTCTATTTAATTATCTGTAAAGTATAATGATTAGGTCACTAACATGGTAAAAGTAGAAATTAATATTTCTCTAAATTACATGACTAACGAATTTTTATTTTTACAATAGAATTATCTGTAAATAATATTATGAAAATAAAACAATAAAAACACTAAAAAACGCCCACCGTGGGGCTCGAACCCACGACCACAAGGTTAAGAGCCTTGCGCTCTACCGACTGAGCTAGACGGGCTAGTTGGTTTTCTGTATTAATTTTAGATTTCACTAGGTTATGCCGTGCATCGCATACATGTTACGCTTTCGTGATTTTTCCAAGGCTAGGACTCAATTACTCAAACTCTAATTTTCAAACGTGATAATGGTTCTATATATATATTTTGTTGAGTGAAAAGGAGGAAATAAATAAATAAATAAAGTCCCTGCAGTAACGATTAGTTATAATTCAAGCAAGACATAAACTAATTAAGCCTGAATTGCATATATACCCACGGCTGTGCTATATTGATAGCCACAAATACAATAACGAGATTAGCAACTTACAAGTTCAAGATAAACAACAAAGGATCTATATATATGATGCAAGTCTCCCACTTGCTACCCTTTATTACATTTATGCTTTGGACATACAACAAAAAAGGTAGAGTGCTTCAGGTTCAAAACAGTACAGTTGCTCCCATTGTTGTGTAGGTTTTTGGGATATTGTTAAACATACAGACATCAACATTATATGTTTAATAGAAGTCATCAAGAGATATGTTCTCTACAGATCCAAAGCTTTCCTGTCCAATCCTTGAATAGCTGGTCAGTGAACCACCCAAAAAATCCAGTGGCGAGTCATTTGAGAAAGTTGTGGTGTCATAAATAAACGACATGCCGGTATCTTCGCCTGCCATTGGATCATTCACGTAGAAGGAACCAGACCTAGTAACTTCGTAGTCGTTAAGGAGGATGTCATTGACAGAATCACTTGTTAAATTAGTATATAAATCTTGATCTGAAGCCTTTTTAGCCTGAATGACCTGAAAAAATTATCAAGGAAAGAATTGATGTGAGTGATCAAAATCAGAAGAGGCTTATTAATTAATTTCGCTATCTCAATGATCAAAAATGGTATTAAATTAGCATACGTAATTCTGGTTTTGATCATCTTGGTACACAATGATGAAGTCTCCAAGTTGTAACCCATGTGCGTTAACAAAGTCCCCTAAGAGAATTCCACAAGAAGTACGCAGCAGTATCAAGGAAACTGAAGAAAAACGATCAACATATAAATGATGGAGATAAATACCTACCAGTATTTTCAAGTACATACATTCGGCTGTTGTTATTAGGCCAAAACCTGCCCAAGAGATCAGGTATATTAGTCAATTAGCCATCTATTATATCTATGGAAGGGGAAAAAAAAAAAAAAACTGCCAAAGAAAAGTACTCAAGCTCGGGATTGAGACTATGCAATAAGTGGTACAGTTATTCCAAAGACAAAACACTAAAGCATACAAATTACGATGTTGTTTGCTTTGATTTCTTCAAAAGTATCTTTCTGCCTAGTTACAAACCTGTACTTGAAGGTCCACACATGCAGACCATCCAAGTCTTCCATGCTGATAAAAATCCCTTCCTTGGACTCGAGCACTGGGAGGTGTGCCTCTGCTGCTTTCTGAAATGGCGTACAATGTTATATAGATGATGAAGCATTTCCTTGACGGGTTGCATAAAATTACCATGGTTTTTGTGTGTAAAGATCAAGTTTGTCGGCAAACTGATCAACTTGAGCAATGCTCTGAGCGTCAAGTGAGTGAAAGAAAAACATAACTCTGAAACTAGAGAAGTACAGAGAGATTAAAAACCTTTGGTAGTATCATTCTCCTAAGGGAGCTAACATCACTGTTCTTCAGTTCCTTCTGGAAAAGGAATCTCAACCTCCCTGGATCAATTTCCTAAAGCAGTCGGCAAATGAAACGTTAAACAAAAGCATTGCACTAATTATTACATAATTAAGGCTGGCATCATTGTTAGGCTTAGCAAGCACCGTAACATTCATTTAATGACCTCAAAACAAAGCGATTAAAGGTAAAATATATAAATGTGTAACAAATTAATTAACAGAGTATTTCAAACATGGCAAACTTGTCATAATATATAGGAGTTCCCAATTGAATTCCAAAAAATTACAATGTAATTAATTAAAGATCAGCTCAAAACTTTAAAATAAATCCAAGTCAAATGTGCATCAGGATTTTTCTTTTTCTTTTTTTATTTCAATTAATTCAATCACTAATCTCTATACAGTTGTTGGGAAGAAAAAGAATTCCAACGGTAATGTTCTTAATTACCGAAAATTTTGTAGATCTTTTCCAAATGACAAAACATTTGTCATGACTCATACATATAGAAGGTGCTAACTAATCAAAGCTAAAAGCAAAAAGTTTACTACAAAAGCTAACTAGAGTAGAGATCTCGGTAGTGCATCTTGTTTTGTGACTATCAATGAAATAAATTAGACAACCGCGCTGTAATAATAAACCTTCAAAGAAAAGAAATTGACCATTGAAAATTTTTATTTATTTTACTTTGATAATGATCCTCCGTTCATCTAATTCAGCAAAATTGGGTGATGGATTTGATAATTCTGTCTAAATTCAAACTTAATTATATTACCAAAAAGCAAATGTAATTACTAACGATTAATATTGACAAAAATATTTACTAGGACATTAAATCTACTTGATCTCTAATTTCAATTGTTTTTTCCTGATAAAAAATACATATATTGGCAACAAATAGTTACGACCGGTCGACACTGAGTCACTTACCAGAAGTATCAACCAACCTTTTTTAAATTTAATTAAAGAAATACTATACAAGCAAGGAGCTGCTAACAAAATAATAATTAAATTTCATAAGACAACGGGAGCCAAACTCCCAAGTTAAGAAATTAGCTAGAGACGTTTTACGGAAGGCGAAATTTATTAAAAATAGAGGAGCTGGAAGGAAAAAAAAAAAAAAATCTCACACGTGCGGCGAGTGTAAGGGGAGGAGACACGTGCGAAGTGTAGGAAGAGGATGCAGAAGAAAAGGCGAGAAGATTGAAGGAAGAAGAACGCCTCTGTCTGGCCATCCTTTTCTTCCTGTTGATATTAGCACCAAGAGCGCTGGTGACAGCAGCAACAAGGTCAAGGGTTGACCCGGAGGCCCGAATAGGATCCGATCCAAAACGGGTAATCTTGTCCCCCTTCGCAGTGACACCCTCAACACCTGCCATGAAAGGACGGGCCTCGTTTTTCTCATGAACAACCACGCCTTGGTCCATCATCATTAGGGTTTGTTTGTCCAAAAAAGAAAGTCAAACTGATGATATTGGTCAAATTTAAACAAACAAAAGAAACAAAAGAAAGGGAAGAGACCAGCAGGCAGTAGTATTTGCTTTAGATTTCAGTGAGAGACTGCTGTGTCTCTGATCCAAACTACCGGTGAAGGACGCTCGGCAGTCACGAAATGGGGGGGTTGGGTTTAATTTTTGGATTAGAGAGAAAGTTATTAGGTTTCTTTCTCTTTTTCTATTTTTGGCAAGACTTTGCTGAATGCAGTGCCCGGTTATGGTGACATTTGTGCTTCCTGCATTCATGCTTTCTCTTTGATCTTTTGTTCCCATTATATATTTATTGGTAAACGATAATGTGTTAAAAGAAAAAAAGAACAAAAATAAATTGTGATGGGTAATAGGTTTTGAGGGGTTAGGGTTTGGTGATCACAGTCAGTGTAATGCGTGACAAATGTGATGCATGGATTCACGGTCGCTTTTGCATCCTTTGTTGTTATCATATGTGGTGTGGCGAGTGTGAGCGAGGAGAAAAGTTTTAACTAGGGTTATGGTTATTTTGGAAGGAAGCTACAGTTAGGGTTAAATGTTGAGTAAAGAGAAGGTGGGTGGGTTGGGGAATGCCCAAAAAGAGAGTGACGAATGGAGGGTGAAGAAAGAACATGTGTTGCAAAAGTTCTGATTCAATGCAACAGAAATCAATGGCGTTTGGGCGTATCTAAATTGTATCGGACGCTTCATATATCTTTCAAAAGTATTTACTTAAAACGACAACGAATCCTTTCTCTTTCTCTCTCTACTTCAGCTGCATAGAGTGATTTGTTTTACTTTTTACATGCGCATCGAGAAGAGTGGTTTTGAAATTTTTGAAAGGTGGGAAAGAGAAACCGCGGTGTATGTGTCTTGGTTTCAGGGCATGCAACTCATAAAAAGCTTTACTACGTAGAGGAAGGTGGGCATGGGTTGCCTGTGGTGCTCATACTGGAGATAGTTTGTGTGAGTGTGTGGATTGATGACTTCATCCCAAGTTATTTCAAAATCCAAATGCACACGCCAAACCAAATTGTCTTCATTGTCTATTTACTCAATGCAATCAAAGTTAGATATTCACTCCACATCTTTCATGATTTGAACAAGATTTTCATTAATTTCTTTTTAATTTTTACGGGGGATAAGCAACCTAGAATCTCAAAGTTTTCTCATATTAATATACACATAAATTCATGGGATCTGTTTGATCATTTCTCAATCTAATAAAAAAAAATGAGTTAATATGATTATTTTCTAAAACTAAAGCGATTATCTACAGTTTGGGCAAATCTGGAAATCTTATTAGGTTTTTCCTTTTTAACTTTACTTAATTTAAATCATAAACTATAGTTTTAACGTAGAAATACACAAAAAGAATAAACAAATAAATAAATACATAAGGCAGTATTTTAACTTAATATTTTGACATAAATTTTCATTCATCAATTTTCATGTAATCTGCTAGTGAAAGAGATTTTGCCACTTCCCTTTCTAATGTTTTTAGATTTTACCACTTGTCCCCTATTATTTTTATCTCTCATAGCGTCAAATTTTAATCCAAAAAATGAAAAACATGGCTGTTTTCTCTGGTAAGTATTTTCCTTTGAAGTTTTCATATTGAAGGATAATGAACTGACATTAAAAAATTAGAAGGATATAACTGGCAGAAATGTAAAATATATCAATAATAAAATGTTTAAGTGGAAATATAGCTATTTAATAAGGTAAATGCATTTTTTTAACCATTCACTTATATGAGATTAATTAATTTAAGTTAAAATTTAAAATAGTTTCACTTAGGTGGCATTTGTTTTTTCTCTGAAATTTGAAAATACCTGAATTAATCTGAATTCTGAATAGAATTCAATGTTTAAATCTAAATGATATGTTTGTTTTTTTGTCTAAATTGTTAAAAATAAATAATAAGTTTTAACTTAAAAAATCTGAAAACAAATATTTTTATATTTATGTCCTTAAAATTATAAATGTTAAACAAATAATAAGTATCTCAAAGAACATAAACATGATAATATATATCATAACATAAATCATACTCAAATGAATACAACTCTCTAATATTCTATATTATATATGTTAATCAATTTTATTATAGATTATGATGGTTTTATATGAAAAATATCCATAAAAAATTATGAAGATAAATAATGCTAATTTGATATATATTATCATAAGTTATATAGAGATGGGTAATAATGTTAATTATTAAATTTTATGTAGGTAAGGATGAAAATTAATTAATTATATAAGATATTTTGTAGAATATCTTTTAATTATATCATTCAGACTTTTTAGATTAAGCAAAAAAAAATTTTGCTTAATAACTTAATGACTATGGTGACGTTTGTTTTTTAACTTAATGACTTAAAGTGACTTAACTTAATTAATTAAGTTAATTAGAAGTGTTTGTTTTTTTAACATAATAAGATTTTTTAGATAATTTTGACTTAATAAAATAAGTTAATTTTTTTGGCTTTTTACTGAATGGAGAAATCTGAATTAAGTCAATTACTTTCTAATGTCAAAAATATTCCTGTTTTATAATTTATTTTTCATGTCTATCCCAAAACTCACCCATAGACAGATTTACCCAACATAATAATCTCATCATTATTTTTTAACCGTCATGGAATCGCTTATCACTTTACTCCTCTCATCTAGTTCTTAAATCTCCTATTAATATATTATTTTACTTATAAATGTTAAAATATTATGGTATTTAATATATTATTTATTTGACATTCAAATTTAATAAGGATACAAATGTAAAAATACATATTTTCAGGTTTTTAAGTTGAAAAAAACAAACAACTTAATACTTATTTTCTGAAATTCAGACGAAAAAATAAACATATTATTCAGATTCAGACATTCAGATCTATTCAGAATTCAGACTAATTCAGGTCTATTCAGATTTCAAACAAAAAAACAAACGCCACCTAAATGGCTAAAAATTGTCATTAAGTTGAAAAAATAATCATACTTAATGACTTAACTAATTAAAATTATGTCAATTAAGTGAGTAAGTCAAAAAAAAAAAAAAACAATGGCCCCTTAGTAAACAATAACTTTAAAAACCTTTATAATATATGTTTTGCAATCAGTAACTATAACCTAAATGTAAAAAAATTTAGATTTTCTTTATTACAACTATACTAAAATTTCGATAAATAAAAATTTGATAAATTAATAACATTGATTAAATAATAAAATCTCCCGAACCCGACTTGGGCTAATATATTAGATTAATAATTCCACTAAAAGCATAAGATTATTATTATTTTAATCCTTTATGACCCAACGAAATACAAATTAATAATTAGTCAAATACAAAAAATTGTTAATGATAAATAACATATAAAATTCGTAACATTAAAGATATTTTTTTCTTGAAAACTTCATCTTTTTCAATTCAACTCTTTTTCATAATATGTATCGAATGATTTGATACTAAAACTAAAACTAATAATTGATGCGATTATAGAGTTTATGTTCTACATACTTAAAGTATTTGAAATACTTAGGATACTAAATTTAAAAAGTACGCACATAAATTTTATGTCTATGTACAGTGTACTAACATTAATTTTTGGGCTAGATATTCTAGCACACATTAATATATTTTGCATATATATGATAACTTTTGAAATTCAAACATGAATTTTAGTCAAAGGAATAGTACACGTACGAAGATGACACAAGAAATTGAAATATCAAACTATTATTGAACTAATAAATATACATTTATCCAAAATTAATAAATTAAATTTATTGATAAGTAAATATTCTTTTTAACATAAGATTTTTTTTTTTAGTCCCAACAATATTATTTCATAGTTGTTTAGTGTAATGTAACATCTATTCGTTATCCCTCCACCACAAAAAAGAAAAAAAAAGTTATAAATCAAGACAACAGAAGTTATATATTTTGCTTGAATTTTCTCCGGAGCCATTCAACAGTGAACTCAGATTGCTTATAACAAATTTAACTTGCTAGTAATTAACATGTACTATACATACTTTCAAGTTTTTTTTTTTTTTTCTAATTTCAAACTTCATGTATATCACCCTTTTCAAATATTTATATCTCTACAAAAAAATATTATGTTAGAGAATCACTAAAAGTCTTTTCGAATGAGATTTTACTTCTCGTTTAAACAGCTACATCAACAATAAGGATTCCAAAAGACTCTTTAAATAATATTCTTTCAATGAGATTGTCCTTCTTCTATTCAATATTGAAGAGTGATTTCTCTCTATTTAAATACTATCTTTAATGTTATTATTGAAGAGAGAGGAATATTATAACTACATCATTAAAAAAAATAGAGGGTAATTAAATTTGATGAAAAAAGAATTTGATTAAAATAATATAAACTTATTTTTACTTGAAGAGTCTTTTAAGAAAAAAATTAAAATTTTAATTCTTTTATTTAACACATAAGTAAATAAATAAATAATTTAAAGAATCAAATTAAATAAGCTTTTATAAGTAATATATAAGATTGAGTTTGGCATGAACGATGATCTCCTCTTCAAGTTACTAACAACGTCTCCCAGTTTTGTTATTCCCTTTCTGAATTTTTCGCTGCATCCACATTTAATTTCATTCAATTTTCTTATGAAAGAGCCCATAAGTGCCTGCAGACCATTCATAATATAGGAATTTAAATTTATAAAAATATTTTGAAAATAAAAAACTATTAGGAAATTAATTGTAATCCTACCCAAGATCCCAACCAAAAATATCAAACAAATAATAAATAAAAATAGAAGGAAAATAAAATCAATCACACAGCGTAAAAACTTTTATACCAGAGAAAAATTCACTATATAAAAAATTATTACAATCACTCTAGTATATTCCTGACACCCAAAACTCCAATAACGCCCAATCTCTCAATAGCCATACCCTTTCTCTCATATCAAAGATTGTTTACTTGTAAAGAAACTGATTGTTGTGTGGTCCAAGCAAATGAATCCAATATCCCCATATATAGTGATTATTTCTTATAGGAGGAGTATTTTTTTCTTATATTAATTGTATTCCTCTTTGAATTGTTAAGTCCCAAAAGGAACATTACTCATTCCTTAAATACGGATCTTCCTAAATAAGGAAACTACTAAATACAAAAAGATTTGGAAATATCCTAATTTAGGATTTACAAATCCTCATTAAAAAAAAAAAGAAAAGAAAAAAGAGATATATTTCCTAACAATCTCTACCATGACAAGTTTTTTATTAGGCAAAATAATAAAATCCACCATATATCCACAGAACCATGTCGTGTCCATCTTCTTTAATTTACCAACATGACACTCACATAGGGCTTATGAAATTACTCCACCATGGGTAAAATATTGTCCTCTATCTAGAAACCATAATTCTATACATGAAGAATCATCACACTCCACCTTATTCAAAGTACACTTATTTGGCGCATGTTGATTACCTTATTGAAAGTACCCACTCTCATGTTTAGCTTCCTTGAGAGTCTTTAATCATCAACATAAAAGTTCCATTATACACCTAGCATAAATGTCAAATCATGCCTTGTGTACAAATATTGTAGACCACTAGACCTACTAGTAGTAACACACCATCTTCCATGGCACTAGTGACTTGCCATGAGGATGTTTTCATCATTTATTATAAGGGACTATCGTCTCTACAATGATGAGAGACTTTCTACTAATAATATCAGTATCTTCATATATATACTGACTTGGAACCACTTGCCGAACTTACTCCATTTACTTTCTGAATCTCTTTTAAGGTGTCCTGATTGTCCACATACCCAGCAGACTTCTTTCTTTTTGAAGTTATTTTTCTTTTAATTACCAACCATCAATGCCGAATCATTAGAAGCTTCATTACTTCTACCACTCATCATTCTTTCTTTTAAAAATAGAGCACTAATAACTTCTTTAAGATCCACAGTCTCCTTTTGATGTGTGAAAGTAGGCAACAAATACTTGTAGGAAGTTAGAAGAGACCACAATAGCCTAAGTTCCTTGCCCCCATCTTTAATTTTAACTCCAATTTCTTCTAGTCGTATCATAATACTATTGAAAACACTAAAATGATTAGAAATTTTTGAACCTTTAACTATTCACAGCATGCAAATTTGCTCATTAAGGTACAAAACATTAGAAATGTTTTTTTCTCTGAAACAAATTTTCTAGCATCTCCCAAAGTTTTTTTGCCAAAAGAATTTTTCCTATATTCCCAGGAACACTCTTTGCAGGACATTATCATATAACACTTGTAGCTTTTTCATCCAGTTCTTCCAAATCTCCATCATTCATAATAATAGATTTCTTAGAGTTCTTGCTAGAACTAGAGGATGATTTGCCCTTCAAAGACTTGTATAGCTTAGATTGAATGAATACATCCTTGACTTAAAGTTGCCATAAGCAAAAGTTGATTCTTCCATTAAACTTTTCAAACTCAATCCTCATAGGATTTAAAAATTTATATGCAGACATTATTACTTTGCAAAAGAGCCTTAGCTCTGATACCTTTTATTGGAGGACTTGCCTTAAGATTTTTACGTATCTAATCTAAAATATTAGCATATTAGGTTGGATACCTAAAAATCTTAGAACAATCTCGATAAGTGGTACCAGTCGAGACCTTAGTAGTTAGAATGTAGTGGTAGAACAATTCGGATATGTTAGATGAAAAGATCGAGTCCTGCGGTGGTTTTATCGGTGGGAGATTGTTAAGTTGTGTCGCATTGCCTAGTGAAGGGATTTATTTCAATTTAGGGAGTTATTTCAATTTATAAGTATGGTAGAAGAAATCCTAGGACAAGTCTCCCAACAAATGGTATTAGAGTCATACCTAGTAGTTAGAATGTGGTAATAGAACAATTTCGCATCTGGGATGAAAGGATCAGAGTCCGACGATGGTTTCATCAGAGCAAAGATTGTGGAGGTGTGTCTTTCATTAGCAACTAAAGGGGAGCTATTTTAGTTTATAAGTAGGGTAGATTACTCTACCTAATATGCTTGTATTTTGGGCTAAATATCTAGAAAACCTAAGCGGGTTCCCTAATGAAATATTAAGTTTTCAGTGAGTAGCTTTGGATTTTTAACTTGTTTTTGGATTACAAATATGATCACTTGCTAGTGTGTTGGTAATCCACTGGAAGTTGTAGCATGATTAAAAAAAAGAAATTTTAGAGAGCATTAGAGCTACTATATTAAATTAATAAATATATAATATGTGTAATCTAATTAAATATATAAAATAAATTTGTATAACTACTAATTATATAATAAATTTTTAAAATAAAATTTATATATAATATAAATACATTAATTGATTTTAATATCTATAATGTACTTTAGAATATGGATGGACAAATTCAGGTTCGGATAAGCCTAACTAGGTTTCGGGTTAACTGGGTTGGGAAAAAAAAAATTCAAACTTAATTCGTACTTATTATTCAACCCGATCCAATCCAAATATAGTTTGGATCATATTTGTTCAAATAAAAAAATTGTGTTTGTGTGTGTGCATTATGATTAAGATTAGATCAAGTTTAACTTGAACCAATCACAATTTGATTTGATCGAGTTGGTTGAAATCCAACTCGATTGAGTGGATTCTTTATCCGTATCCGATCCAAACTTGAATTTTTCAAATTGCATCGAGATGGATTATTTGTGCACCCTTACTTTAGAATCTCACAGTTTGAAATTTTTTAGTCGAATGTCAAAAAATACCTACCAAGCTCGGGCCAGATTTCGGGATGATGTTGGATCAATTTTAGGCATCACTTGATGAATCCAGTGTCCGACCTAGAATCTGATTTTTTAAAAAAATTATAAAATATATATATTCTAAATAATTGTATTTATTTGGCTCATCTATCACATATATTTAAATTTTTAAATTTTTACAATTCATATGTTCATGTCTGATGTCATTCAAATAAATTTAAAATTATAAAACAAATTAAAAAATACATACATAATATCATATAAATATAAAATTTGGGCTTAAAAGCTCAGACAAAATAACGACCCAATACCGTACTTTTCACCCAACTCAAGTATCCAAAAAATATATTCGGATTGGGTTTGGAAATTGCCACATCAAACCTGAACCCGAGTTTTGCTATCATTAGTTTCCAAGTCTATGTATGTTTTCTCAATGGACTTGTCATGCGCGCAATAACCCTGAACGCATGAGTTCGAGTCCAAATAATAGTTGAGATTCGACTTTCCTTTTAATAAGGATTTATTTGGCTCGTGCTTTAGAATAGAATGGATTTCCTTCCATTATTATGTAAAGGTCATTGTTCAGGTTGTGTTATAATAGAATCATAAAAAAAAAATCTCGATTACTATCTGATTCTAAATATCTTTAGAATTCTGATAGTAATATATCACTATTTCAAAAAAAAATTGTATATACATGTTTTCCGCATTATTCCTCGTTTAAATATTGCTGTAATTTTCGGATTCCAATCTTGAGTGGTTGAGTTTCCGCAGCCACGTGTTTGCCATGCAAAGGACTGAAAGGGGCTTGCGACTTGCGAGTTAATAAATGAAAACACCAAATCCAAAGCCCGCACCGCCACCGGATCTCGTGTCCTTAAATGCCTGCGCATTTCATGAGGATATCAAGCGAATGGCCAATCAAGACATGTTGAGCGTGCTACAAGAGCTGGCGAACAAGAGGAAGAAAAAAGATGTGGAACAAATAATTGCTATTTGTTGGGCTATCTGGTTTGCAAGGAATTGCTCTGTAATGGAAGGGAAGAAGGAAGACCCAACTGTGACAGCAGCAAGGGCAGAAGCTGTTGTGGAGTCATACAGGCGAATCAAAGAGCCCTGTGCTCAAGGTCCAACGAGTCAGAAGAATAGCAAACAAGAATGGGAGCCTCCTCCAGCTGACAAATATAAAGTGAATGTGGATGCTGAAGCAGTGATTTTCGGAATTCAAGTGGCTGAACAAACAAAATGTATGCCTTCAATAATTGAATCAGACTGAAAAGAGGTAGTGGATCTCTCTATGAGAAAAAGAAGTAGTAGAGCTGAGATATGCTGGAACATTGGGGAAATCCAGGCAAAGCTTCAGAATCAGAATTGTTTCTCAATTAAACACGTTCCCAGGAAATGCAATGTAATGGCTGATTCCATGGCTAAGGTGGCTTTAGATTTTGAGAAGTCTGTAATTTGGACAGATGAATTTCCAGTCCATATCATTATGTTACTGTCGAGCTTTGATCAATAGAAGCTTCCATTTTCAAAAAAAAAAAAAAATGCCTGCGCATTCAAGTTGAAAACTTCCTGCACAAATATATTTCAATATTACTCCGTTACTCTTTTAATATTATAATTTTAATAAAAAAGATGATTGCTTTGTGGATGATTTTTTCATAAATAAAAGCTTTTACAGTACATTAGGAGGTAACGGAGAATTTTAAAACTGTTGCAAAAAATGGTAAAATTAAAAGATTATTGGGAGAAATCATCATTCTCCCAAATTAATTACACGGTTGACGATTTGTATGTGTTAATCATGATACACTCTATCAATTAAGGTACAAATTGTATTAGCATGGTATTACTCTATATATTTATATATAAAGTTATTTAAGAGCTATCTGATGTTTTACAAATTTTGGGCTAGAAAAGAATAAAATATTATTGATTTTAATAGAATTTTGGAAAAAAATAGTGTCGGACTAGAGTTTATATTAATTTTTAATTTTACCTTTTTTAGAAGTTAAACAAAGTTGATCATTAAAAAAAAAATCGAAAACATAAATTATAGTTATTTTATCATTAAAAAAATTTAATTGAAAACATAAATTATAGTTATTTTTTTAATATAAATTCTAATAGAAACTTTTATTGAAAGGTGGATTACTACGAGTCTATGGCCAAAGTGGTATAATTTGTAATAGCTAGATTGATTATGCAGCTTTATATATTGAATCGACCAATAGAAATTTTTAGTCTTTTAACAAACTTATTTACACACAATTTTAGAAAAACACCTACAATCTCAAGACAGAACAGTAGTTTATACATAAATGATAATGGGTAAAAAATATACCGTCTCAGCTTCATCAACCGATCCTCGGTTGGCGATTTTGTTTTGCCTCCAGCAAAATCTCTTCATAAATAAGTGCCTGGAATCTAATACAATTCATTCAATCTATCTTATTTATAGAAATTTGATTCGTAAAATTTCGATTTGTGAATTAGTATATTTGATTGGATTTAAAATTTGAGAATCTACAGTCGGTGGATTAAATATATATTTATTTTTATAAATCCACAAAAATTCACGAATTCAAAAAAAATTAAAAAAATTTATTTAATGAAAAAATAAAACTTGTAAATGTGACATTAGTTAATAATTGAAAATATAGTAACGTTAACATCATATTATATCTTATTCAATAGTAATATAAAATAAAAAATTAATTTTGTTACGTCATATTTTGAAACTTTAAATATATTTTTTAATTTTATTTAAATAATTTATTTATTTAAATGTTATTTAATTTTAAATTTGATCAATAGTAAAATCATTTTGATATTAAATTTTTCTTATTTAGTTAATTCAGACAAAATTAAAAATTTTTAGTCTGCAATTGAATCCACAAAATAATAAATTCGATGTGAATTGGATCAAATTCGTATCCGATTTGTAGGCATACAAATTAGATTTAAATTAAATTTCATCAATTCACAGATTGAATTAAAAATTTATACTCCACACATATCGAATTAAAAATTTATACTCCACAAAGTCATGGATTAGATATGGATTGACATCCAATCCACAAAATTCGATCGACCAACACCCCTACTTTGCCATTAGGAATGAGAATAAAGAGAGTCAGAAATTATGAGGAAAAGTAGTGTCTTCTTTTTTTCAATCAGTACAGGTATCCCTTTTAAATAAGGCAATTATAACAGAGAAGGAAACTAATTAAAGCTAATATTTGACAAATATCATCTAAATTTACATAGTAAACGAATCCTAGAATATCTCTAGAATTGAGGCTGAAATCAAGGCCTAATTTCCAACAATTTCCAACACTCCCCCTCAAGCTGGTTTGAAGATATCCTCTATAGCCAGCTTGCTAGTCAACTTATCAAATTGCTTCTTGTGCAATCCCTTTGTTAATACATCAGCTAACTGTTCATTTGTTGGAAGATATGTCATACATATTATTTCAGCATTGAGTTTCTCCTTGATGAAGTGTTTATCCACTTTTATATGTTTTGTTCGATCATGAAGAACTGGATTATGAACTATAGAAATAGCAACTTTGTTGTCACAATAGACTTTCATAGGAGTTGAGGAAGCAAATTTCAGTTCTTGAGAATTCTTTTTATCCACATAACCTCATGATTCCATGGGCAGACTCAGATTACGCTTCCATACTCTTAGCTACCACATTTTGTTTTTACTTGGTGTAACTAGGTTCCCAAACAAAGGAAGTAGCGGATGTTGATCTCTGATCGGTGACACTTCACCTTGATCTGCATATGTGTAGACTACAACTTTAAGATGTCCATGTTTTTAAGCGATGGGCCTCTCCACAGGTTCACTTTTAGATATCTTAAGATCCTGTAGGCTGCCTCAAAATGCTCTGCCCCTAGTGAGTGCATAAACTGACTTACCATGCTGATTGTAAACGCGATATCAGGTCGCGTATGAAACAAGTAGATCAACTTCCCTACGAGTTTTTGATACTGTTCCATATCCTTTACTTCTTCTTAGCGGTTGTAACTGAGATTAGGATCAATTAGGGTCTCTACCATCTTACAACCAAGCAAACCTGTTTCTCCAAGAAGATCAAGAACATATTTCCTCTGGTTCACAAATATACCTTCCTTGAATCTTGCAAATTCCATTCCATGGAAATACTTAAGGACTCCCAGATCCTTAATTTGAAACTCCTCTGCAAGTCTCTTCTTGAGGGCTGATAATTCTATTTCATCATCACCAGTTAAAATCATATCATCAACATAAACAATCAAAATTGCAACTTTACCATCTTTTTGAGTGTTTATAAAATATTGTGTGATCTGCTTGACTCTGCAAGAAATATAAGCGATAGCGCCTTTCCAAAGCGTTCAAACCACTCTCTTGGTGACTGTTTGAGACCATATAATGACTTTTTTAATCTGCATACTTTATCACTTCCAAGTCTCTCTTCAAATCCTGGTGGTAGGCTCATGAACAACTCCTCTTTAAGATCACCATTGAGATATGCATTTTTAACGTCAAGTTGGTGTAAAGGCCAATCAGAATTCATTGCAAGAGATAATAAAATTCTGATAGAATTTATTTTAGCAACAGGAGCAAAAGTCTCCTGATAGTCAATCCCATAAGTCTGAGTGAAGCCTTTAGCCACCAGTCTCGCCTTGTACCTCTCAACGCTTCCACTAGCATTACATTTTATCGTAAACACCCACTTACACCTAACTATTTTCTTGTCCCCGGGTGGATCAACTATCTCCCAAGTACTACTTCTCCTTAGGGCATTCATCTCCTCCATGACTGCTAATTTCCAATTCGGGTCATCCAGTGCTTCCTGTACATTTCTTGGAATAAACAAGTGTGAAATCATAGATGTGAAAGCTTTATGGTTTTTTGGCAGTCTTTGATAGGAAAGGTAATTTGCAATAGGATGTTTGGTGCAATTTCGAAAACCCTTCCTAATAGCTATAGGGACATCAAGATCAAGAATAATTGGTGAATCATTGGAAACAATAGAAGGAATCAAAGCTGGAGTTGGGATTTGATTACCTGAAATTTCGATGCCGGAACTCGGTTTTTCAAATTGGGCTTGTGTAGGATTGACCTTTAAGTCTTTACTTCTCAGATGAAATCTCTTCCTAGTATAAACCTGAGGCTCTGAATTTAGATCATGTTGATCTGTTTGTAATACTTCTCCCCCTGAATGAGAATCTCCTGTACTAAGCACTAAAGAACCTGTTTTTCGCAATTGATCATTATTAGAAAAGTTTGGTTCTTGAATAGGACAAATAACTTTTGGAAGTGGGATAGAAATGTCCCAAAAATTATCTTCTACTCCATTTGTCTCCCCCTGAAGAGAATTTTTAGTGAAATAAGGAGTTTTTTCTAAAAACGACACATCCATACTCACATGGAATTTTTTGTTTGAGGGTCAAAACACTTATACTCCTTTTTGTTCGATGAATAGCCCAAAAATACACACTTTATAGCACGTGGGTCAAGTTTTGAATGAAATTAACTTGGAACATAAACATAGACAGTACATCCAAAAACTTTGTGGGTAAATCGAGAAAACAACCTTATTCTTTGGAAAAAATTCTTTAAGGCAATCAAGGGTGTTTTGTATTTAACACCTTAGTAGGCATCCTGTTTATCAAATAAGATCTTTGTTAAAAGCCCTTCACCCATAAAGACTTAGGAATATGCATGCGAAACATTATGGCACGTGCTACTTCAAGTAAATGTTTATTTTTCCGTTCTGCAATGCCATTTTGTTGAGGGGTATCCCGATATGTAGATTGATGAAAAATGCCTTTATCATTTAAAAACTCACCCAAGTGCCCATTGAAATATTCTGTTCCATTGTCAGAATGTAAAATACCAATTCTCGTTTGAAATTGATTTTCAATCATAGTGTAAAAAGTTTCAAATAAATATTTTACGTCAGATTTTTTATTCATAAGATAAATCCAACATAAATGAGTATGGTCATCAATAAAAGTAATAAACTATTTTTTACCAGAAAGGATAGTGACCTTAGAAGGGCCCCAAACATCACTATGAATCAAATAAAAAGGTTTGAAGGCCTGGTACTGTTTTGGCTGATAAGTAGAACGATGAAGTTTTTCAAAAATGCAACATTCGCAATAAAAGGAAGAGCAATCAATCTCTTTAAATAATTCTGGAAATAAGTGTTTCAAATAAAGAAAACTAAGATGTCCTAGTCTATAGTGCCATAGCATTATTTTTTCTCGAACAAAAATTGAACTAGTACTAATAAAGCTCTGAGCTTTTTTTATTACTAATAGGTACTTCATCAAAGTAGTAAAGACCTTCAATCATCCTAGCACGTCCAATCATCATCCCTGAGTTCTGGTCCTGAAATTCACAATGTGATTGAAAGAAGGTAATACGACAATTAGAATCTCTAGATAATTTACTAACAGACAAAAGATTGCAGGCTAAGTTAGGGACATGAAGAACAGAATTGAGATTACTTTTCTCGGTCAGTTTGATAAGTCATTTTCCTGCAATTGGTGAAAAACTCCTATCGGCAATTCTAATTTTTTGATTTCCAAAACAAGGAGAATAGGTATTAAATAAATGAGAAAAACTAGTCATGTGATCAGAGGCTCCATAATCTATGATCCATGGAGACGAGTTTAAACAAGAAAGGGCTATAGGATTTCTACCTGTTTGAGCCAAAGAAACACTAGGAATACCAGATGAGAAGTTGGATTTTATCAACTTCAAGAATTGATCAATCTGCTCTTTGTTGAAGTGGCCTGAGTTGGCTTCATTGGCAGAAGGAATCCCACGATTCTTCTCTCCTTGCTTGCTGCTTTTCCAATTTTCAGGTTTGCCATGAAGTTTCCAGCACTTCTCGCGTGTATGGTGAGGCTTGTGGCAATGATCGCACCAGGCCTGTGACTTATCATCAGACCTACGCTGATAATTTGCAATCTTGTAATTTCTTTGCATCGATAATTAAGGCGGAATTCTCAATTGACTCACGGTACTCCTTTTCTAAGCATTACACTCCTTGACTTTCTTCTTGACTTGACAAAGACTTAGCCAATGGGTGGTAGAGGAGGTGCGATAATCCTTCCTCGTGCTTCATCAAACTCAACATTGAGGTAGGCAAGAAACTTGTAAATCATTGTCTTCCACAGTTTTCTTGTGGTGGTTGCGATCGTCGGTGGATTTCCATTTATATGTTGAAGAGGTCAAGATCTTGCCATAACCTTTTCAATGAATTAAAATATTTGGTGTGAGTCATCTCCTTGAATCTCTCCAACTTTAAAGTTAACTCAAAAACACGAGATTGGTTGCCTGGGTGAATACATCGACTAACATTATCCGCAATTCTTTAGCGATGGGATAGCACATATAATTGGAGCTTATATCCTCCTCCATAGAGTTGACCGACCATGTCATAACCATGGAATTTTCAGCATCCCAAGTGGTGTCTGACGGATCATCATTAGCGAGGAACCTTCTTGTCACCAATGATGTAACCAATTTTTCCTTGCCGGATATACATCCGGACGATTGCGACCGATGGAGAAGTTATCGCCATTTAAGCGGATGGTGGGGATTTGCATAGAATGAGAGTGGGAGTGGTTTCGCGGGGTCTCGGATGTTTTCTTTGGAATGGCGGCGTGATTTGAGTGGTTTCAGATGTGACTTCTGACATGGTTATAACAAGTTTTTTTTTTTTTTTTAGGCTGCTGTGTTTTTAGGATTACAGACACGATTCTCTTAGCGCTTTGATACCAAGTCAGAAATTATGAGGAAAAGTAGTGTCTTCTTTTTTTCAATCAATTCAGGGATCCCTTTTAAACAGGGCAATTATAACAGAGAAGGAAACTAATTAAAGCTAATATTTGACAGTTATCATCTAAATTTACATAGGAAACGAATCCTAGAATATCTCTAGGATTGAGGCTGAAATCAAGGCCTAATTTCCAACAATTTCCAACAGAAAGAAATACATATACTCATCACATAGCATGCACGACCAACAAAAGAGCTTTCCTTGCATAAGGCTAGCTGCGATGGTCCGGTGCTACACTGCTAGTAGTTGTTAATTGTAGATTTAATGGCTGTTGGCATTTGCTTATAAGACAATGCAATTAAAGCATGAAGAATCCAAACAGAAGTTGGTCATACATAAAAAAGTTCCTAAACTTTTTGCAAATACATTAGCAATATTATCTAATATTAACATAAGCTCATCATTATCACGGTGTTTATATACATATGTATGTATGTATATAAACATATGTATGTATTAGAGAAGCATATAGATTAGGAAAGTTCATATCCCTGAATCCATATACACCATCAACAAAGGCGAAAAAAAAAAAAAACATTCTTCGAGCTACAGGATGAAGAAACCAAAGATTTTTTGACGGTACAATTAATAGAATCAACCACTTACAGCTACATCTGTACAACTCATTGAAAAACATTGACAGCATAAATAATTTAACATAAAAAAAAAAAAAAAAAAAACACTACTTCCCTGAGAAAACAAGGACATATGGATCACTTGATTTGTCTATGTACGAGCTGAGGAGCACTGATCCTTTGGAAGCTAGGTACATAATGATAGGGATGATGATACTAGAACTTAAAATATAAGGAGTACCAACCATTACCTAGGCAACATAATCATATATTAGTCTTTTTCAGTTCAGCTTCGCTGACCTTGTCCTTGCTGTGCTGCTGCTTCAAACCGCTACATTGAGATAAAAACATTGCTTATGTGTTACTCTAACTTCATCCTCTCCTCCTCTCCCATTTGTTTCCCAGGTTCAGCTGGGAAGTATTTAATACCCACAAGATCACCAACCCTACTGATAACCTCCAAGGCTTTAATCAGGTCCTCCTTGGTATGTGATGCCGATATGCAGATTCGAGCCCTTGCCAATAGCAGTGGGGTTGCAGGAAATGCAACAGTCACAACAGCCACCTAAAACAAACAACATTTCATCAAATGAAAAAAAAACCATAATTATATTACAGGAGATAAAGCCAGGTGCACTCACATTCTGCCTAAGGCACTCTCGTGAGAAAGCAGGGATTTTGGCAGGATTGTAAAGCATAATTGGCATCACTGGAGAATCATTATCTCCAAGAACCTCAAACCCCATTTTTTGCAGTTCAGACCTAAAAAAGTTGCTATTCTCTCGAATGCGTGCAAGTTTCTGGGCACCTACATAGTAACGAAAGCATTTAAGATTGCAATCAATATAGCAAGAGACTACAACTCTTCATGAAGCTCACACAATAATGGATAAAATAAAGAAGAAAGGAAAAAGGATCACTTCGTACCTCTGCTGGAACCATCCTCCCCGAGAATAACCTTTATGGCAGATATTATTTGTTCTGCTGCAGGTGGTGAAATTGAAGTTGCGTAAAGATGAGCAGGACAAGTGTACTTCAAATATTGGATGAGTTCCTTCAAAGCAAAAAAGTTTTGATCCCATAAGAATGCAAGTCACAATTAATGATTCATTTATCTCACCCTTCCCCACTTGTTTCTCCTCCCCATAATACAAACACTTGGGCGAATTCTTTCTGATGGGGAAAAGTTTAGAAACAACAGGTACACTTTTATATGCTAGGAGAAAATAACAGAATCTGGATGAATTGCACAATGAGATTAAAAATATGACTAATACTGAACACTAAAATGTGCGTGTTAACTTAAGGTGCTAGAAGCAAACCTTAGATCCTGCAATGTAGCCACCACAGGATCCAAATGATTTAGTAAAAGTTCCCATCATGATATCCACATCAGCAGTATCAACTCCTAAGAGCTCACAAACCCCTCTTCCGGTTTTGCCAACTGCTCCAATACTGTGGGCCTCATCCAGGTATACATATGCCTATTACACAGTAATAAGACTGTAAGAATTGAGCCAAAGCAACACAAAGAGAGAGGGTACTTACAAAAAGATAACGAAAATAGAGAAAGTTAATGTGCAATGACCCAAAAAAGGGGGAAAAAAAAAGAAAAAGAAAAGAATAACACTTGTTAACCTTATGAGGACAGGCACTAGAAAAGTAAATTTATGACCAAAATATGATCATGTGTGTCAAAGAAGGAGATAACAATCAAATATGCAGAACGAGATATGGGAAGAGGATTGGTAGTTATCACCTTGTTTTAACTTCAAGATATCACAAAAAGTTTACCGTTTTTGCTTTTGTAAGGTAAAACAGGAATTATGCTTAGAAATCATATCAAAATATGCTGAAAACATTCTTTATTATTCTATGAAACACTATCTTGAAGGCCAAATAATAGTTAGAAAATATCCATAACAAGAAGGTATAGTAAAAGAAAATCTGTAAAAATCATCATTTCTTAAATAAGGTTGAGAACTAACAATTACCCTTAAAAAAACAATAATAATAATGAATAATAAAAATAAACAAATTATGGATTCAATGACATGACTGTTCAATGCACATTGAAATGAAATCCATTATCTCACACAACCTTATATTTTTTGCAGATAGCAATAATCTCAGGAAATTTGCAAAGCTCTCCTTCCATGCTGTAAATCCCCTCCACAATGACCATAATCTTCTTCCAGGGTCTATGAGTCCTGGGTTGTCCCTCTGCAATTTGTTCTCTCAAAACTTCCTCCAAATGAGAAGGAGCTGTAAACAAAACAGTAACAGGAAAACATGAGCAGAAAACTATCCAACTGAACTCCTTAAAGTATTGCTTGCATTTGGAAGGAACAAGAAACCATATTGGTTATTATTAATGCACAACAGAGATGCTTTATGGTTCTTTCACAAATCAGTATGATATGATACCTTGTCATGTTCAAGAACCAAAAGACAAGCCTGACACCTCATAATCAAGTCAGGATAATATAATTCAATAATAGCGCAGAGAGACTTACTATTGTGTTGGAAAACACGAATAGTTGCTCCAGATCCCCGTGCACCATTCACTATGGAGTTGTGGTTTAACGAATCACTGATAATCAAGCTCCCCTGTACATATGTTGAAAAAGCAGTCAAAATAAACTCATTAAATCAAGAAATCATGTTTAGAAACTCCCATTTGATAAATAACAAACCTTCCTCATCAGGATTGGAAGGATGGCAGAGTTTGTCACATAGCCCATGCCAAAAACTATAGCAGCTGGCTTCCCCACAAACCTAGCAACACACTCCTCCAGCTCATTGTGCACCATTAATGTGCCTGGTGGGGAAAAGCATTAGTAAAATCTTCTATAGGCAAGTGTTAACAGAAAAGCATCAGCAGATGTAATACACTCACCACCATCCACCCGGGAACTACAAGTACTAGGAGAATATTTTTTCAGTGACTCAATTACCCGGGGCGTACAGTATTCATCAGATGCAGCAAAGCCAAGGTAGTTGTATGATCCCAAATTTAGGCATCTACTTACTTTGTTGGTTCGTCTGCATCATAATCACTCAGTCATCTAGACATTCACCACAGTGAGTGACTATGCAGAAGAAAAATGAAAAAAGAAACTATCATAAGCATCAAACACAAATAAGGAAGCTTACTTCAGTGTCTTGTTATTGTCATTGGAAAAACGTTCAACCACATCAAACCACGCATCAGGGGCACTTGATATAGGTCGCCCAAAACAGTCCTGGACAGATATGAGATTGATAATGAATCACAAATAATTGTTTCTCGCTTAAACAACCTACGGGAGGGAAAAAGGAATACATATAACATCGTATGCCTATTCAATTGTAACTGGCTGGATTCTAAGAACTATCATTCATCAAACTTAGAGTAAGTCAAAACCCATCAGAATACAATAACATAATTCCTTCCACCAATGCAATCTATTCACTAAAATTTTCACTTAAAACTAACTATATAAACATCTCATCTCAATAATCACTCAGAGCCATTACTAATTTGAAATTCCAACCACTCCATTAAACTCCTCGATTCATAGTCATAAAACACAACTTGTTGAGCCTTGTTTTACGTTATTCGTATTTCTAATTTATAAGGTGACTGTCCATCTTTTCCTCATCACTACTAAATCATACTAAACCACAACATAAATTATGAAATTCTGCATTTTTTTCAGCAGCAGCCAAGTCTGATTTTAATCACTCTGAGACTAAAACAAAGCACTAGTCATTTCCTATTAAAATAAAGTGCGTAATTTCACAATTTTCAATCAAATCACAGCACCAACAGATACCTGAATTCGGAGATACAAGCGACGAATATAAAAATCTTCAAGTCCTAAGCAGATTGGGGCGTATCCCTGTCTCACAAGAATCAAACGTCATCAGCCAATCAACAACAGACACAAACGCATACAATCAAGCAATCACCGGAACACAACTAACAGAAAATAAAAAAATAAAAAAAATACCTGAAGATTATTGGCGCTCCACCAGTCAATAATTTTGCGAAAGAAATCTCTGCTTTGGCCAAAAACAAACAACAATCCGTAGCTGAAATAAGTCGTTAAAGCGGTTAAGTACGGTATAGAAATCATCTCTACTTAATTAATATAATAATAATTTGTGAATTGGAAATGTGAAGAACAGATCTGCTGAGGCGCAGCGAGAGGAATATTGAGAGATCGGAATGAGGAGACAAAGCTGAAAGGGAGGATCCGAAACTGGACCCGAGTGAAATCGGGCGGGGATTGAGACAGTATGTGGAGGCGGGAGAAAGATTCTAATTCTGGTAATCCAGGGGGACGGGGCTCCGCGGTTTTAGACTCCAATGGTCTGGCTTGACCTGGCAGAAAAATCATGGTCAACCTTTATTTTTTTATTTTTTTATTTTTAAATATATATATTACCATCAGAATTTTATTGATATTTTACAATCACATATATTACCGTAGAACTTTAAGTATTATTACGGTATGAAATACTGATGCTGATTTTTTTTTTTTTTATGGCATATAATCAGTGATTTATTAATATTCAATAGCAAGACGTTAATCGGGGGTTATACAATATTACGATATATTACAACTGACCTGACTATCTTATAATCGGATAATAATTGGACTTTCCAGTGTTACTTCCGTTATAATACAACCAACAAGAGACCTCTACTAGACGTAGTGAACCAATTATCTCTCCTACAGTCACAAGATTATCACATCAAAGTTTATTATGATGAATTACCTTAAATTACTACAATGGACAATTATGTCTGAATTACCGATGGTAGCAGGCCAGGTGAGCAACTTTTATATGCTAAACATTGGAAAACTTTGTTTAGTTTGAAAAATATAAAATATAATAAGATGGAAACCTTCCTGAACTCTCTTGATAAAAAAGTCTTAATTTGATTTTTGAGATTTTAATGGGTATGTTGATTATGTAATTATGTTAATTAAATTAAATTTGATAATAACTTTTTCTTTTTGTTGAATTAAAAAGAGAATTTGTTGGCTTCAAGTCTTGATAAATAATAATTATATTTTACATAATATTATGATTCATCCCAAATACTATTTCATATTGCATCCGATATGGTATTTTCATGATCAAAATTTTTTTAAAGTAAAACTCAAGACGCGCAATATAATTACATAAGAGGTTATACTTGTAAATTTGTATTTACGTAAAGTGATACAATTATTATTTACATGAAATATGTATCACACTCTCACCCATTTATTAATTGTGTTTGATTTAAGCGTAGAAATTTTTACACAGTCAAACCCACATCATATATAGTTAACAATATGATTAATCATTTCTGACATTTTTTTTTACCCCAATCATACTACATTTAATTTTACTATTTAAGAAATGATAGAGTTTTATTTATTCATTAGGGTTTGAAAGTTGTGCTCCAGAAATTTTAGAAAATATTTAATCATATGGGAAACAAGTGAAATTTTGTTAAAAAATATTAAATTTATATTGAGTGGATAACATGATTAATAAATAATTAAATCGAATTAGTGTTAAAAAACCGAACACAGTCAAACGTAGTGTTTAGAAAGTTAGGATATAAACTTTCCAAAATCTTTCCCGTAAATTCCCGGTGCTGACAATGCCACTTAGCAGCAGCGGTTGGTAGGTTTTGCCAGGTTTGATATTAAACAAAAACTATGAGCAAAACCAAAAAAATATTAACTTAAACATTTCTACTTTTAATTAGCTAACGAAAATGTCAAATTAACGAAAATTTCAAATCCGAAAGGAGATAATTAAAAAATTATTGATGAACGGAATGACAAATGCAGGAATAATAGTATCATTTAAATTAATAGGCTACTTGATCCTAATTTTGTTCAAGGGCGACAAATGAACTCAAATCGTATTCAAACCATGATAACATAAACAGCTCAAAACCAATACAACAAAGAAAAAAAAAAAAAACTAAATTCACTAAAAACCTACAATTTCTAATCTATTTTACCTTCACCTGGCCTACATGATATTCCAAAAACGAACATAGCTCATACTTTTCAGTTCAAAACCCTGACTAGTAACTGGTTCATCTTTCCAAAACTTGAAAATTTCACATAATCAAAACCTCAAAGAAGAGATTCAATGGTGGAAACAAAGAACCCCTATTGAAAAGGAAGCGTAAACCTATGTAAGCACTCAGAAGCTTCAACCTTTGAACAGTATTCTCAATTTTAAGAAGACAAAACCCAGGACCCCGATGAAAACTGAATTAATTCAGAAGGTCAAAAAAATTAGGAGGATGACGATGATAAGGACATGGATGGTAATAGGGAGGGAGGGTGACAGAAAGACACACTAGGCACTGGCAGCATCAATTTCCAGTAAATATGTAAGGGACAAAGGCACCACTTGCAGCTACACCAATGGAATCTTTGAAAGAAAGACAGCATAAATAATTTAACAAAAAGTTTAAAAGGAAAAGAAAAGACACTGGCCCCCATCAAGGACACGAGCGTCACTTGACTTTGTCTATGTATGGGTGGAGAGGCTGATCCTTCCAAAGCAATTTACATGATAGGGATGATGATATCAGAACTTAAAGACTATAAGAATCCAACCATTACCTAAGCAAAATAATCACCGAGTCTCTCTTGGTCAAGGCTTTATAGATCTTGCCTTGTGATGCTGCTGCTTGAAACTGATATAATGTGGAAAAAATTATTTCTGTATTACTCTAACTTCAACATCCCCACTTGCTGTTGTTTCTTTGGTTCAGCTGGGAAGTATTTAATACCCACAAGATCACCAATCCTACTGATTACCTGAGATGAGAAAGCAATCCAAATCAGGATTTACAATGTAGACACACTAAAAAAGAATTGTTTATATTAAATCAACTAAACTAAGATGCACTCTGCGCCTATTTGAAATTGAGAACTAAAATGTCAAAATTTGCTTCTCGCATGCTTAAAAGTCCTAAACACATGTCATAATCATAGTATACAAACACGAATCCATGTGTCTATGTCTAATACTTTCCTAGGATAATCCATGTGAAGAGAACTAATGTGGATGTGCATTCTTGCAATCGCTCTCTCTCTCACACACTCATGCAATGGTCTTCTATGAAGCAGAACTTACCTCCAATGCTTTAATCAGATCTTCCTTCGTATGTGAAGCGGATATGCATATACGAGCCCTTGCCAATAGTAGTGGGGTAGCTGGAAAACCAACAGTCACAATAGCCACCTATAACAAATATCAGTTTCTAGTTACAGACACCTAATTAAAATTTGTCACAAAAACTTTAATCATGGGGTAGGGGGTTAAGCCAGGCGCACACACATTCTGCTTGAGACACTCTCTTGAAAAGGAAGAGACTTTGGCAGGGTTGTAAACCATAATTGGCATCACTGGAGAATCATTATCTCCGAGAACTTCGAGCCCCATTTTCTGCAGTTTTGACCTAAAAAAGTTGCTATTCTCACGAATACGTGCAAGTTTCTGGGCACCTATATGAATACAAAAGCATTTAAGGTTCAGATGAATATAGCAAGACCCATGGATCTCCATGAAGCTCGCACACTATTAGCTCAAAAGAAAGAATAATGACAAGTATCAGTTTATACCTCTACAGGAACCATCCTCCCCTATAAGAACTTGTATGGCAGATATGATTTGTTCTGCTGCAGGTGGTGAAATTGAAGTTGCATATAGATGAGCAGGACAATTGTACTTCAAGTATTGGATCAGTTCCTTCAAATTAAAAAGGGCAAAATAAAAATGATCCTATAAGAATGCAATTGAGAGCTTATAATATATTTATCTCCCCAAAACCCTCCCCAACCTTTTTCTCCCCTGCACAATGGCCAATACAAACACTTGAAGGAGAATCCATTCCAGTGGGGAAATGTTTACGAATGGTTAGTATATATACTTTCAATGGTAGAAGATAGAAGACAGTAACAGAATATGGATGAATAACCCATAAGATTATTATGATTCATATGCTAAACACTACATGATAGCTTAGATTGCTGAAAAGTGTACCTTAGATCCTGCAATGTAGCCACCATATGATCCAAATGATTTACTAAAAGTTCCCATCATGATATCCACATCAGAGGTATCAACTCCTAAGAGCTCGCAAACCCCTCTTCCTGTTTTCCCCACAGCTCCTATGCTGTGGGCCTCATCTAAGTATGTATATGCCTGTCCCACGATATTGAAACCATAAAAATAGTACAAAATAATGCATAGCTATTTAAAAAAAGAGAGAGCCTATAAAAGATAATGACAAACAGACTTTAAATGAGAGTAAAAGAACAACTCTTGAACAAATGCAAAAGGAATGCAAGCACGAGACTTGAGATTACAGGCAAACATATGATCATACACATAAAAGGTAGGGATATTTATGAAGTGCATGGAAAGAGATATGGGAAAAGGATTGAGTAGTCATAGGCTTGCTATAACTTCAACATACAATGAGCGGTGTAACCTTTGTTACTTTTGTAAATTGGGGAAAAGGAATCACGCATAGAGTTCAAATCAAAATATGCAGAAGAGAAATAGTCCTATAAAAGAGTATCTTGGATGCTAAATAAAGTTTGAAAATACATATTACATTAGCATATAAAGAATCATCTTTTTAAAACATTGCAGAAAGTAAATAATTTCCCATTCACGAAAAAGAATTTGATGACTTTAGCGATATGACAGTTCAAGGCGCATGTTGAAATGATAGACATCATCTCACACAACCTTATATCTTTTGCAGATTGCTATTATCTCAGGAAGTTTGCAAAGCTCCCCTTCCATGCTGTAAATCCCCTCCACAACAACCATGATCTTCTTCCAAGGTCTACGAGTTCTCGGTTGTCCCTCCGAGATTTGTTCCCTCAAGACTTCCTCTAAGTGAGAAGAGGCTGTAAACAAAATGGTAAAAGGAACCATAATCAGAAACTTCTCCAACTGAAATCTTTGGAGTACTACTTGCATTCAAAAAAATAATGCACCATACTGATTACTAATGCACAATAGTGATGCATTTTGGTTTTTTCACAAATTGGTATCATATGCTATCATGTCCTACCCAAGAAACAAGAACCATACTTGACAACCGTCCCACCTCATCATGAAGTCGGAATCATATAATTCAGCAACAAAACAGACAGACTTACTATTGTGTTGGAAAACACGAATAGTTGCTCCAGATCCTCGTGCACCATTCACAATAGAATTATGGTTCAATGAATCACTAATAATCAAACTTCCCTGTAAATAAAATTGATAAGCAGTCAAAATTAAATAGCAAAGCGAGAAATTATGTTTAAAAGTTGCTCTCATATGTTAGATAACGGACCTTCCCCATCAAGGCTGGAAGGATAGATGAATTGGTTACATAGCCCATGCCAAAAACTATAGCAGCTGGCTTTCCAACAAACCTTGCAACACACTCCTCCAATTCATTGTGCAGCGCCAATGTGCCTGATGGAAAAACTGCATTAGTGAAATTTTCTATAACAATTGTCAACACAAAAGCATCCTACAAGGTAATAAACTCACCACCATCCACCCGACTACTACAGGTACTATGAGAATATTTTTTCAATGAGTCAATTACTCGGGGCGTACAGTATTCATCTGCGGCAGCAAAACCAAGGTAGTTGTATGATCCCAAATTCAGGCATCTACTTACATTGTTGGTTCGTCTGCATCAGATCACTCATATAGGTATTCTTCAATGGCGTGAATACGATGAACAAAAATGACAAAAGAAACTAAATACCTCTCTAAATCATAATCATCAAGCACAAGAGAAAATTCTTACTTGAGTGTCTTATTATTGTCATTGGAATAACGTTCAACGACATCAAACCATGCATCAGGGGCACTTGATAAAGGTCTCCCAAAGCAATCCTGTTAGATACAACAGAATGATAAAGAACCACATACCTAAAAATGACTTGCACAAAGAACATAACTATTCTTTTTCCATTACATTTGTCAAACCCACCCTGTCCTCCAGTCAACATATGTCTCGTCTGGGGTTAGACAGTAAGTTCAAAACTACGGCACTAAAGGTATAGTAAATACTAGCTCCTGTAGCTTAAAAGCTAAGTTGCTTTAATTTTACACTTATATAATGAAAAATCTAACATATCTTTACTTATTTTATCAAAAATATTATTTAAAAATTATATTTAATACGCCATATTAACTTTTATTTTATAATTATAATTTTTGCTACATCAGTTGAAGCTTACAGCACCTCAGTACGAAACCAGATGATACAATTACAAATTAGAAATCCCAATTACATGATAAATCTCCATGATTCAATTAAAAAAAAAAAACCCAGTTCAGTGAATGCTTGATCAGTATCGAGTCTAATTCTAATCACTTGATTTAAAAGTCAAATCACTAATCAAATTCAATTAAAGCACGTGATTAATTTCAAAATTCAATCAACTCAACCAAGAAAATACCTGAACTCGGTTATACAGGCGCCGAATATAGAAATCTTCCAGTCCTAAGCAGATAGGCGCATATCCCTGCTTCACCAGAACCAAAAGTCAACAGCCAATCAGAAAGAAGCACGCAAGCGGACAAAAAAGAAAAAAAATCACCTGAAGGTTGTCGGTGCTCCACCAGTCAAGAATTTTGCGAAAGAAATCTCTGAATTGGCCAAAAACGAACAACAATCCATAGCTAAAGTACGTCGTTAAAGCAGTGAAGTACGGAATTGCAATCATTTTTATTTAGTCTTCAAAAAAGGAAGGCAGATCTGTGCCGGCGGAGCAGGTTGGAACTGGACTTTTGGGAGATCCGGATGCGGAGATCCAATTGAACAGGTTGATTGATTGGCTGGACTGGAGAGAATATTCTGATTTAGGTAATCCAGTGGTGTGTGGGAATCCCCATTTAAATTAAGGACTCAGATGGACGGACGGGGCTCGATCTGGCGGGAAGTTCACGGTCAACCTATTGTTTAAAAAATTGGAAACGTTGCGACACCGTAATTAATACTTAAAACCGTTACAGTTAGGAATCGCAAATCAACAATGATTATTTTTAAACCGAATTTTAAAGTTTATTTAAAGAAAGAACATAAATCTATTTATCTAGTATATGTGGGTTTTTGTGGCCATGTAAATCAATAAACAAAAAAAAAAAACAAATAAGGGTCAATCATAAACACGGGGCCCCGTAAATGGGAAAAAAAAAATATACAGTGTCTTCGTTAAATCATTTGCTAATGTTGATTCAAATAATGGGTGAAAGCCACATGCAAAATAAAATAAAACAGTGAGCATTAAATTTTGTTAAGATTAACAAAAGAAGGTAGAATTAAATGACTTTGTGTGTACTACTTGGGCTTGTAGTTCAGTGGTGAACTATTATACTTAAAATCAAGCATGATTACGAGAGCAATGGTTCGAGTCCTCATGAACTCAACCTCCCTCAATTAAATATAATTGTGTGGAAAGTGTTTGAAACTTTTTTTTTCGCTACAATCTGAGTGGAGTGAAAGGCATCCTCCTGTGAGGGTATTCATTTGGCGTGTCTTGTAGAATAAAAATGTAATAATATAAGTCTCAGATATATATCTGATTGTAAATATCAATGCAATGATCTGTTGTCATAGCAATTGTAAATATCTGTGTAATACAGTAACTTGATGCTTAATCAGTTTAAAAAAAAAATGACTCTGTGTGTTTGTGCAAATCAGTTTTAAAGTTACATTTAGTAATGACGAATTTTTGAAGAGAGAGAAAGAGAAATAGGTGAAGAAAGAGAAAGAGAAATGAATAAACAATAGGACGCTTCAACTCTGTCAAAACCCTATCCAGATTGATGCGTTAACAATAGCACTATAAGGATTATGATGATGGAAGGTGTAGGGTGTGTGGTTTGCAGTTTTGGGTATGGCCGTTTGTGAGCATGGGTTAGAAAGAGTGGAGTCTCTCTCTCTAATCCGTGCGATTTGTTTTTATAAGAGTTTTTTACCTTTTAATTTAATACGATCTAACTGGTTTCAACCTGTGAATTTAAGAGTAAAGACAAGTAATGCTGGAGATTAAATTTAAAGGTAAGTAGAAGAGAGAAGTACCTCGGGCTCAGCTCAGACGATATAATTTATTTTAAGCGGGACGACTACAGCAACGAGGGCGTGCGTCTGCAGATTCTGAGCATCTTCTCCGCATCTTATTGTACCTAGGGATGGGCAAACCGAACTGAACCGAAAAATTACCAGTTCAGTTCGGTTTTTTGTTACTTGATTCGGTATTTTTCTTATAAAAGTGAATATTTCAATTAGTTTTTGGTTTAAAATTTTAAATTCAAAATAAAACTAAAAAATAAAAAAATAATTTTTAAATTAAAGAAATCCCACGTAACGTTTAGGGGTGAGTCGAACTAGACCGAATCTAAAAAAATTAAGTTTGATTGGTTTTTTTTTTTAAATTTCTGTTCAATGTTTTATAATTAAACAAATCAAATATATTAATATTGAAATCCAACCAAAATGAAAAATTTTAAACTATTTTTTTAAAATTCCCAAATTGAACTAAACTAAAAATTTTGATTTACTTCGAAATTGAACCAGCGCCCACCTTTAATTTTACCTTTTCTAGCCTTACTAGGGGTGGACATTCGAAATCGATTTGAATCAACTTGCAAATTCCATTAGATAGAAACTTACAATTTGGTCAGATTTGATTAAGATCGGACCCATATTAATCAATCCGATTAGATTGCACTAAAAAAACTAAATATAAATAAGTTAAAAAATTGAAAGACAAACATACTCTACCCCAAATTCCTAAATCACAAATGAGAATTGAACCTTAGCCAACCGCGATGGCACAAACTCAGCCAACCCAGCCATTGACTTCCACACAGAGGCAAAGGCAAAAAAATTTTTTGGGTGGGCTACATTTTTTTTCAAGTCCAAATGTTATCCCAACTGAAAATATAAAGCTTAATGAAGAATTCATTAATATATAAGAAAATACATCAAATCCATGAAACAATTCAATTACAATTAAGTATTATTTCAATTGCGCCTTGCGATACTTTCGAGAATTAAATTCATCTATTATCGAATCTAAATCGATAGTGTCTACAAATTCTTTTTCAATATAGATAATAATACAATCTGATAAAAACTCATTCTCCATCTTATTTTGAAGTGGTGTCTTGATAAACTTCATAATTGGTTACTTCCATTACGTAAATCAATAGTTCAAACCACACTCAAAGGTAGGGCATTTCCCATTTTTGAAAATGCTCGTTCAGTCATTGCAATTGAAATAGGAAGAGTCAACACTAAATGAATCAATTTGTTTATCAAAAAGTAAATTTAAGACTTTCTTACCTCAACTAACTTTCGACATAATTTAGAAAGTGAAGAAATACTAGTGCTATTAATCTATTTAAGAATCTTATTCAGCATTCTAGAACTAAGTATATAGAAATTAGACATCATTTTCTTAGAGATCATGTTAAAAAAGAAAATGTTATGATTAAATTTGTTTTTACTGAAAATCAACTTGCGGATATCTTTACAAAACCTTTTAGTGAAGAGCATTTTATAAAGATAAGATATGAGCTTGGAATGATGAATGTTGCATCTTGAATTATGATTTGTTGATTAGGTTGATATGTTTACTCTTGTATGCATTTGTGTTTCACGTTTTAAATGGCTTATTGAAAAGTTTTGAATCACAAAATGATTTTAAATTGATCAATTATTAAGCCACAAATAAACTAGTATGTATAATACAAGTATAAGAGCCTACCAAATTTCAAAATATTTTCCAAAGCTTAACCAGTTTGGTATTTCTAATCAATTCGGAAAGTTGAATTTGGTTTGAACCCTTACTAGACTTAACTGGATAGCCGGTTATTACCAACCGGTAAATCGGATTCATGTTTCTCAAATTCTTGCTCATTGCTGGACAAAACTGGATAACCAGAATTGGAAAACCGGTAAGCCGATTTTAGAAGTTGTTGAAAACTTTCGATCCATCTGTTAAAGAAACCAGTAAACCGCTTTTTGTTCCCCCTTTTCTGCACACAACCGGCTAATAGGTTCATGGTACCTGGAAAATCGAATTCGCTTTTCTCTTCACTACACATAATCGGCTAACCGGTTAGTGACATCCGGTAAGCCGGATTCGGGGTTTTTATAACTATTCATCTTCTTTTCTTTCTTTCAGTAAACTGAATGGCTCTCTCTCTCTAAAACCGTTTCTTCCTTTCTTTTTCTCACTCTAAAATCCATCAATCTCATCTATTTTCACTTCAAATCGATTCACAAAACTCATTCCCCATTCATTCTTTTGTCCAAAATCATCTTTTAAAACCATTTTCAACATCAAACTCACTAGATCCCAAATCAAATTTAGGTTTTCAGCAAAATTTTCTCTTTCTAGATTTCTTCCTCTCACACCCTTTTTTAAAAAAATTGCATCTCAATATCACTTTTAATCCTCATCATCTCCCATTTCACTACCCTATTTGTTTTCAAAACTTTCAAATTCATCATGTCTAGTTCACAGTCAGTTTGGGGAAAAGGTAAAGAACCGGTTCAATAAACCAAGAAGTTATGACAAGCAGGGGGCTCTTCCAATCAATCCAACTTTGAATCCATACATTTTCCGGCAAGAATTTAGTCAAATGATTTCACCATCAGTTCATGACTCATAAGGTACTCCTTTATTTTTCGTTTTACCGGATTGGCTGCATAGTCTTAGCATTAGTAATCAAAATTTATTTCAATTGTTGGACGATATTGGTTGGATTAATGGTCTTGTGATTAAGGAAAATGTGTATCCTGACTTGGCAAAAGTTTTTTACTCGAATATATATACTTCCGCAGAGAAAGAGAATCGAGTAATCACCAATGTTGGAGGAGTTTCGATTGAATTTGATGATTCGAAGTTGAATTCTATCCTAGGAACTTCTAATGATGGCCTAGAAATTTTTTCGCCTAGGAAATCTCCCGATATTGTTGACTATGTTCACATTGACGCTGTTAAGAAAATATGTCGTCGTAATGATCTTTCTGATGATAATTGTACTATCTATTTCCGCACCCAATGTCTTTGTCTCCAAACTCGGATATTGCTTTTGTTAACATATATGTTTACATATTGTTGATTTTGATAATAACAAATAAGATTAAGAATGATTAAGTTTTTAAAAGCTTAAATTATTTTTAATACATTTTAAATAAATCATTATTTTCACATTATAAAGGTTTTATATTAAATGAAAAAATGATTTTATGAAATTGGTTGTTTTTCAAGTTTATGGTTTAATTGAAAGTGTTTTGAAAACTTGAAAATCAACTAGTATTGTTTGAAATTATGGAGAAGGACTTATTTGAAAAGTGGTATAGTATTTTGGGTCATTTCATAATTTTAAAAAGTTTGGGATTAACGAGTATTATTTTAGAAAATTTGAAATTAGACTGTCATAAAGTTTTATAACGTTTTGGGTCATGTCTGATTATAGAAAGTTTTAGGGCAAAGCTATAATTTTTGTAAATAGTTATTTATGCGATCATTATGTCATTCAACTGTAGCAAGCTAACCGTTTATTTAAAGCAGCTAATCGATTATTTCAGTTGCAAATCTTGAGCAGATTTAGTAAAACGAGTTAAGCCGAATTTATTTTGCGAGGTCTCTGAAATTACCTTTGAGCAGTTCGAAAGCGGTGAAGCCGATTATTCAGTTGCAAATCTTGAGCGTTTAGTAAACGGTTAAGCCAAATTATTTTGTAGGTCTCGAAATTAACCTTGAAGCAGTTCTGAAAAAGCGGTGAATCGATTATTCAGGTTGCTAACACCTTGAACCGTTTAGTAAGAATGGTTAAGCCAAATTTATTTTGCAGGTCTCGAAATTAACGGTTGAGCAAATAGTGACTAACGGTCAACCGTTTATTTGAAATTCAGCAGAGTAACTTTGACCAAGCATAAGCGGTTAGTTAACGGTTATGACGATCATTTTACGGCGAAAAAGGCAATAACGGCTAGTTTTCAGCTCCAACTATAAATAAGCTCAATCAAATTCAAACAAGAAGTTTTCCAACGATTATCATTGAGCATACAAACTTTCATTGAGCTTTAAACTCTTGTATTCAACTCATTTATTCACACTTTGAGCTTTCATTTGTGATCAAACAAATTGTGTGAGAGAAATTCATTTGTAATCCTTTTTGTAAAATCAAGTTGAGAGATTGTAAGTGTTGGGATACACTTGGGTTAAGAGATTGGGGATAATCTCTTGTTGTAAAGGTCCATTGACACCTTGGAAGTCAATTGTAAGCATTTGAAGCCTTTAAGGCTTGCTTAGTGAAATCCTCAAGCCCGGTGAGCTTGGAGGCATAGACATAGGCGGGGATAGCCGAACCACGTAAAAATCCTTGAGTTTGTTTTTCTCTTCCCTTACTTATTTATTATTGTGCTTTCATTAAATTTATTGTTTTCGAATTTATTAAGGCATTAGATTGGATTGTTGTGTGGTTTGATTAGGATATTTTTTAAAATACCAATTCACCCCCCTTCTTGGGTTGCACACTTGTATTTCAGCTTTGTTTTATTCAAACTATTATGCTTCTTAGGTTAGGCCATTTAGATGAGGTTTCCCATATGGATGTTGCCTTGATTGACTGTATCCTTAGACGTTGTCCAGTTAACTTGGGGTACTCCATTATCTAAACCATGCTTTTTATACCCAAGTTGATTACCCGATCTCTTCCGTATGGTCATTTTATCACTCGAATTCTCAAATATTTTGGGGTATCCATCAATGAACCTTCCTATAGACCTTCTACGAGTATCGGAGATGAAGCTATATATGTCTTAGGTTTTGAGTGGCAAAATGGCGCTTGGGTAAGATTTCCTGACAATAAGTACACTTTTCTTGATCTTAGTGATGATCGGCTACTCAATAATATGGTTCCTGCTGATCAACTACCTGACTTCTCACTTCCATTTCGGGGTCAGCGTAGACGTCGAGACCGTTTATTGTCTGCTTCTACACTTGTTTTATCGCCTTCAGAGCCTCCAGCTTCTGAAGAAGTTACTTTTCAGCAGCTTATGGATGAGGTGAGCACTCTCTGTGCGCAGCAAACTAGTTTTCAACTGCATATTCTCGATGAGCACCAGTGCCTATCACAGTAGCATCAACAGCTTATTCATGGCCAGCGACTCCTCTTTGAGCACTTCGGTATTCCATATCCATTTCCACCTCTATCACCACCATCCTCACCATCTCAGTAGTATTTTATACTTGTATTTGGACACACCAACATTTCATTTACTACTTTATATTCTTTTATTTTTTATTATACAGATGTTTGTTATGTTTTTGGATTATGAGTCTATTTTGGATGACATGGATTTAATATGATTGTTGGTTATGTTCTTTACTTATGTTTTGGATAATTTTGGACTACTGCGCCTATCTTGAGATTTTGATGATTCGTAGGGGGAGCTTTTACTCTTTTTGATGATGAAGGGGGAGATATAATATGTAAGGGGAGATATAAAAATTTATTTGTTATAAAAAATATTCTTATGTATTTATGCAGGGGGAGTCTTTTAAATCTTTTTTAAATTAGTTTTGAATCTTGAATTGATTAAGAGGAGTTTTTTATAACTAAATCAAATTTTCATAGTGTGTTTTGTCATTATAAAAAAGGGGAGATTGTAGCCTATATGACTATAAATGTTGATTTTGATGATAATAAATCACATATTTTTAGATAAACAAATAATTACATATTATACTTTTACAACAAGAATGATTTTATGAAATTGGTTATTTTCCAAGAAATAAACTAAAATGAAAATGATTGATTTTAATAAGTATTGTTTTGAATTTCGAATTTGAGGCTATTTACAAATATTTAAAATATTTTGGGTCATACTATAATTTTCATAAGTTTGGGCTTTATCATAATTTTAAAAAGTTTTGGGATAATCAAGTGTTACTTAGAAATTCTGAAATTAGACCTATTTGTAAAATTTCAAACGTTTTGGGCCATAATACAGTTATAAAAGGTTTTCTAATAAAATTGTAATTTTAGAAAATAGTTTACTATAGTCGTCACTGTAGCAAACGGCTAGGGTTGGCAATGGGACGGGATGGGATGGGATTACCAATCCCAGTGCCGTTCCGTATATGTAAGTGGGATGAAAAAATGTCTCACTCCCGTCCCTATATTTTTTTTGGGACAAAAATGTGTCCCGATCCTGTCCCAAAAGAGATGGGATCCCGTGGGATCCCATCCCAATTATAAAAATTCTTATTTTTAGTAGCCAATGAAATGGGATGGGATGGAATTTGACAATCTCACTCCCGTCCCGTATATGCAAATGGGATGAGAAAATGTCTCATTCCCGTCCTTAAATTTTTTTTTGGGACAACAATATGTCTCAATCCCGTTCCAAATGGGATGGATCCCATCCCATTGGGAAAAATTGCCATCCCTACAAACGGCTAACGGTTGACAAGCGATGTCTGCAATTTGGGCGATAACTTCTTGAGCGAAAAATGGCTAACAGTTAAAGCGGACATCTGGGATGTTCAAAAATTTAAATTTTTACTCTAACGGTAACATAAAACGGCTAACCGGATTCACAAAAACAACAAGTCGGTTATCATCAGAAAGTTAATAACGGTTAGTTTTTTTCTTTAACTATAAAATAGCTCAAATCTAATTCATTTTACATGATGCAACCATTGATATTTTGAGCAATTCTCTGCAAATCTAAAAGCATAAATTTTGTATTCATTTCATTTCATTCACACATATTGGGCTTTCATTTGTATTCAAATACATTGTGTGAGAGAAAGTTTTGTAATCATTTTTGTAAAATCAAATTGAGTGGTTGTAAGTGTTGGGATACACTTGGGTTAAGATGTTGGGGATAATTTCTTGTAATAAAGGTTCATTGACACTTTGGGAGTCAATTGTAATCGTTTGAAGCCTTGGGAGGCTTAGATAATGAAATCCTCAAGCTCGGTATGCTTGGAGGCGTGGACGTAGGTGGAAATTACTGAACCACGTAAAAATCTTCGTGTTTGTTTTCTCTTCCCTTACTATTTTATTGTTGTGATTTATTGAATTTATTGTTTTCTATTTCAATAAGTCATTAGATTAAATTTGTGTGTCATTTGCTTAACTTAATTTTTAAAAACTCAATTCACCCTCCTTCTTGGGTTGTATAACTCGTATTTCACCTGCTTCCGCACCCATTGGCCAGCCGCATGCCGATGATGCCTCCCTCCATACGTCAATGATATCCCAGACAACAACAACCAATTGAAGATGACAACAACTATTGCCTCTTAAGATCAAAAAAATGCTATTGTCTCTTTATCGTAGTTGTCTCCTCAAATGCTATTGGCTCTCTCATGCTCGTCCTTTCTTCTTTCTTCCCTAAAATGTGACTTAGGTAACTAATTTTTTAATATCATTGCGAATTCACACTTATTGATAAAATCAACAAACAAAGGCCACAATTACTTTTTTTTTTTATAAGCCCACAATTGCTTCTTTTTACATATGTAAGACCTCAAATACTCAAATAAAATAGGCTTCCCCTGCTTTCACTTTCCTCTCTAAAGTCTTTACTTTTCTCTGTAAGGTTTTTCTTCTTAGCCTTATTGGGCATGTATTTTAGTTTTCCTTCTGTTTTTTCTCCTTTATCTGAAGAGTTGGTACTGGGTGCTTGCATTTTTTTTTTATTTTACTGGTTTTTTCCCTTTACATATACATAGAATCTGAATTTTATATGAAGCTATTAATCGAATTAGAATATAATGTAGTGTTTACTTTTTAGAGAGGAAGTAAGGAGTATGGAGTATCGATTCCTTCTACTCTAGTGTTTACTTACCAATTTTTAGAGACAAGTGGAAATCCCACTTCGTAAAACGTACTTTTCTTTTTGGAGTGGGGAGTGAATTCCCACTCCCATGGGGGGAGGTGAGAGTGAGAATTCACTCTTTCCTCTTCTTTTTCACCCTTATATTTAATTAAAAAAATAAATAATATCATATTTATTTAAATAATGGTATTATATATATTTTATAAATTATATTAATTAAAAACAATAATATTAAACATATTCAACTGTAGTATTATTGTTTTTATTAAAAATAATTATTTACATTGATTTTAAGTTAAAGTTACTTTAAAAAAATATTATTATACTCATAGAAAATTAATAATATTACTGTATATTATTTTTATTTGAAAATATAATATTATTATATTTATTTAAAAATAATAGTGTTATATATCATTTAATATTGGTAATTAACAATAATCAATATTTTATTCTAAGAAAATATTAATTCATATTATATTATTATTAATAATGTTTGAACTGTGTTGCTCTTACTAATAATTTTTTATTTACATAATTAAAATTAAAATTAACAAAAAAATTGTGATTTATATAATTAAGAATATTAATAATTGTGATTTATATATTAATTTACAAATATAATAAAATAAATATTTTATTTTTCAAATATATTTTTTTATTAATTTTTTAATTAAAAACTACAATTCTTTAAATAAGGATAAAACCATAATTTGAAATCATTTACTCCCAATCCAAAACTATATAAACACATAAATTGGATTCTTATTTTAATTTCATGCTCCCATTCCAGTGTAAGTAAACAACTTATTCCCACTCCCACTCCCACTCCATACTCCTAGGTCATGTTTGCTTGGGGGTAGAGGAGTGGGGAGAGGGAAATAATTTAATTTCTTTTCCACTTTCCAATGTTTGGTTGGACCAAATTCAATGGAATTGAATTTCCATTAAAATTCAATTTCCATCAAATTGAAGAATTTGTATTCCTTATTAATGGGTAAGGATTTCAAATTCCTCATCTATTTGAATATAAAATTTCAATATTATCCTCTAATAAAATTAATTTAAAATAAAAAAGTGCAGATAATTTATATTTATTTTCTTAAATTAATAGAATAATTTATTTAGAAAAAAAAAGATTTAAGGAGAATCGCCGGATTATCGGGAGTCGCGATTCCTTGGGATGTATTTCACCATCAAAATCGGTATCAATGGAATCCTCATGAGCCGATCTACAACTCTATAGAGTTAAAAATGCTAATATACATTGTTATTTACCTCAAATCTTGTTTAAATGTTTAGGAAGATTTTTGGAAAAATTTTAACTCTCATATTTCCAACTATATAGTGTATTTTCTGCAAAATTAATACTTCCAATGAGTAGATCGTCCATTTCTGATCATTATTATGTATTTAGCGCGACGAAAGATGGTGGTCAACGGTGGTCAACGGCGGTGGTCAACACCGGTCAACGCCGGTCAAAGGAGGTCAACGGTGGCATAATTTTTTATTTTAAAAAATAAAATTTTCTATGTAACTAGGTAATTTTATAGCATAACATATTATTGTTTTCAATAATTATAAATATTTAGAAACTAAATTAAACATATAACTAATTATGCAATGTTACTTATTTTGATTATAGAATAATAACAAATTAATTAAAAATATAATATAAAATTAATTATTTTGTTATCAAGTTATTTTCTATATTAAATTAATTCATAATTTAATTATTTTTTATTTGTTAACAATATTAACATTAAAGATAATGGGTATATTTGTCCAAAAAAAAATATGTAATTTCTTTTCCTTTCAAATTTAATGTAAAACCAAACAAGGGTAATTAATTTTTGGAGTCTTCTCCTCTCATCACCTCTCCACTCCTCTCCTTTTTTCTCCTCTCCTCTCCTCCCATTTCTTAAAACCAAACACCACCCTAATCTCAGAATTTCTACTCCTGAGGATTCTCACTCCAATCCAAAATTTAAACGCAACCTAAATTAATTCAAAATAATCATCTGACTCAAATTTAATCTGAATTTATTAGATCGAATTGCTTTTTGCGATTACATTTGGATGGCTTTTTATGCTAATCCAAAAAATCCAAAATTTGATCGAATTGATCCAAATTCAATCTGAATCCATTTTGCCCACCCATAAGCCTTCCTCTCATGTTTTAGCTAGCTGATGATTCTGAACGGCGCTTCTGTTGCTTAGGAGAGTGAACACGTGGAATATATGTGTTAGTCAGTATGCATAATGTAGAAGAGGGCTTATTGCAAAAAAGGAGAAAGAAGAAGAGATGAGAGGAGAGGAGATAGGGATGTTGAAAACACCTACCATCTAGATCTGGACCGGACCTAGGTGATGCAAGTTGAGTAACACTTAATTTTAGGTGAGACCGAGTCGAACATGGACTTCACTTGATAAGTCTAGATTTGAAAACTAAATTTTGAAAAAAAAAAGTATTATAAAATATATATTATTTTTTAATAATTATATTTATTTGACCGACTTATTATATGCATATATTTATTCTTCACAATTTAAAAATTTAACAAGTTGTTTACTTTGATAGTTTTAAAAAATAATATTATCATTGTTTTTTAATTTAATTTTATAATAAAAATGTAATTATAACATCAACTTTCATTATAAATCAACATTGTTGTTTTAATCTTAATTAATCATAATAGGTATAATTTGATTTGTTCAATATTTTGGCTTAGTTAATATTACTATGTTAATAAAGATTTAAAGAAATAAAAAAAAAGTTCCAAGTATAATACCAAAATATTTGTTTATACATACTATAGGAAATACATGAATTGTTAATGGTATGTTTAAGATTTGAAATTAAAATTTTTCATTTATTTTCTATTTTTTCTATTTAGATAAAATTATTTGGTAGTAAGTGGTATGTTAGGAAACAAACAATCCAAAACAAATAAATATCTAAAAATAAAATTAATTTTAGACTTTGGATGAGAAAACAAACAACACCTTAGGCTTTGGTCGGTGACAAAGAAGGAAAGAGCCTTTTGAATGTGACTTAAGGTGGTGTTTGACTGTCTGCTTTGAAGAAATAAGAGCATATGAAAGAAGAGGATTGAAGTGGAGTGGAGAAGAAAGATAATGAGGAGACAGTGAATAGAATTTAATTGTTTGATTTGACATTAAATTTTAGAGGGGAAGAATATTACAAATTTTTTTCTTAGACAAGTTTACCTTTTGCCTTCAGGGATGACAAAAAAGCCTAGGCCGGTCTTGTCCATTCCTACAGGATTTGGCCTGGGCCTCTTGCATGAGGACCTAGACAAGGGCTTAGGAAAAAAGTCTGGGTCAGGCCCAAACCCTCTATTTTTTAAAAAATATGTTTATAAATTAGAATAATAAATTCAAATATAAAAAAAAAAGCTTGAATACCTAATTTATATATCAATAAGTTCTTTCGCCCATTATAATGTGGTCTGATCCTAAACTGGGTTGTGGGTGGGCCAATTCTCTACGTTACATGTAAATGTGACTATCAATAATGTATCAAAATACTTAAATTTATAATATTAAACTCTCTTTTAAGTGGTAATGAATTATGAGAGCCCGTGAATTAGAGAATCTAGTACAAAAAATTAAATCTCTAAACTTTTATTTGCTTTATTTTTATTTATTATTTTATTTTTGAAATATTTATTTTTCAATTTATTATTAATTATAACAACTTGATTATTATTAACTTATTTTTAGTTTATAATATTTTTAAAAAGATTTGAAAAAAAAAAAGCCCAAGCTCAGCCCTTACATTTTTTCTCTAATGGGCTTGGGTCTGGGCTTAAAAAAGCCCGGCCCAAGCCCTTAAATTGCCAACCTTATTTGCTTTACATACTAAACTTTCAACATTAACTGTTAATACGATATAAAAATTTAAACTATAAATTAATTTAATCTAAAATTAAACAACTAATTAATAAAATAGTTTTAAGTTATATTTATAATTAATTAATTTATTTTATGATCAATTTAACTAATTCCATATAACTAACTATATAATTTAAATTAGTTTCTAAATAAATTATTATTTAATAAAAATAATACATTAACAATTTATATTATATAGTTAATTTTTGAATTTTATTTAAAAAATGATAGTAACTACGCCAGACAGCCACTGTAAAGTTTTCAGACCGCTGCCAAATGGTCATCAGAATAAAGTTTTTCATCCTGAAAAATTAATGAGAAATTAATGGAAGTTTTATGATCAATTCCAAGAATTAATAGATTTTTATAATCATTCCTAAAATATAAGGAGGTGTTGGTGTCTTTTTCACCTTATAAAAAAGGAGCAAAACTTGAACTCCTCTTAAATTGTCATTGTAAGGATCTTAATATGTTATAAGAAATTGTAGACGGGTTTATTGTCGTTAAGATTTTCTAAAATATCTCTGTAATATATATAAAACTATGCTTTCTATTTTACGGCTACTAATTTATGAAATCTCCGTTTAACGAGACAATGTGATACTAATTGACGTTATGACGATATGTTCTGTTTTCCATCTTCTTTTTCTTCTTCTTCTTTAACTCAATTAGCTGGCTATGTGCTTTTGCTTCCACATATTCTTCCAAAATTTATATGTCAATTTGTACTTTATTTTTTAACTGAAGAGTGTTATGTTATTTGAGTTAAGTTTTGCTTGTACTAAATTTTAGTTGGTT